>CM073730.1:142648055-142649938 GCA_037113605.1 Calophaca sinica
TTTAAAATTTAAATTTAAAATTTAAATTTAAATTTAAAATTTAAGAATTTAAAATTTTAAAATTTAAAATTTAAAATTATAAAATTTAAAATTTAAAATTTAAAATTTAAAATTTAAATTTAAAATTTAAGTTAAAATTTAAAATTTAGAAATTTAAAATTTAAATTTAGGAATTTAAATTAAAATTTAAAATTTAGAAATTTAAAATTTAATTTAAAATTTCAAAATTTAAAATTTAAAATTTAAAATTTAAAATTTCAAATTTCAAAATTTAAATTAAAGATTAAAATTTAAAATTTAAAATTTAAAATTTAGTTAAAATTTAAAATTTAAAATTTAAGAATTTAAAATTTAAAATTGAATTAAAATTTAAATTTAAATTTAAAATTTAAAATTTCAGAATTAAGAGATTTAAATTTCAAAATTTAAAATTTAAAATTTAATTTAAATTTACAAGAATTTAAAATTTAAAATTTAAAATTTAAAATTTAGAATTTAAAATTAAATTTGATTAAATTTAAAATTTAAAATTTAAAATTTAAAATTTAAAAATTTAAAATTTAGGAATTTATTCAAAATTAAGATTTAAAATTTAAAATTTAAAATTTAAAATTTAAAATTTAAAATTTAAATTTAAAATTTAAAATTTAAAATTTAATTTAAAATTTAAAATTTAAAATTTAAAATTTAAAATTTAAATTTAAAATTTAAAATTTAAAATTTAAAATTTCGAATTTAGGAATTTAAAATTTAAAATTTAAAATTTAAATTTAAATTTAAAATTTAAAATTTAAAATTTAAATTTTAAAATTTAAAATTTAAAATTTAAAATTTAAAATTTAAATTTAAAATTTTAAAATTTAAAAATTAAAATTTAAAATTTCAAAATTAAAATTAAAATTAATTTAAAATTTAAAATTTCAGTTAAAATTTAAAATTTAAATTTTAAAATTAAAATTTAAAATTTAAATTTAAAATTTAAAATTTAAATTTAAATTCTAAAATTTAAAATTTAAGAATTTAAAATTTAAAATTTAAAATTTAAAATTTAAAATTTAAAAATTTAAATTTCTAAATTTAAAATTTAAAATTTAAAATTTAAAATTTAAAATTTAAAATTTAAAATTTAAAATTTAAAATTTAAAATTTAAAATTTAAAATTTAAAATTTAAAATTTAAATTTAAAATTTAAAATTTAAAATTTAAAATTTAAAATTTAAAATTTAGAATTTAAAATTTAAAATTTAAAATTTAAAATTTAAAATTACAAAATTTAAAATTTAAAATTTAAAATTTAAAATTTAAAATTTCAAATTTCAAAATTTAAGAATTTAAATTTGAAATTTAAAATTTAGAATTTAAAATTTAAATTTAAAATTTAAATTTAAAATTTAAAATTTAAAATTTAAAATTTAAAATTTTAAATTTAAATTTAAATTTAAATTTAAATTTAAAATTAAATTTAAAATTTAAAATTTAAGTTTAAAATTTAAAATTTAAAATTTAAAATTTAAATTTAATTTTAAATTTAAATTTAAATTTAAATTTAAATTTAAAATTAAATTTAAATTTAAAATTTAAGATTTAAAATTTAAATTTAAATTTAAAATTTCAAATTTAAAATTTAAAAGTTTAAAATTTAAAATTTAGAATTTAAAATTTAAAGTTAATTTCAAAATTTAAAATTTAAAATTAAATTAAATTTAAGAATTTAAAATTTAAAATTTAAAATTTAAAATTTCAAAATTTAAAATTTAATTTAAAATTTAAGATTTAAAATTTAAAATTTAAAATTTAAAATTTAAATTTAAAATTTAAAATTTAAATTTAAAAATTAAAATTTAAAATTTAAAATTTAAAATTTAAATTTAAAATTTAAAATT
>CM073731.1:0-15000 GCA_037113605.1 Calophaca sinica
CCTAGGCCTAAACCTAGACCTAAAGCCTAAACCTAGGCCTAAGCCTAGGCCTAGGCCTAGGCCTAGGCCTAGGCCTAGGCCTAAACCTAAACCTAAGGCCTAGGCCTAGGCCTGAGCCTAGGCACAGGCACTGGAAGCCTGGAAGCCTAGGCCACAGGCCTAAGGCACAGGCCTCAGGCCTGGGCCTGGGCCTAGAGGCCTGGGCACACAAACCTGGGCCTGGGCCTGGGCCTGGGCCACTGAGCCTGGGCCACTGGGCACTGGAAGCCTGGGCCCTGGGCCTGGGCCTGAGGCCTGGGCCCTGAGCCTGAGCCTAAGCCTGAAGCCTAAACCTAAGCCTAAACCTAAACCTAAAGCCTGAAGCCTAAACCCTGAGCCTAAGCCTAGGCCTAAACCTAAGCCTAAACCTAAACCTAAACCTAAACCTAGAGCCTAAGGCCTAAACCTAAACCTAAACCCTAGGCCTAAACCTAAAGCCTAAACCTAAACCTAAACCTAAACCTAAACCTAAACCTAAACCTAAACCTAAACCTAAACCCTAAACCCTAAACCTAAACCCTAAACCTAAACCTAAACCTAAACCTAAACCTAAACCTAAACCTAAACCTAAACCTAAACCCTAAACCTAAACCTAAACCTAAACCTAAACCTAAACCCTAAACCTAAACCTAAACCTAAACCCTAAACCTAAACCTAAACCTAAACCTAAACCTAAACCTAAACCTAAACCTAAACCTAAACCTAAACCCTAAACCTAAACCTAAACCTAAACCTAAACCTAAACCTAAACCTAAACCTAAACCTAAACCTAAACCTAAACCTAAACCTAAACCTAAACCTAAACCTAAACCTAAGCCTAAACCTAAACCCTAAACCTAAACCTAAACCTAAACCCTAACCCTAAACCTAAACCTAAACCTAAACCCTAAACCTAAACCTAAACCTAAACCTAAACCTAAACCTAAACCTAAACCTAAACCTAAACCCTAGGCCTAGGCCTAGGCCTAAACCTAAACCTAAACCTAAACCTAAACCTAAACCTAAACCTAAACCTAAACCTAAACCTAAACCTAAACCTAGGCCTAAACCTAAACCTAAACCTAAACCTAAACCTAAACCTAAACCTAAACCTAAACCTAAACCTAAACCTAAACCTAAACCTAAACCTAAACCTAAACCTAAACCTAAACCTAAACCTAAACCTAAACCTAAACCTAAACCTAAACCCTAAACCTAAACCTAAACCTAAACCTAAACCTAAACCTAAACCTAAACCCTAAACCTAAACCTAAACCTAAACCTAAACCTAAACCTAAACCCTAAACCCTAAACCTAAACCTAAACCTAAACCTAAACCTAAACCTAAACCTAAGCCTAAACCTAGGCCTAAACCTAAACCTAAACCTAAACCTAAACCTAAACCTAAACCTAAACCTAGGCCTAAACCTAAACCTAAACCTAAACCTAAACCTAGCCTAGGCCTAGGCCTAAACCTAGGCCTAAGCCTAGAGCCTAAACTAGGCCTAAACCTAAACCTAAACCTAAACCTAAACCTAAGCCTAAGCCTAAACCTAAACCTAAACCTAAACCTAAACCTAAACCTAAACCTAAGCCTAAACCTAAACCTAAACCTAAACCTAAACCTAAACCTAAACCTAAACCTAAACCTAAACCTAAACCTAAACCTAAACCTAAACCTAAACCTAAACCCTAAACCCTAAACCTAAACCTAAACCTAAACCTAAACCTAAACCTAAACCTAAACCTAAACCTAAACCTAAACCTAAACCTAAACCTAAACCCTAAACCTAAACCTAAACCTAAACCTAAACCTAAACCTAAACCTAAACCCTAAACCTAAACCTAAACCTAAACCTAAACCTAAACCTAAACCTAAACCCTAAACCTAAACCTAAACCTAAACCTAAACCTAAACCTAAACCTAAACCCTAAACCTAAACCTAAACCTAAACCTAAACCTAAACCTAAACCTAAACCTAAACCTAAACCTAAACCTAAACCTAAACCTAAACCTAAACCTAAACCTAAACCTAAACCTAAGCCTAAACCTAAACCTAAACCTAAACCTAAACCTAAACCTAAACCTAAACCTAAACCTAAACCTAAACCTAAACCTAAACCTAAACCTAAACCTAAACCTAAACCTAAACCTAAACCTAAACCTAAACCTAAACCTAAGCCTAAACCTAAACCTAAACCTAAACCTAAACCTAAACCTAAACCTAAACCTAAACCTAAACCTAAACCTAAACCTAAACCTAAACCTAAACCTAAACCTAGGCCTAGGCCTAAACCTAAACCTAAACCTAAACCTAGGCCTAGGCCTAGGCCTAAACCTAAACCTAAACCTAAACCTAAACCTAAACCTAAACCTAAACCTAAACCTAAACCTAAACCTAAACCTAAACCTACTAAACCTAAACCTAAACCCTAAACCTAAACCTAAACCTAAACCTAAACCTAAACCTAAACCTAAACCTAAACCTAAACCTAAACCTAAACCTAAACCTAAACCTAAACCTAAACCTAAACCTAAACCTAAACCTAAACCTAAACCTAAACCTAAACCTAAACCTAAACCTAAACCTAAACCTAAACCTAAACCTAAACCTAAACCTAAACCTAAACCTAAACCTAAACCTAAACCTAAACCTAAACCTAAACCTAAACCTAAACCTAAACCTAAACCTAAACCTAAACCTAAACCTAAACCTAAACCTAAACCTAAACCTAGAGCCTAAACCTAGGCCTAAACCTAAACCTAAACCTAAACCTAAACCTAAACCTAAACCTAGGCCTAGGCCTAAACCTAAACCTAGGCCTAAACCTAAACCTAGGCCTAAACCTAAACCTAAACCTAAACCTAAACCTAAACCTAGGCCTAGGCCTAAACCTAAACCTAGGCCTAAACCTAAACCTAAACCTAAACCTAGCCTAGCCTGAACCCTAAACTAGGCCTAAACCTAAACCTCTAGGCCTAGGCCTAGGCCTAGCCTAGGCCTAAACCTAAACCTAAACCTAGCCTAAACCTAAACCTAAACCTAGGCCTAAACCTAGGCCTAAACCTAAACCTAGAGCCTAGGCCTAAACCTAAACCTAAACCTAAACCTAGAGCCTAGGCCTAAACCTAAACCTAAACCTAAACCTAAACCTAAACCTAAACCTAGGCCTAAACCTAAGCCTAAACCTAAACCTAAACCTAAACCTAAACCTAAACCTAAACCTAAACCTAAACCTAAACCTAAACCTAAACCTAAACCTAAACCTAAACCTAAACCTAAACCTAAACCTAAACCTAAACCCTAAACCTAAACCTAAACCTAAACCTAAACCTAAACCTAAACCTAAACCTAAACCTAAACCTAAACCTAAACCCTAAACCTAAACCTAAACCTAAACCTAAACCTAAACCTAAACCTAAACCTAAACCCTAAACCTAAACCTAAACCTAAACCTAAACCTAAACCTAAACCTAAACCTAAACCTAAACCTAAACCTAAACCTAAACCTAAACCTAAACCTAAACCTAAACCTAAACCTAAACCTAAACCTAAACCTAAACCTAAACCTAAACCTAAACCTAAACCTAAACCTAAACCTAAACCTAAACCTAAACCTAAACCTAAACCTAGGCCTAAACCTAAACCTAAACCTAAACCTAAACCTAAACCTAAACCTAAACCTAAACCTAAACCTAAACCTAAACCTAAACCTAGGCCTAAACCTAAACCTAAACCTAAACCTAAACCTAAACCTAAACCTAGGCCTAAACCTAAACCTAAACCTAAACCTAAACCTAAGCCTAAACCTAAACCTAGGCCTAAACCTAGGCCTAGGCCTAGGCCTAAACCTAAACCTAAACCTAAACCTAAACCTAAACCTAAACCTAAACCTAAACCTAAACCTAAACCTAAACCTAAACCTAAACCTAAACCTAAACCTAAGCCTAAACCTAAACCTAAACCCTAAACCTAAACCTAAACCTAAACCTAGGCCTAAACCTAAACCTAAACCTAAACCTAAACCTAAACCTAAACCTAAACCTAAACCTAAACCTAAACCTAAACCTAAACCTAAACCTAAACCTAAACCTAAACCTAAACCTAAACCTAAACCTAAACCTAAACCTAAACCTAAACCTAAACCTAAACCTAAACCTAAACCTAAACCTAAACCTAAACCTAAACCTAAACCTAAACCTAAACCTAAACCCTAAACCTAAACCTAAACCTAAACCTAAACCTAAACCTAAACCTAAACCTAAACCTAAACCTAAACCTAAACCTAAACCTAAACCTAAACCTAAACCCTAAACCTAAACCTAAACCTAAACCTAAACCTAAACCTAAACCTAAACCTAAACCTAAACCTAAACCTAAACCTAAACCTAAACCTAAACCTAAACCTAAACCTAAGCCTAAACCTAAACCTAAACCTAGGCCTAAACCTAAACCTAAACCTAAACCTAGGCCTAGCCTAAACCTAAACCTAAACCTAAACCTAGGCCTAAACCTAGGCCTAAACCTAGGCCTAAACCTAGGCCTAAACCTAGGCCTACCTAAACCTAAACCTAAACCTAAGCCTAAACCTAAACCTAAACCTAAACCTAAACCTAGGCCTAAACCTAAACCTAAACCTAAACCTAAACCTAAACCTAAACCTAAACCTAAACCTAAACCTAAACCTAGGCCTAAACCTAAACCTAAACCTAAACCTAAACCTAAACCTAAACCTAAACCTAAACCTAAACCTAGAGCCTAAACCTAAACCTAGGCCTAAGCCTAAACCTAAACCTAAACCTAAACCTAAACCTAAACCTAAACCTAAACCTAAACCTAAACCTAGGCCTAAACCTAAACCTAAACCTAAACCTAAACCTAAACCTAAACCCTAAACCTAAACCTAAACCTAAACCTAAACCTAAACCTAAACCTAAACCTAAACCTAAACCTAAACCTAAACCTAAACCTAAACCTAAACCTAAACCTAAACCTAAACCTAAACCTAAACCCTAAACCTAAACCTAAACCTAAACCTAAACCTAAACCTAAACCTAAACCTAAACCTAAACCTAAACCTAAACCTAAACCTAAACCTAAACCCTAAACCTAAACCTAAACCTAAACCTAAACCTAAACCTAAACCTAAACCTAAACCCTAAACCTAAACCTAAACCTAAACCTAAACCTAAACCTAAACCTAAACCTAAACCTAAACCTAAACCTAAACCTAAACCTAAACCTAAGCCTAAACCTAAACCTAAACCTAAACCTAAACCTAAACCTAAACCTAAACCTAAACCTAAACCTAAACCTAAACACTAAACCTAGGCCTAAACCTAAACCTAAACCTAAACCTAAACCTAAACCTAAACCTAAACCTAAACCTAAACCTAAACCTAAACCTAGGCCTAAACCTAAACCTAAACCTAGGCCTAGGCCTAGGCCTAAACCTAGGCCTAGGCCTAAACCTAAACCTAGGCCTAGAGCCTAAACCTAGGCCTAGGCCTAGAGCCTAGGCCTAAACCTAAACCTAGAGCCTAAACCTAGAGCCTAAACCTAGGCCTAAACCTAAACCTAGAGCCTAAACCTAAACCTAAACCTAGAGCCTAAACCTAAACCTAAACCTAAACCTAGGCCTAAACCTAAACCTAAACCTAAACCTAAACCTAAACCTAAACCCTAAACCTAAACCTAAACCTAAACCTAAACCTAAACCTAAACCTAAACCTAAACCTAAACCTAAACCTAAACCTAAACCTAAACCTAAACCTAAACCTAAACCCTAAACCTAAACCTAAACCTAAACCTAAACCTAAACCTAAACCTAAACCTAAACCTAAACCTAAACCTAAACCTAAACCTAAACCTAAACCTAAACCTAAACCTAAAGCCTAAACCTAAACCTAAACCTAAACCTAAACCTAAACCTAAACCTAAACCTAAACCTAAACCTAAACCTAAACCTAAACCTAAACCTAAACCTAAACCTAAACCTAAACCTAAACCTAAACCTAAACCTAAACCTAAACCTAAACCTAAACCTAAACCTAAACCTAAACCTAAACCTAAACCTAAACACTAAACCTAAACCTAAACCTAAACCTAAACCTAAACCTAAACCTAAACCTAAACCTAAACCTAAACCTAAACCTAAACCTAAACCTAGGCCTAGGCCTAAACCTAAACCTAAACCTAAACCTAAACCTAGGCCTAAGCCTAAACCTAAACCTAAACCTAGGCCTAGGCCTAAACCTAGAGCCTAGGCCTAGGCCTAGGCCTAAACCTAGAGCCTAGGCCTAGGCCTAGGCCTAGGCCTAAACCTAAACCTAAACCTAAACCTAAACCTAAACCTAAACCTAAACCTAAACCTAAACCTAAACCTAAACCTAAACCTAAACCTAAACCTAAACCTAAACCTAAACCTAAACCTAAACCTAAACCTAAACCTAAACCTAAACCTAAACCTAAACCTAAACCTAAACCTAAACCTAAACCTAAACCTAAACCTAAACCTAAACCTAAACCTAAACCTAAACCTAAACCTAAACCTAAACCTAAACCTAAACCTAAACCTAAACCCTAAACCTAAACCTAAACCTAAACCTAAACCTAAACCTAAACCTAAACCTAAACCTAAACCTAAACCTAAACCTAAACCTAAACCTAAACCTAAACCTAAACCTAAACCTAAACCTAAACCTAAACCTAAACCTAAACCTAAACCTAAACCCTAAACCTAAACCTAAACCTAAACCTAAACCTAAACCTAAACCTAAACCTAAACCTAAACCTAAACCTAAACCTAAACCTAAACCTAAACCTAGGCCTAAACCTAAACCTAAACCTAAACCTAGGCCTAAACCTAAACCTAGGCCTAAACCTAAACCTAAACCTAGGCCTAGGCCTAAACCTAGGCCTAAACCTAAACCTAAACCTAAACCTAGGCCTAAACCTAAACCTAAGGCCTAAACCTAGGCCTAAACCCTAAACCTAAACCTAAACCTAAACCTAAACCTAAACCTAAACCTAAACCTAAACCTAGGCCTAAACCTAAACCTAAACCTAGGCCTAAACCTAAACCTAAACCTAAACCTAGAGCCTAAACCTAAACCTAAACCTAAACCTAAACCTAAACCTAAACCTAAACCTAAACCTAAACCTAAACCTAAACCTAAACCTAAACCTAAACCTAAACCTAAACCTAAACCTAAACCTAAACCTAAACCCTAAACCTAAACCTAAACCTAAACCTAAACCTAAACCCTAAACCTAAACCTAAACCTAAACCTAAACCTAAACCTAAACCTAAACCTAAACCTAAACCTAAACCTAAACCCTAAACCTAAACCTAAACCTAAACCTAAACCTAAACCTAAACCTAAACCTAAGCCTAAACCTAAACCTAAACCTAAACCTAAACCTAAACCTAAACCTAAACCTAAACCTAAACCTAAACCTAAACCTAAACCTAAACCTAAACCTAGGCCTAAACCTAAACCTAAACCTAAACCTAAACCTAAACCTAAACCTAAACCTAAACACAAACCTAGGCCTAAACCTAAACCTAGGCCTAAACCTAAAGCCTAAAACCTAAACCTAGGCCTAAACCTAAACCTAAACCTAAACCTAGGCCTAGCCTAGGCCTAAACCTAAACCTAAGCCTAGCCTAGGCCTGAGCCTAGGCCTAGGCCTAGGCCTAGGCCTAGGCCTAGGCCTAGGCCTAGGCCTAAACAGGCCTAGGCCTAGGCCTAAACCTAGGCCTAGGCCTAAGGCCTAAACCTAGGCCTAGGCCTAAACCTAGAGCCTAAACCTAAACCTAAACCTAAACCTAAACCTAAACCTAAACCTAAACCTAAACCTAAACCTAAACCCTAGCCTAAACCTAAACCTAAACCTAAACCTAAACCTAAACCTAAACCTAAACCCTAAACCTAAACCTAAACCTAAACCTAAACCTAAACCTAAACCTAAACCTAAACCTAAACCTAAACCTAAACCTAAACCTAAACCTAAACCTAAACCTAAACCTAAACCTAAACCTAAACCTAAACCTAAACCCTAAACCTAAACCTAAACCTAAACCTAAACCTAAACCCTAAACCTAAACCTAAACCTAAACCTAAACCTAAACCTAAACCTAAACCTAAACCTAAACCTAAACCTAAACCTAAACCTAAACCTAAACCTAAACCTAAACCTAAACCTAAACCTAAACCTAAACCTAAGCCTAAACCTAAACCTAAACCTAAACCTAAACCTAAACCTAAACCTAAACCTAAACCTAAACCTAAACCTAAACCTAAACCTAAACCTAAACCTAGGCCTAAACCTAAACCTAAACCTAAACCTAAACCTAAACCTAGGCCTAAACCTAGGCCTAAACCTAAACCTAGCCTAGGCCTAAGCCTAAACCTAGGCCTAGGCCTAAACCTAAACCTAAACCTAAACCTAGGCCTAAACCTAAACCTAAACCTAAACCTAAACCTAGGCCTAAACCTAAACCTAAACCTAAGCCTAAACCTAAACCTAAACCTAAACCTAAACCTAAACCTAAACCTAAACCTAAACCTAAACCTAAACCTAAACCTAAACCTAAACCTAAACCTAAGCCTAAACCTAAACCTAAACCTAAACCTAAACCCTAAACCTAAACCTAAACCTAAACCTAAACCTAAACCTAAACCTAAACCTAAACCTAAACCTAAACCTAAACCTAAACCTAAACCTAAACCCTAAACCTAAACCTAAACCTAAACCTAAACCTAAACCTAAACCTAAACCTAAACCTAAACCTAAACCCTAAACCTAAACCTAAACCTAAACCTAAACCTAAACCTAAACCTAAACCTAAACCTAAACCTAAACCTAAACCTAAACCTAAACCTAAACCTAAACCTAAACCTAAACCTAAACCTAAACCTAAACCTAAACCTAAACCTAAACCTAGGCCTAAACCTAAACCTAAACCTAAACCTAAACCTAAACCTAAACCTAAACCTAAACCTAAACCTAGGCCTAAACCTAAACCTAAACCTAAACCTAAACCTAAACCTAGGCCTAAACCTAAACCTAAACCTAAACCTAGGCCTAAACCTAAACCCTAAACCTAAACCTAAACCTAAACCTAAACCTAAACCTAAACCTAAACCTAAACCTAAACCTAAACCTAAACCTAAACCTAGGCCTAGGCCTAGGCCTAAGCCTAAACCTAAACCTAAACCTAAACCTAGGCCTAAACCTAAACCTAAACCCTAAACCTAGGCCTAAACCTAAACCCTAAACCTAGGCCTAAACCCTAAACCTAGGCCTAGGCCTAGGCCTAGGCCTAGGCCTAAACCTAAACCTAGGCCTAAACCTAAACCTAGGCCTAAACCTAAACCTAAACCTAAACCTAAACCTAGGCCTAGGCCTAAACCTAAACCTAAACCTAAACCTAAACCTAAACCTAAACCTAAACCTAAACCTAAACCCTAAACCTAAACCTAAACCTAAACCTAAACCTAAACCTAAACCTAAACCTAAACCTAAACCTAAACCTAAACCTAAGCCTAAACCTAAACCTAAACCTAAACCTAAACCTAAACCTAAACCTAAACCTAAACCTAAACCTAAACCTAAACCTAAACCTAAACCTAAACCCTAAACCTAAACCTAAACCTAAACCTAAACCTAAACCTAAACCTAAACCTAAACCCTAAACCTAAACCTAAACCTAAACCTAAACCTAAACCTAAACCTAAACCTAAACCTAAACCTAAACCTAAACCTAAACCTAAACCTAAACCTAAACCTAAACCTAAACCTAAGCCTAAACCCTAAACCTAAACCTAAACCTAAACCTAAACCTAAGCCTAAACCTAAACCTAAACCTAAACCTAAACCTAAACCTAAACCTAAACCTAAACCTAAACCTAAACCTAAACCTAAACCTAAACCTAAACCTAAACCTAAACCTAGGCCTAGGCCTAGGCCTAAACCTAGGCCTAAACCTAAACCTAGGCCTAGGCCTAGGCCTAGAGCCTAGGCCTAAACCTAGGCCTAGGCCTAGGCCTAAACCTAGGCCTAAACCTAGGCCTAGGCCTAGGCCTAAACCTAAACCTAGGCCTAAACCTAAACCCTAGGCCTAAACCTAAACCTAAACCTAAACCTAGGCCTAAACCCTAAACCTAAACCTAAACCTAAACCTAAACCTAAACCTAAACCTAAACCTAAACCTAAACCTAAACCTAAGCCTAAACCCTAAACCTAAACCTAAACCTAAACCTAAACCTAAACCTAAACCTAAACCTAAACCTAAACCTAAACCTAAACCCTAAACCTAAAACCTAAACCTAAACCTAAACCTAAACCTAAACCTAAACCTAAACCCTAAACCTAAACCTAAACCTAAACCTAAACCCTAAACCTAAACCTAAACCCTAAACCTAAACCTAAACCTAAACCTAAACCTAAACCTAAACCTAAACCTAAACCTAAACCTAAACCTAAACCTAAACCTAAACCTAAACCTAAACCCTAAACCTAAACCTAAACCTAAACCTAAACCTAAACCTAAACCTAAACCCTAAACCTAAACCTAAACCTAAACCTAAACCTAAACCTAAACCCTAAACCTAAACCTAGGCCTAAACCTAAACTAAACCTAAACCTAAACCTAAACCTAAAACCTAAACCTAAACCTAAACCTACTAGGCCTAAACCTAAACCTAAACCTAAACCTAAACCTAAACCTAAACCTAAACCTACTAAACTAAACCTAAACCTAAACCTAGGCCTAGGCCTAGGCCTAAACCTAAACCTAAACCTAAACCTAAACCTAAACCTAAACCTAAACCTAAACCTAAACCTAAACCTAAACCTAAACCTAAACCTAAACCTAAACCTAAACCTAAACCTAAACCTAAACCTAGGCCTAAACCTAAACCTAAACCTAAACCTAAACCTAAACCTAAACCTAAACCTAAACCTAAACCTAAACCTAAACCTAAACCCTAAACCTAAACCTAAACCTAAACCTAAACCTAAACCTAAACCTAAACCTAAACCTAAACCTAAACCTAAACCTAAACCTAAACCTAAACCTAAACCTAAACCTAAACCTAAACCTAAACCTAAACCTAAACCCTAAACCTAAACCTAAACCTAAACCTAAACCTAAACCTAAACCTAAACCTAAACCTAAACCTAAACCTAAACCTAAACCTAAACCTAAACCTAAACCTAAACCTAAACCTAAACCTAAACCTAAACCTAAACCTAAACCTAAACCTAAACCTAAAGCCTAAACCTAAACCTAAACCTAAACCTAAACCCTAAACCTAAACCTAAACCTAAACCTAAACCTAAACCTAAACCTAGGCCTAAACCTAAACCTAAACCTAAACCTAAACCTAAACCTAGGCCTAAACCTAAACCTAAACCTAAACCTAAACCTAAACCTAGGCCTAAACCTAAACCTAAACCTAAACCTAAACCTAAACCTAAACCTAAACCTAGGCCTAAACCTAAACCTAAACCTAGGCCTAGGCCTAAACCTAGGCCTAAACCTAAACCTAAACCTAAACCTAAACCTAAACCTAAACCTAAACCTAAACCTAAACCTAAACCTAAACCTAAACCTAGGCCTAAACCTAAACCTAAACCTAAACCTAAACCTAAACCTAAACCTAAACCTAAACCTAAACCTAAACCTAAACCTAAACCTAAACCTAAACCTAAACCTAAACCTAGGCCTAAACCTAAACCTAAACCTAAACCTAAACCTAAACCTAAACCCTAAACCTAAACCTAAACCTAAACCTAAACCTAAACCTAAACCCTAAACCTAAACCTAAACCTAAACCTAAACCTAAACCTAAACCTAAACCTAAACCTAAACCTAAACCTAAACCTAAACCTAAACCTAAACCTAAACCCTAAACCTAAACCTAAACCTAAACCTAAACCTAAACCTAAACCTAAACCTAAACCCTAAACCTAAACCTAAACCTAAACCTAAACCTAAACCTAAACCTAAACCTAAACCTAAACCCTAAACCTAAACCTAAACCTAAACCTAAACCTAAACCTAAACCTAAACCTAAGCCTAAACCTAAACCTAAACCTAAACCTAAACCTAAACCTAAACCTAAACCCTAAACCTAAACCCTAAACCTAAACCCTAAACCTAAACCTAAACCTAAACCTAAACCTAGGCCTAAACCTAAACCTAAACCTAAACCTAAACCTAAACCTAAACCTAAACCTAAACCTAAACCTAAACCCTAAACCTAAACCTAAACCTAAACCTAAACCCTAAACCTAAACCTAAACCCTAAGCCTAAACCTAAACCTAAACCTAGGCCTAAACCTAAACCTAGGCCTAAACCTAAACCCTAAACCTAGGCCTAAACCCTAAACCTAAACCTAAACCTAAACCTAAACCCTAAACCTAAACCTAAACCTAAACCTAAACCTAAACCTAAACCTAAACCTAAACCCTAAACCTAAACCTAAACCTAAACCTAAACCTAAACCTAAACCTAAACCTAAACCTAAACCCTAAACCTAAACCTAAACCTAAACCTAAACCTAAACCTAAACCTAAACCTAAACCTAAACCTAAACCCTAAACCTAAACCTAAACCTAAACCTAAACCTAAACCTAAACCTAAACCTAAACCTAAACCTAAACCTAAACCTAAACCTAAACCTAAACCTAAACCTAAACCCTAAACCTAAACCTAAACCTAAACCTAAACCCTAAACCTAAACCCTAAACCTAAACCTAAACCCTAAACCTAAACCTAAACCTAAACCTAAACCTAAACCTAAACCTAAACCTAAACCTAAACCCTAAACCTAAACCTAAACCCTAAACCTAAACCTAAACCTAAACCTAAACCCTAAACCTAAACCTAAACCTAAACCTAAACCTAAACCTAAACCCTAAACCTAAACCTAAACCTAAACCCTAAACCTAAACCTAAACCTAAACCTAAACCTAAACCTAAGCCTAAACCTAAACCTAAAACCTAAACCTAAACCTAGGCCTAAACCTAGGCCTAAACCTAAACCTAGGCCTAGGCCTAAACCTAGGCCTAGGCCTAAACCTAAACCTAAACCCTAAACCTAGGCCTAAACCTAGGCCTAGGCCTAAACCTAAACCTAAACCTAAACCTAAACCTAAACCCTAAACCTAAACCTAAACCTAAACCTAAACCTAAACCTAAACCTAAACCTAAACCTAAACCTAAACCCTAAACCTAAACCTAAACCTAAACCTAAACCTAAACCTAAACCTAAACCTAAACCTAAACCTAAACCTAAACCCTAAACCTAAACCTAAACCCTAAACCTAAACCTAAACCCTAAACCTAAACCTAAACCTAAACCTAAACCCTAAACCTAAACCTAAACCTAAACCCTAAACCTAAACCTAAACCTAAACCTAAACCCTAAACCTAAACCTAAACCTAAACCTAAACCCTAAACCTAAACCTAAACCTAAACCTAAACCTAAACCCTAAACCTAAACCTAAACCTAAACCTAAACCTAAACCCTAAACCTAAACCTAAACCTAAACCCTAAACCTAAACCTAAACCTAAACCTAAACCTAAACCTAAACCCTAAACCTAAACCCTAAACCCTAAACCTAAACCTAAACCCTAAACCTAAACCTAAACCCTAAACCTAAACCTAGGCCTAAACCTAAACCTAAAACCCTAAACCTAAGCCTAAACCTAAACCTAAACCTAAACCTAAACCTAAACCTAGGCCTAGGCCTAAACCTAAACCTAAACCTAGGCCTAAACCTAAACCTAGGCCTAGGCCTAAACCCTAAACCTAGGCCTAAACCTAAACCTAAACCTAAACCTAGGCCTAGGCCTAAACCTAAACCTAAACCTAAACCTAGGCCTAAACCTAAACCTAAGCCTAAACCTAAACCCTAAACCCTAAACCTAAACCTAAACCTAAACCTAAACCCTAAACCTAAACCCTAAACCTAAACCTAAACCCTAAACCTAAACCCTAAACCTAAACCTAAACCTAAACCTAAACCTAAACCTAAACCTAAACCTAAACCCTAAACCTAAACCTAAACCTAAACCCTAAACCTAAACCTAAACCTAAACCCTAAACCTAAACCTAAACCTAAACCCTAAACCCTAAACCTAAACCTAAACCCTAAACCTAAACCTAAACCTAAACCCTAAACCTAAACCTAAACCTAAACCTAAACCTAAACCTAAACCTAAACCTAAACCTAAACCTAAACCTAAACCTAAACCTAAACCTAAACCCTAAACCTAAACCTAAACCTAAACCTAAACCTAAACCCTAAACCTAAACCTAAACCTAAACCTAAACCTAAACCCTAAACCTAAACCTAGGCCTAACCTAAACCTAAACCTAAACCTAAACCTAAACCTAAACCTAAACCTAAACCTAAACCTAGGCCTAAACCTAAACCTAAACCTAAACCTAAACCTAAACCTAAACCCTAAACCTAAACCTAGGCCTAAACCTAAACCTAAACCTAGGCCTAGGCCTAAACCTAAACCTAAACCTAAACCTAGGCCTAAACCTAGGCCTAGGCCTAACCTAGGCCTAGGCCTAGGCCTAAACCTAAACCTAAACCTAGGCCTAAACCTAAACCTAAACCTAAACCTAAACCTAAACCTAAACCTAAACCTAAACCCTAAACCTAAACCTAAACCCTAAACCTAAACCCTAAACCTAAACCTAAACCTAAACCCTAAACCTAAACCCTAAACCTAAACCTAAACCTAAACCTAAACCTAAACCTAAACCTAAACCTAAACCTAAACCTAAACCCTAAACCTAAACCTAAACCTAAACCTAAACCCTAAACCCTAAACCTAAACCTAAACCCTAAACCTAAACCCTAAACCCTAAACCTAAACCTAAACCTAAACCTAAACCCTAAACCTAAACCTAAACCCTAAACCTAAACCCTAAACCTAAACCTAAAC
>CM073731.1:1220000-1565000 GCA_037113605.1 Calophaca sinica
ATAGAAAACAAAAAAGAATTGTGATCTAACAAAAGATGATTTTGAGCTAATCTTTGGAAACATGTCCAGCACATCATGGATAGATGATTCACCATATGATCCTTGAACTCCTTTTGTTGTTTAATTCTAATCCGGTAGAATTTATACTCCAATAAAACCAGTATGACCTATACACCAAAGGCAGAGAACATCAAAGACAAACGTAAAACCACAGCAGAAAAGACAATGAAGGTATTACAGCTGAAATGTTTCGAATCTGGTTATGAAGCAAAAATCATCATATAAGTAATTGTTGTAGGAAGCACATTAAAATGACCAAGCTGTAAACACAAAGCACACACAACATTAAAAATGACCAAACTTCTATGTATAAAGTAACAAAATAGCGACTTTAAAAGTATTAAAATCTTTCTAGCAAATTGAAATAGAAGTATCACCAGAATAGAAAAAAAACAGGAATAAGGAAAAAAAATGAAGAGTAACAGACCATGAAGATTAAAGGAGAAGAAGGTTCTGCAGTTTTCTCTGAAGAAGATGAAAGGGTGAAAAAAAAAGTCAGAACATTAATTGCTAATTGCAAGGGCAATCTTTGTGATAATCATATGAAAACCTACAAATGATTGAAGCCAAGTAAAAGACAATAAAAAACTGTATAAGAACTAAGAAGAAGATTAGCAAAAATCACACTTGATTTAGGACAACAATTTAAGGTAACTTTACAAACTTTGTGCACATACGTGCCTATTTCAATGTTCACTGCATAAGATTCATAACATTACAGCCAAGTAGCAATAACATACACAAAGGCATAATTTAAGGAACTAAGGAACCAACAAAGAATGAAATGCAGTTAGTCTTGTATTCCAATCCATATATCAGTAGCCATAGCCTTTAATTTTAAGCCACCTTATAGAACCTATAATAGAACCTGTAAGACATAAAGAAAAGAACCATTATCAATGTCAAATGCATATTACTTACCCCCTAGCATTTTATATTGTTTCTTAAATCAACAATCAAAGGCAACATGAATAAAAAAATAGAAAATTTATCACTTTACAACCCAAAACAAATTTTAAAAGAGAGAGAATGATAAATTGGCCAGGCTTGAAATTGAAAGGAGTATCGAGTACCTACCCCCGTGACGGCTAGAATCAAAATTGGTTCAAGCAAGGCACCAGATAATGCAATGCGTAAGAAGAAAGAAGAAACACAAAAGAGAATGTATGTGAATCAAACAATGCTTAGAGATTCTGTGTGAATCAAACAATTAAAAAATAAAAGCGAACCTGAATTTTGCAGGCCATCGAGTGAAAAAGAAGGGAGAAACATCAGAATCGCCATGAATGACGACGCTTTCGCCGAACGCCAAAGACACCCTCCCGACAACACTCCTTGGCGAACGCCAAGATCGCCATTCGAGGTTGCACTGTGAGCGGTCCTCCCCATCGCGCTGCTTTATCGCGCTCGCGGGTTTCCCACCACCGCCGTAGTGGTTCCCCCATTGTCCCTCTCCTCTTCCCTTCTCGGTTTTGGTTCTCCTCTCTCTCTCCCTCAAATCTCTCTTTTCCTCTGTGTTGCGCATCAATTTTTTTTAAATTAATTAAAACTACTGTTTCCCCTATCCCCTCTCGCTCTAGCCACCACAAAGGGTGGCGCGACTGCCGCCCTTGCGGCCTTGCCGGAGCTGCGAGCTCCGCCCCCTTTTTCCTCTTCTCCCTCCGTCGCCTCCCCTCTTCTTCTCTCCTTCTCTTTTCTTTCCTTTCTTTCTTTCTTTCTTTCTTTCTTTTTCTGAAACAGGTCACGATGGGGAGGGGGTGAAGAGGAGATGAGAGAGTTATAGGGTGTGTGAGGGTTAAGTGAGGTGTATGGTGGATCAACGTTCATATTTTTACATTACCGACGACTAAGCCGTCGGTATGGTAATTACAGACGGTGTGTATGGTGGATCAACGTTCATATTTTTACATTATCGACGGCTAAGCCGTCGGTAACGTAGCCAAAAAAATCACCAGTCATATTTTTACGTTACCGACGGCTAAAACCGACGGCCCATAAGCCCTCTGTAATTACCGACGGCTTAGCCGTCGGTAACGTAGCCAAAAAAATCACCAGTCATATTTTTACGTTACCAACGGCCCATAAGCCCTCTGTAATTACCGACGGCTTAGCCGTCGGTAACGTAGCAAAAAAATAATTTCGTAAGCAGATTTTTTCCCGCGCATTAGCGACGGCTTGGTCGTCGGTAATTAAAATATTACCGACGGAGTCGGGGCCGTCGGTAAAATTCCGTCGGTAATACACACTTTTCTTGTAGTGTTTGGTAAGTATACCAAATCGCTACTGTAGTATAAAAATTATCGTCATCAGAGATTGTATTGTTAACTACTAGCTTACTAATTTAATTTCGTTTGAGCAACAGAAAATACAAATGATTTGTAAGTAAGCTAACCTTCAAGTCTAAAAAGAGCAAAATAATATTTTTGTATTTTTTAATAAAAAGAGACAAATAGAAAATGAGTTCTAAACAATCAAAGATAAATTGTTAGAGGATCGATTTCACTGCCCTTCCTACTGGTCCCTTACACTAGATTTTAATAAGAATGATTCTTTTAAATCAAGAGGCTGAGTTTTTATATTTACCTCCTAATTCCGTAGGTTGATAATTCTTCCTGTTAAAAAATATATTTCAATTCCTTGAGATATAACAATCTAACAATAGCACTAAGAACACATTCACTCAATAATGTTAATTTAATTGTGTTCTTATTCCTAAGATAACATGCACAAATCGTTTGTTCTCAACAACAACATAAATCCTAATTTCTCAATTGTGAATTTAAAACTGTAGATAAACAATGATTTCAAGAACAAACCCTTAAATTAAAATAAACCTAGAAAATTCATATCAAAACCCAGTAATAGGGTCAGTCATACAGAAAGTTTCATCTACCTCTAACAAAAAAAAAATTAAGCTGACATAGTTATAAAATAGTTACAAAACGATCAAAAGAGTGGTTAAATAATCCTCTAGCATGAGCTTTAGCTTCTCAACAGCAGCTCTCCCTTATACTCTTCTCTCTCATCTCCTCTCTCTCTCTCTCTCTCTCTATTCCCACGGCCTATATGTCCTCCTGAACACTGTCCGTCTCTCCTCGTCCTTTTTTTCCCTTTTTATTCCTTTTCATGATCACCTTTTATTTCTTTTTTTTCCCAAACAAATTGATGATGCTTTTATTACTCCAATGAAACGCACCACCCGGGTACCTCCTCGTGATCAAAAGAAATGGCAAACGTTTTACATTCATAATTTTAAATAAAAACAAAATAGAATAAAATAAAACAAAAACAAAATAAAAGAAAGTAGAAATAAAAACGGTTAACACTCCTAATTTTAGATAAAAATAATATAAAATAAGATAAAACTAATTCTATAGAAATAAAACAAAATTAAACTAATCCTATAAAAAACTAATTAAAATAATAAAATAAAATAAGAAAACAAACAAAAACTTAACTAAAAATATCTACAATTTGAGATTCATCAACTGGCCACTACTTTTTGGCCCATCGTTAGTCAAACTCCACGTAACATAATCACTAATTGAGCATCCCAACCATAGGAATTAAGAATCCTTTACGACATTCAATAATTAAATGAGAGACTAATTACGTACAGATTTCAGTAGCCACATTTTGTCATAGAACTAACATAATTAGAAGTTCTTGAGGGGGCTAAACCCCTACTTTCCCGCACACTTTGATAATTTGAATATAGCCTCCCCGCACATGTGTATGTAACAACTTTAACACTAATATTTGTATTTTTATTCATTAGTTACCTATTGTTAACACCTAAAAATAATTAAATGGTAGCTGAATATAGCAAACAACTGATGTATTTTGTCAGTAGCAATGCTAGTCGAATTGGAGATAATCAAATAATAGTTGTTGTCAGCTAATTAGCCGAGCGTCAAAGATTATCAATTTGGCCAAGTTCTTTGGGCCAATGGGCTTATAAAATGCTTAAATGGGCTTTGAGGCGTATAGATATTAAGGATTTATGTGGAATAAAATAAAATTTAAAGGGGTTATCTCCAATACCTTGATTTTAGAGAAAGTGGTTGCAGTTAAGATCAGAAGGAAGAAAGAGCTGTTGGAGCTAGATTTGCGCAGCAAGGAAAAGTCGTGTGCCTGAATTTTAGGAATTATGGTTAGTGGGTAGGTGCCCTATTAGTTGAAGCTAAAGTTAGTTGCTACACTTGTAATCATAATTTAGCAGAGACCGTGGAAGATTGGGGTAGAAGACAATTTTGCACTATAAATAGATATGGTGTAGTCTTGTTGAGACACAACCAATCAATTAAACAGCTTATTCACTTTTCCTATTATATTTATTGTTTTTTGCCCTTTCGTTTACATTTTTCTATGCAATTTTAGTTTCAACTTCTATTTATCACCTACCTAACGCTCTTTGGAGTAGTTAAGAAACCCATAGCTATGAGACAAAGTCCTTAGCGTAATTGACTAACTTCGTGGGAACCATTGTTGATACATCAGTTGACTCTTTGACTAATTTGTTGTCTACATCCTGTTGAAACAAACTCTCAAATTCTAGTTTTGATTATCAACAAACTTTGAGAAAAGATGCTTAAGTTTATTGGCTCATTTATGTTTCTAACATTTAAGTGTGAGTAAGTTCCAGCAAAAGAAAGAAAAGCAAAAGAAACATGTCAAGCAAGAAGACAATGGAATTAAACATAAGATGCTGTGAAATATGGTGAATTGACATTAGACATCATTCTTGAGAAGGAAGCTGTTAAACAAAGTGGAAAATAGCTAATTATGAAATGGCATTAGACAACATTTCTGAGAAACAAAGCTGCAGTAACTAAAATCAAAAGCTAGCAAACTTACTTGAGAATGAGTAAGTTCCAACTTACTTTCAACTACTGGAGAAACAGATTCAGCAGCAAAAGGAACAAATTAAATGCATCAAGTGATCACATTTATGAGCACACCATGAAGAACAATCACTGAAATCAAGAGTTAGTTGCTACTACTACTGCAAGTGAGGAAGTTCAGTAAGAGAAAGTTCTAAAAGCTGATGTGACAATGGGACAGAATTGATAGTTGGTAAAAAGCAAGGCTGCTATGTGCAGAAAAATATCAGAACTCTGCCCAATGCTTCCTCAAGGCTTTCCAACGGCTATGAGGCCAAAATCATGCCTATAAATATCAGTGTTGGAAGATTTGAAAGATTGAGAGAACCAAATTCAACTGCTGAATCAAATTCAAATTTGCTAACTAGCTGCCTCTCAACTCACTCAAAAGTGCACTCTGCATAATTTATTAGGGGATCCTTTTGTGCACTCTTCTGCTTGTAAAAACAATGTTTTAGATCGTATTTTTCTCTGTGTAATCAAGCCTTAAACCCCCAAAAATACCTCATCCCTGTATTTGTTTTGTCTTAGTTGAATCCTATCAAACTGCCTAGGGTATGTGAGTATTGGTGAGGAGTTCCACTAAGGGAGATAGTTTAGGAACATGAGTAAGTTCCTAGTTATAAACAACTTGAAGAGGCTGGGTGAAAGAATACTTGTAAAACAGCTTGAAGAGGCTGGGTGAAAGAACACTTATACTATTTGGGAAATATTGGAAACACTCATTGGGAGTGAGGAGTGGATGTAGCCCAAGGTTTGGGGTGAACCGCTATACATCTGGTGTGATCTCTATTTATGCTTTTATATCTATCCACTTGTGACACTTCACACACTCTTCACTTAACATTTAGAAATGGTGTTTCATTAAGCATTCTATAAAATTGTTATCCACTTACTGCTCATTTATCACACATGTTTCTGATTGACATCATACAAGTTTCATCTTGACATTATACAAACTGTTCAAACATTCTGCATAAGTAACGCTGCAACCTGAGTAAGTTCACCTGCTGCATCGCTAACTTACTCAACTCCAAGAACTGTCTTGAGAGCAAGATTAAAACTGTTTTAGTGCAGGATTTTTAATAGGTCACAATTCAAACCCCTCTTCTTGTGACATCTTATCACTTCACATCAAACAAAATTTGGCATGCCCGATGGCACCCAATAAATGATCAAATTGAGAAGAATGATTCTCCTAGTCAATATTATCATTGACACATGCACTTGTGTTATGGTAAGAATCTCTGTAACTCGGAGCCCTAAAGATGGGGAAAGTTTAGCTACCTAAGTTATTGTTGGACATGCAGGACAGCCGAGCCAAAATTATATCATTTAGGCTAGACCTACAGCACAAGGCCGGTCAGATCACATTCAGGTAAGACCTTTTTCACAGTTACAACAGAATGTTATTCAGACGAAACTTGCTCGGGTACAGTCGAACTACATTCTTGTATGATCTCCGTAGATAGAGTTGAATGTCTCACAACAGGTACCTCGTTATTTTTCCAATTCTCTATAAAGTACATTTGCTACAGTTACCCTTAAGGTAAAAATTAGTAGTAGGAGACATGGCTAACCAGTTTAGTTTATAATTTGGGTAGATTCAAATGGCTAGAAGGCCACAAAATATGGCGAGACATAATTGAATGCCACAAATTATACCAAATGCTTGATCATATGGCGTGACTATGCAGGCAACTAATCCATGACTAGCTACGTATCAGGCCTCGGGCTTTAGCGAAACACAAGCTAAGCTACCTGATGATTATACATGAAAATAGCAATGGAATGTCATTCCACCTACCTCGACAATCCACTATTCTTCCAGTCAACTCCAGAAGTGCCTCCATATTTCCAAATGGGTTCACTTTCCCCCATGTGGGACCACTTACAAAGCAACTAAAAATTATGATAGGGAGCAGACATGGAACACAATTCCACTTATTGCACCTAATTATTTGATTATCTCAAGGACTAAAGTACTACAGTAATTATTTGATTATCTCAAAGCATCCATGGATTGATAATCCACCTCGGACACACAACCAATCAAACATCCTTAACCCTTCGGAGAAGGTATACAGGCACCACAAGGGCTAGTTGTACTAGTGTGAAGTCGAGTTCAGCTTTTGTGCCTAACTATCCTTACTCGACAACACCTAGTGTACCTTAGCTAATTGATCATAATCTCATAGATGAGACTATTAGGAGATACTTCGATGTGAAATTGAAACCATTGGATAGAACAATATATAGGAAACATTATCCCAAATGGGTTGACAGAACAATGCCATTACCCAAAGGGTTTAAGACCCATGATTTCACCATATTCTCGCAAGGGATATGGCAAGTCGATTCACAGCCCAGTGTGGAGAAGATAACCGGAACGGGTACCATAATATTTAGTTGCCTCCTTGTGTTTAACAAAAACAACATTTACTTGGTATTATTCTCTACCTTCAAACCATATTCAAAGTTGGTCAGATATGGAAAGACGTTTCCATGATTATTTTTTTACAGGCCTTAACCAAGGTCACAATAGCCAATCTCATGAATTTGAAACAACAAGTTGACGAGTTTGCAGTCAATTTCATTGAAAGATTCAGAAAACTAGTAGGTAGATGCACCATGCAATTTCCCAAGGCTCAGTACGCCATTGGCAATATGCACCATCAGTTGAGAGAAAAGTTTGTGGCGCAAGTCCACATTCTTGGGTCAGTTAGCTTCCAAGGTTGTTAGCATTGAGCAATTCATCCTGGAAAATGAAAGGAAGCGAACTAATCGAGGAAAAGGGTCTTATTTGGTATCCATTGTGGATGTTGAAAACTCTGATGGTGGTTTAGTCTAACAAATGATGGACATCATGGCATTAGAGATTGTGCGAGGAAAATCTTATTATTGTCCATAACTAAGGTCTGCAAAATGGAAAAAAGTGGATATATTAGAAAACAAAGTTGAGTGATTGTTTGATATCTCCAAAACTGACCAAATATGGCTATCAAATTAACCTGTAAAGAGATAACTGAGAGGACAGTGGATACTGATCCAATCACCAAATATTTAATTTAATCTAAAACTAATATAATTATATAGGAATATTTCATAGTTAAAGTTTAACAAACTATAATTTATATTATTTTTAATATTTTTTTGACAAAATTGTTTATAATATTTAATATAATATATTTCATAAATAAAGCATTTAGTAACATTAAATATAGAATTTAGTATTAAATATATAATTAATGCAAAATCTCAAGTCTACTTTACACAGAGGAATATGTCACATTTAAAATTTAACAAATTTAAAATTTATACTGTTTATAATATCTAATATAGTATATTTTATAAATACATTTATTTAGTCTTGATGATTTTATTTTTCGTTTCTTATAATAAGGACTAGATGTAGTATTTAGTAGCATTAAATATTGAATTTAATGCTAAAACTCAATTCTACTTTACGTATAGAAGTTTTTTAAACATACGTAAAAATAATCATATTTATAATTTTAAAATAATATATTCAGTGAGATGAAAATTTTAAAACATGAATAAATCAGTGTATTTATATTTATTTTCAAGTTCAATCTTTTTGGAAGTTCAATCTTTATGGATATTAGTTAATTTAATTTTTCAACATAATCGAGATTAATTTTGTAGAAATATTTTTATCTATTTCTTGTTTATCTATTTACTCATATATAAGTTTATTATGTTTTTTAATAGTGTTTTATGAGTTAATTGAGGTAAATAAATCATTAATTGTTACTTCTAAATTGATTTATTAAAACGAGACAACTTTAAATATTTACAAGCTGTAAAAAATAAGCTAAATACATAGTAGAAATATAACCCCAATTATTTAATTTAATCTAAAACTAATATATTTATAAAGGAATATTTCATGTTTAAAATTGAACAAATTATAATTTATTATTTACAATATTCTTAGAAAAATTATTTTTAATATTTAATATATTTCATAAATATAGCTTTTAGTAGCATTAAATATGTTTTTTGACAGTAAGTAGCATTAAATATAAAATTTAGTATTAATTATAGATTTTAATGCTAAATCTCAAGTCTACCTTACATAAAGGAATATTTCGTATTTAAAGTTTAACAAATTTACAAATTTATACTACTCCGGAATCATTTATAAGGCAAAAAGTCATTTCCAGATTCGTTAAAAAATATATGTATCTGGTCCAAAAATTGGACCAGATACATATATTTTTTAACGAATCTGGAAATGACTTTTTGCCTTATAAATGGTTCCAGAGGGAGTACTTCATCCGTCCCATAATAAATGTCATGTTAGAAGGAAAAAGTCTCAAAATAAGTGTCATTTTGTTTTTTGTAATGTAATATTAATTATTTTTTTCCCATTTATACCTCTAAATAAATAATGTGTGCATCACTCTCAAGTCATTATACTCCACTATACATTTATGACAACAGTTAATCTCCCCCAATTCCATAACCTTGGTAGTTTTAGCAATTTTTTTTTGTCTCAAAATAATGAGTGTTTTATAAACTCAATATATAATTCACATTTTTTCCAAGTATACCTTTCATATATTGAAAATTGACACAACCCCATAAATAGTTAATTGATTATTTTGGAACCTGCACAATTTAAAAAGCTATTTTGGTATACTTCAATTTAATGATTCTTTTGTCTGTGTATAAAAATCTTAAATCATCGACGTTATGGAACAGAGGGAGTACACAATAGGTAACGAGGATAAATTTGTAAAATTGTTATACTATTTCATTATAACTTTTTTTTAATTTATGTGAAATAACATAGGACAACACTTATTAGGGGATAAAGAGAGTAATTTATATTGTTTATAATATTTAATATAATATATTTTATAAATAGAATATTAAGTAGCATTAAATATTCAATATAATGCTAAAACTCAAGTCTGCTTTACCTAAAGAAGATAATATTTAATATAGTATATTTTAAAAATAGAGTATTTAGTAGCATTAAATATTAAATTTAATATTAAAACTCAAGTATGCTTTACATAGAGAAGATTATTTCCCATCTTTTATTTTCAAATGTAACTTCTTTTAGTACAATTTTTTTGTGAGAAGAATCTTTATTTATTTAGACTATTTGTATAATTCGAGTTGACGAGCCAATTGACTCATATAAAGAGGCAAAGCTCTCACATCACCTATTTTTCCTATTCATAAGATTCAAACTCGAAACTTTGCTTGTTCGGAATCAAGCCTCTTGCGACCCACATATGTTGGTAAAAAAATATTATTTTAATACGACTTTAATAATTAATCATTTATTTAAAATAAAATAAAATAAAAATTAATACATTCCGTAACTACCATTCAAATTTCTGATTCCTAAATCAAGAGGGACAGCACCGAGTAAACGATGGCTCTTGTGAAGTTTATATGCAAATTGCATTCTCACTATCAGTTAAGTTATGTTTTTCCATTAAGCTTTTTAATATATAATTTGATAAAAAAATTATAACAAAATCAACTAGAATTTGTTTGGTTATTCATGTCGTGTTACGTAATAATATCTTTTATTTAAGAAAATTAACTACAGTTATTTTGAGTATCCACGTTAAGCCATGTGACAAAATCTCTATATTTAATATAGAAAATATATTTCATGTTGATTTTATTGCACACGTGTCGAGCACGGATCCCATAGTACTACTTTTAGGTAGAATAAGGTGGACCATGTAATAGATGGTTCATGGGTGGACAAGTTGATTAACGATTAGATTTTGAAGGTCTACCAAATCTTATAATGCACTACACACATCAAATTTTTTTCCTTTTCTTGTTATTAATTGTGTTTGTTTAAGCTTTTCAAGGATATCGTTTTTTAAAAAAATCATTTTTATGGGTAAAATAAAAAGCTATTCGTGTTAGCTTTTTGAGGGGTAAGAATCATTTTTTAAAAAAAATATGATTTTTATGACGGTAAACAAATACAAAATAGATTCTTGTTTTCATAAAAATCTCTAAATTATGTTTGTTCACAAACATAAAAATCACTTTTTTTAAAATGACTTATTTCTTTTTTGGATAAAACTACTTCTACATGGTTGTATCCTAATAAGATAAAATCAGTTTTTTTAAAAAGGATTTTTATCGTCGAAAATAAACACAATTTATCTTTTTCTTTTCTTAAAAACTTCTAAAAAATAATCTCTATATTATTTTAGATCAAAATCATTTTTTTAATCTGTAACAAACAACCCTTAGTTTTTTTTAATCCATAAAAAAACTTTAATTAACGAATCTAATTTTATTTTATTTTTGCAATTATGAAGATAGATTTCACCATTTATTGAAAGAGATTGAATGGAAGAAGATGTAGGTGTTACTCATTTTTTCCAAGCCATCTGAGTCATTGATTAAATCCAACGGTATATTATAAATGGTTCATCGGTGAACCACTTGATGAGAAAGTTCACCCTAGAAGCCACCGGTAGAATAATGCTAGCAATCTAATTTCTAACATTCTCTTTTCAACATACTCTATTTTATTAATTGAAATTTATGAGTCCCACCAAATTTACTTATAACTGATATGATTGAGTGAAACTTATTTGAATTTTAATTTAACCTATAAGAAATAGTATTTTGAGTATTAAAAAATGCGTGACGTGGGGCTCGTCTTTTTCAGGTACAGTACATATTAACACAGATGAATGCTGTCATCACACTCTTTAACACTCTCTTTCTAATACTGACTCTCTTATTGGTTGAAATTCAAGTAGATCCACTAAATAATGTGGGTCCTACATAAATTTGGTGGACCCATATAAATTTCAAACAATTAAAAAGAGTGTGTTGAAAAAAGAATATTAGATAGTGTGTTTCTAGTATTTCTCTACTATCAGATATCAGATGCTCTCTAATCTCAAGCCGTTAGACGAGGAACTAAAAAAAAGATAAAATAAATTAATAAAAAATAAAAAAAAAAAAAAGCAAAAAAAAAAAAGATAAAATAAAGAAGGACGATGTTTATAATATTTAGCCAATTTAAAAAAATTAATTAATAAAAAGTAAAAATTGATGAACAAAGGGGGGGAGAGAGAGAGAGAGAGAGAGAGAAGACAGCTGGCTGTTCCTGCTCTTCTTTCTATCGTCTCCCTCGCCATAACATAACCCCATCTTTCTTCATTGAATTGAATTCATCTACTCACTCAGAACCATATAACAACACCGGGGAGATCAAGCTTCTGTTCAATTCACTCACCATCTCGTTTCTCAGCTTCGCTTATCTACTTTTCTTCTTCTTCTTCTTCAGACAAACATTTGCTTTTGTGTGGTAGCTCACACCACACCCACTTTTTCATTCCGGTAAAGTTATTTGCTTTTTTCCCTTCTCTTTCCCCCCCTTTTTCCAGCTTCTTCATCTTTTGTTGCCGAAATAATAGCGGAAATGTATCCATAGGCATCAATGTGGTAGTTTTGTTTTGATGTGGGATCTCATCTGACTAGGAATTCGTGTCTCTTATCAATCTTACCCCACAACACATTTTCGCTTTAGTAACTTTTTACCATTTTTATTACTTGTTTTGCATTTGGGACCCTTTTATTGAATTGAATTGAATTGACGTGTATCCAGTAACCCAAGTTTTTTTTTTTTTTTTTGACATTGGATAAAGTGAAAGTTGCTTGCTCGCTGCAATCATGGCACAAGTAGAATAGAAGGGGTCTATACAAAACTTTTACCTTTTATTTTCTGGGTGAAAATTTCTGCTCACTGCCTTTTATATGGTTTTTTTGTTTGTTTTTGGAGATGCAGTTTATTTATTTTTCTTTTAAGTACTTTTGAGGACATTTGGATCTGGAAGTGCTTTTAGTTTATGGGGATTCTCTTCTCTCTCACTCTTTCTCTATCATTCATATAATTACTTGGGATCAGCTTCCTTGTAAATTTGAAATTTTGTACTCCTACTGGTATTGGTTTTCACACTTCTGTTTATTTTTTATGCAAAAGTTTTCCTTCTCAATAGCCAGTTGGTGTTGTTTCTCACAGGAATTGGGCATTCATAGCTTAGCTTGCGTTGGACTTAGATGCCTTCATGAATACTGTCTGGCATTTCAATTCATGAGTGAAATTTATTTGGGAGATTTTAGGTTTCAGAGACTTCTCTCTACTTATAAGCTCATGAGGCAGAATTGCTCTGTGATACATTTAGAAGCAAGATGATTGAGCAATTCATCAATTTCGTAATTCGGCCTCCCAGGTATTAGTTTTTGCTTTACTGGTTGGTGGCTTGGTTTGCTACTGTTGATAATTGAGATGGCTACTGAGACGCGGAATATTATTTGTGACACATTTTGTAGGGCTTTTTTCCTCACAAAAGGATCCTTATCTAGTTCCACACCCTATCAAGTTTATCTCTTGTATTTAATTCCTTACCTGTTTTTACATGTAGCAAAAATGTAAATCATATTAAATTTTCATGGCCATGTCATCTTAGTGGTTGAGAATTAAGAGGAAAAGCATCTGATATGCATCAAATTTGTCCTTACCTATTTGATATGCTGGTTCTTTCCTTGTTTACCTCTCAACGATGACGAAAGTGTTTGATCTGAACTAATAGATTTTACTGTACATTGTGTTCAAACTGAATATGTTTCAACTATTATGGTGTCATTTCATCTATGTAGCTGACCCCGTAGTATGGGGAAAAAGCTTTGGTTGTTGTTGAATATGTTCCAACCATCTTCGAAGAACCATGTTAGACAATTCTCATTAATATTATAGACTTCAAGTACTCTTTTCGTTTTTTTTTTCCACCGTATTCAACCAATTTAAACAACCATATAAGTGCCTCAGCATCCATTGCTCAACATTGATCGTCTTTTTTCCAGCAAATTGAGTTACAGTTTCGGTGTTTCTACTTTGCCATATTCACAGGGCGGACTATAACCCAGATCAGTATCTGTGGGAAAAGGAATTCTCCCTTGTGGGTAGAACATATCAAAGGCAGGATTTGGAGGCAAGTATGGACATTATTTGCTTGATAATTGCTTGCAGTTATTGTTGTCAATATATAGAAGCTACATCATGATTCCAATTGTTTATGTACACACTGCTAGATTATATATTTTCTAATTTGTATAGCTCAAGAATGCCAGAGGCTATACCTTGAAGTGCAGTCATTATCTCCCTTCTCCTTTCCCTGAAGATACTTCTCTTCCTTGTGTTATATATTGCCATGGAAACAGGTATATGTTATTTTTGTAGCTACTGCTATTGCTGCTTATAAAGGATCTTATATTGTTCTGACTTATGATCATAAATATTATTTTTTGAACATTTACTTTTTCAGAATGACATAGCCATTCCGCTCTTGATATGTGTGCCTGTGTTCAATGATGCAGTGGATGTAGGGCAGATGCCAATGAAGCTGCTGTAATTCTTCTTCCATCAAATATTACCGTTTTTACTCTTGACTTCTCGGGGTCAGGCTTGTCTGATGGAGACTATGTTAGCCTTGGCTGGCATGAAGTAAGTTACCTCTTTATGAATATATTTATTTGTTTAATTAATTTCTGCATGCCATGATTACATCTTTTATAAAAAGTACAACTATGACTTCGTTTTTATACTTTTCCTTGCCTTTTTTGGGTGGGTGTGTTCTGGAAGGAGAGAGGGGGGGGTGTTAAGTACTTGAATATTTTCATGCATATCTGTAGTTTTCATGTAATGTTTTGTCAAGTTGAATGTTATCTGTTACTGTTTTATGCATGAGAAATTTGTAAACTCTTTTTGTCCATTCCTTTGTGTGGTAGAAAGATGATCTCAAGATCGTGGTGTCGTATTTGAGGAGCAACAAACAAATATCCCGTATAGGTTTATGGGGACGATCAATGGGTGCAGTTACTAGGTATTACATCTTCCAATGAACTTGTTTGATATTGATTTTTATAAGAATTTCTGCTACTTTGGTACTTTATTATTTCTACATGTACCCCACACCAAGAAAAGAAAGGTCCTCAGTGGGTGATTTTGACAAATTGTTCTAATATAATTCCATGACTTAAGTTTTTGTCAAGGGTTGTGTTACTTCTATCTCTCTCTCTATGCGTGTATTTGGACGAAATTGTTGAGACATTCCTCTGGGAAAAAACAAAAACGTTGTTTAAATATTTGATAAATTGGAAGCAGATAAAGAGGAAAAGAACTGTTTTTTAAAAAACTTTTCAATACAATTTGTAGAAGTTTTGAAAGCCCAAGGTACTGGGTGTTGAAGTATCCTACATTCCCCACGTTTACTCTATACATGTAATTATGAGCCACACTTATAAACAAAGAATCTCTAATGTAATTGACCATTCACTTTGCTTTGGTGTGATGTAGCCTTCTTTATGGAGCTGAAGACCCTTCTATTGCTGGAATGGTATTGGATAGTGCCTTTTCAAATTTGTATGATCTCATGATGGAGCTCGTGGATGTGTATAAAATTCGGCTCCCAAAGTTCACTGTACTCTCTCTCTATCTCTCTCTCTCTCTCTCTCTCTATATATATATATATATATATATATATCTTGATGCTAACTCCCTTTGTTGCAAATGCTCAATTGAAAGACAAAGAAGAGGAATTCTTTAGCTCCTTTGAAACAATCATTGTGATATGAATCTGCAGTGCACGATATCTGCCAAAGCTGGTGCATCATCACTCTGAGTTGTTCAGAGTTCAGTCTGCAAAAGACTTGAAAACTATTGCATTGTTATACCTGCATCTTAATATGCTGTTTATTTGTACTTGTAAACATTTGTCATAAGTTGCTGCTGTGGAACCTTGAAGAGGTTAAGCGGTTCTAGCTTCTAGGACTTGTGCACTTGGTTTTGCTTTTACACCTTTTTCCACCCATTCTACTGGGTCTATACATTTATTTGAATTTGCAGGCTAAAGAATTTGGTTCTACTTTGGCAAGGCTGTACTGATTTACAGACTGACTTGATTGACCCACCTGAGCAACAAGTATTGTGGCTTTGATATAGGTGTCTTAATTGAAAGTTTTCCTTTTTTGTTAAGATAGAAAATTAAAGGAATTGGAATTCCTAGGGTTGAAGAATATAGTTAAATTTTGATTAAGATTTTTTTTATCTAGGGTCTCTTGTCATAATTATGTTACTTATTTGGAAATTATTTAATATGAAAGTCAGGGATTTATTAATTATGACAGTGTTTGGCATTAATTCATAAATATCTATATTTTTTATTTTGTGTGGTTGTGCATAAGGGGTTATCACAGGATGCGCCAGTAATGAATAAGACTGGGCTGCATATTTGAAAAGGCGACTCCTTTGAAACAATCATGAATACATTAAAGAATTTTATAAACATGATACATCCTATGACAAGTTGATGGACAAATAGACACCCCTTAAAATGCAAGCATATTCTGTTCCATCAAGTGCAGCAAAGAATTGCATAAACTACTTTGCCACAAAATTTTAGCATCCTTTCCACCTAAACATTTATAATGCACCTTGAAAAGCTGCTAGAGTGAAGGAAAACCCACCAAATGCACGCTGAATTTCCAAAACTGCATTTTATGCTTGCAGTTTATGATTTTTTTTTTTTTTTTGAATGTGGGTGTAGCTGGTCCCAAATATATCAATTTTCAGATCATCTCTCACCCAAGCAGTATTTATGCATTGGGTTTACGTTTAGGTTTTACTGTGTTTCTTTGGTACTAGTAGACTTTATGTCCTTGCATTGTTTGATTGAATGGACTGCATCTGCAAAGTGGGCATGGGCCATTAAAGATCCTATTAGCACATCTCTCTCTCTCTCTCTCTCTCCCTGCATGTGTCTGTATGTATGGGTGTGTTTACACACACACATGCAGCATTTTTGAAGTATTATCATCTTAGGGGGTATTGGTTAGTTTGCATGATTTTATCACTTTTATGCTGGTTTCATTCTTCTTCAAATCCTTTGAGCAACATGGATCTAAGCTATAAGACCTATAGCTGTCAACTTGGATTGTCTGTTATGTTTATTAAGTCTGATATTTTGCTGCATTTTCTCCCCAATTAGGTTAAAATGGCTGTACAATACATGCGGCGGGTTATTGAAAAGAAGGCGAAGTTTGATATTATGAAACTGAACTGTTTGCTGGTATGTATTAGTTGTGCAGTTTTTTTAAGTAAAAAAAATTATGAATGCAATTATGTAAACTTCATTTTGATCATGTTTATTTTCACCATGCAGTCTGAGCGTGATTAGAGTCATTTTCTTTCCATTTATATCTTAGATTAATGCCTTTAAAGCCTACAGGTTGCACCGAAGACATTCATTCCTGTTTTATTTGGACATGCAAGTGATGACAAATTCATTCAGCCCCACCACTCCGATCTCATCTCTGAATCCTATGCAGTATTACTTTAATATAAATCTTTGAGCTTGAGATTTTTTGGAAGCAGTTTGCATTTTTTTTTTCTTTGATAGCCAAAATATCTAACTTCTGTTTATGAATTTGCAGGGTGATAAAAATATCATAAAATTTGATGGTGACCACAACTCCTCCCGACCACAGTTCTTTTATGATTCAGTTTCCATTTTCTTCTACAATGTCCTCCGCCCTCCTCAAGTTTCTAGTGCTCATAAGCTCGAGAAATATTATGATTTGGGGGATTTGAAACTTGGTTCTGGTGTGGATGAGGTAATTAGCATTTAGAATTCCTTGTCTTGATTTCCTGCTCAATTAAAATCTGTCATCAGTATATTGCCCGCTACCACTGCTACTGGTCGCTTTGTGCTCTTTGTAGAATATGATCAAAATACCAAACGATAAAATTGGCTAATAAATATTTATTTACACTGAAGTGGTAGCTGCACTTATGAGAAGCCTGGTCCATAAGAAATATACCTAAATTTGTGTGCCTTATGCCCAGAATGAAGCTTGTGAACTAACAAAATGATAGTGTTGGAGTTACAGGGCTCAGTCTTTTAGGTAAAGGGGGAGGAAAAAGAATAGTCAGAATAATAAAATTATATTGATCATGAATAACATTCAATGCTTCAACTTTCATTTCACAATTCGGAAATATTACGATAAATAATTATTATGTGGTCATATTAATATGGTCATAAATAATGATTCATATGGTCATATATTAATATTACCGTAAATTATTGTTATGATTATTATTATTATTATTATGGTCATATGAGTCAGCTATATTATGCCAGTGTTATTTAAAGAACAGAAACTAATTTGCTTTTACTTTCATGTAGAGCTTATTATATGAGATTCTCTCTAGTCTGCGGTCTGGAACTACTGATGCTGCTAGTTCATCTTCTGCGCTTCCTACAATTTCTGCTACAAAATCAGTTAGCGAACTTCTTTCACAAGTTGCCCCCCTGACCGATGTTGTAGGGTGCCTTAACTTTCTGTCTCTATGGTTTTTTTTCTTCCAAAAACTTTGTTCTGTTTAGTTCATTCATTACTTATAATGCAGGAGCCCTTGTCTAGAGAAGATACTGCGGATGGCAATGATGAAACTGGGCATAATGAACCCAAAGATATGCAGGTCCTCTTATCAAAAACTATCTCTGAAATCAAGAAATTGTTCAAGGATTTTATTTAACCACTAGGTTTCACTGTTGAAAGCAAGTACTGCACTTTAAAATCTACACATTGGAGGAAATGTGATTGGTCCACTTTTAAAAAAAGTCAATTTAGCTACCTCATAAATTGCAGAGTTTTTAAAAAATCTGTTGACTATTTAAGAATGAACCAAACACTGTTTAAGAGTGAGTCAAAAAGAGTTTGTTGCAAGCATTCATCCTATACATTAAATGGTGCTTTTGACCATGAGAGCTCTTACGTGCTGCACCTTTGCTAGCACTTACGTAGTATACTATTACTAATTTTCATGATTATAAAATTTTTAGTAGTTTATTCTAGGAACTGGACTTGGCTACAGTGATCATAATTATTGATATGAAGAGAATTTTGATTGTTGTTTTACCCTAGAATCATCCATATCTTTGTAAGCTTTGTGTAAGCCTGGCTTTCCCATATTGTTGGTGACATCTATTTGGAGTTAAAGTTGATAAAACTGAAGACTTTATGTCCACATTTTATAATTTTGGCATATTCTTTTACTTGAACCGTACCATTAATGACATATATTTGGAGTTAAAGTTGATAAAAGTGGAGACTCTATGTCCACATTTTATAATTTTAGCTTATTCTTTTACTTGAACTATACCATTGATGACTTTATAGGACAAGCTAAATGGCCAGATTGAAGATTGTTGCTCATATACAAGCTCAAATAGAGAAAGTTGGGGCAGATGTTCGTCTTTAGGAGGCAGTGATGCAGAATTTTCTGCAGATTTAAGGGCCGATGATAATCTCTCTCAGGTCTCTCTCTCTCTCTCTCCCTCTCTCTCTCTCTCTCATTTATTCATTAATAGCATATATTGAAAATGATTGTGAAAGTGACATGAGATATGAATGTGACAGTAATTTGCTTGCTAGTTTATGTCAAGGGTTCTGTTGTCTGTGCATCTCATGCATATATGTAACATATATAATTTTATTTTATGGCTAAGCTAATGCATTATTTGACATGCTTCATTTTGTAAATAATGGCAGAATACTGTCAAGGTGTTTGCAACACCTTTGAGAAGCATGAAAGAGAAGTCGTCAGACCCAAAAGAAGACGGCAAGAAGCACAAGAAGAATAAAAAGAAAAAGAAGACGAAGACGAAGAAAGCTGAAACGGTTACGAAGAAACCCAAGAGTGACAGATTTGAGAAGCTGGAGGCTCTCAGCAGACGCTTGCGGCTTTGCCTTCTAAAGGGATCAACTCATCGAAGAAACAAGTCCTCTTGACCTCTTCTGTATCATATCATCATCATCAAAAAGTTAATCTAATTGTAATGTTTTTACAACATTACTATTTGTAGGCAGTCCTTGAAATTCAATTTCGTGTGTAGGTTGTGACTAGCTGTAGGTTTTATTTTAGGAAAATTGCCAAATATGGGTTTCTCGTTGGCTTTGTTTTCACTGCTATGATTATTGGCTATGAACGTTGGTGACTGGGCCTTGATGGAGTTTCATAGTGCTTAGGTGTAGGTGGCAATTGAGGGAGGTGTAGGTGTCCCGGCTTGAACATCTACAGGCCATAAACATTTTGTCTTATAGATGGCATTTCTGGATTGACATGCTTGTTAATTTGTGAATTGTGATCGATAAAATTATGGGTTTTAAATGGTTAGATGTAACTTCAATTTAAATTTTTATATTAGCTAAATGAATCAAATAAGTGATGTAAGAAAAGATGTGCAAGAAAGAATGTGGTAAACTGGTAATAGTGAATCAATTAGTATAACTACCAGAATATAAGAAAGTATCTAGGAATACTTAAGCTTAGCATATCTGTAACAACCTTATAGCTTAGTAAGCTTTAGCTTGACAGAGTATTAAAATATAATAAAATATCTAAAAATATCTTAATATTATTATAGTGTATTTCATAAGGTTAATTTATAATCTAAGAGTATCTTCGATTATCTTCTAGGAGTAGTTTTTATATTCTAACAGCTACTTTTTCATTTTTTAAAAATGGTAATCATTATGGGAACAATTTCCAGTATGTCAAACATCCATAGAATTACTTCGACTAACGAAGAAATCTCGTTATGTCAAACACCCAGAGGCGACATGTTGAATAATAGCTCTATGTAAAAGATGACAAGAGACTTCAAATTAACCTAATTCACATTAGTTAGCTCTCTTAAAGCATTTAAAATAAAAGCTGGCTATTCAGTCCAGTATTGCGCTAAAAATTAAAAAGATTATCGGAAATCTATCTTCAACAGCTTACATAACTTACAAAAGAGTGTATATATATATATATATATATATATATATTTCCAAGAAAATAAATTTAAAAGGATGAAAAAAATCAGTCCTAGTGCTATCAACCTGCTCCAATGAAGGATTAGATTGCTCTTGGGTGAGGAAGACGGCGTTTGGTTATTGATATGAAATACTTGACTCAAATATCTGATGTGGAAGCACCATTTCTGGTTTAAAATATGCTCCTTCAATGCTCACCCGTTGCTTCTTTGTTGACCTTTCCCCTTTTGGACTGTCAGTAGAGGAACCAACATGGCAACAAGAATCCGGTGTCAATGGTTCATGGTGAGATGAGAAAGATTCATCAGCTGAAAGACACTTAGATGGGGCAAGCTCCTTGGCAGCATTTTCCAGAAGGGGGCACTCAGAGGTTGGGGCAGGTGTTGCTGGGTCGGTCTTATTATCAGGTTCTTGGCACACAGGTCCTGGAACTGGAGCTACAACTCCTGAGCTAGGTGTTTCTGAAAGAACACCATTGAGCCGCTGTTGCTCTTCAATAATCTTCTTCAAGTATTTTCCCTGGGCTTCTATCCGCAATTGTAGCTGTCGCTGCACCTGTTTCAATCTTTTACAAAAGAAAAAAAAAATAAAAAAAAATAACAACCTTGCAATCTTAACCACAATTCAACTTACTGTCTGTTCTCCTTTTTCTTGTTTCAAGGAACTTCAAAGGAGTTAAAAGGAGATAGGTATTATTATTATTTTTTTCTTTTCCAGAATGCCATTAAGAATAACTGAATAAGCATCCATAAAGGTCAAGGGTATTCCTCTAGCTTTGCATGTCTATGGCAAGCATATGAAGCTTTTCAAACAACTTTGAAACTGTATAGAATATGATTAATATAAGACAACCATTGGTGTGCTTATCTTTTCCTGTAAGAGAATTATCCATGCCGCAACTGTTAAAACAAAATACGACTTTCTACTTAATAAATTTTTTGCAATAACAAATAGTTTACTATTTTTCCAAAAAAATTCACAAAAGAACTACTTGAAATCATCTCCAGACATCTTGTTAACACGTTATACTTGACGCCCTGCAAATGCATTCATTTAATGTTACCCTTTTCTACTTGGATTAGAATTATGTAACTTCAACTGCCACCAATAACTACATAAAAGAGGAGTATATTTAAAAGTTTGTATATATCACCTTCGAAGTACACACACCCAATGTTTATTGTCCACTTGTCTATTATGCAATTGGCTCAGGGCCTACAGAATAGGGGTTATTAACTTATTATTATCAATTTTTCCCACTAATATAAACATTACCCACTCAAGTTTAATAATGAAATTTGCATCGGGAATGATAAAACTTAGACTTTGATGTTTTATATAATTAAACCAATGTGTTTGAATGACAAAATCAAAGAGAGAAAATCCATCGCGGCACTTCATCTTACATGATTAAATTCATTATGAATTGCAACAAACAATAAAGTCTGCTAATATAATATGACATAGTGATTCAATCAGATCAACAAGAAAAGCATACCTCCAATTGCTCATGCAGTCGCTTTTGCACCTCCATTTGAAGTTTTAGTGCTTCAGTAATTTGCATTCCACTGCAAACAGACAGACAAGCAACAGCCGGTTACTTTAGTCATTTACACCATCAGACCTCATGAAGCAATCGAGATCTTTTGATGCAAAAGTTAGTTTTTCTCCCCCAGTAAAGAAAAAAAAAATATGTCTACATAGCTCAATTAACAGTTTTGAGGCACCGAATCTCTATCATAACTTTGGCTTAAATTAGACTCCAGGATACAAAAGCAAGTCCGATGGTTAAAGACCAGCAGAATGCACAATAGTAACAAGTTCTTTTTTACAGCAAGTTTCCATCATCCTATACAAGTATACAACAACAACACAAAAACAAAAGCCTTTTCCCACTAGGTCGGGTTGGATACAAAGATCAACCAACACCAAAATTTCATATCACCAATCATGTCTAATGACAAACCATGTAAATCTAAATCCAAAAATGGTTTGACCTATAAGTTTGCTTTCTCTCCCTCTACTTCTAACTATTGAATTACCCTCCATCTGATCTACTCTTCTTACCAAGACTGCCATAAATCTTCTACACATGTCCAAACCATCTAAGGCAAGATTCTACCATATTTTCCACAATATGGCTACCTTAAATTTATCTCTAATTCTTTCATTCCTACTTTTATCTTATCTTATTTTTCCACTCATCCATCGTAATATTTTCATCTTGTAGCATTGAGCTTATTTGCTTGTTGAGTCTTTATCACTTAATATTTAATCTCATAAAATGTTGCAAGTCTTATAGCTGTGTGATAAAATTTTCTCCCTAGGCGTAAATGGTATTGTTCAATCACAAATAACACCTGAAGAATTCTTTCATTTCATCTACCTCACCTGAATCCTATAGTTTATATCATCTTCTACTTTCTCATTATTCTGTGCGATGGATCCAAGATTCTTAAAATGTGTTACCTTACCTATAATATGGTATAGTCTGCAATTTTCACATATAACTTAGAATTTGTGTGCCATATACTATAATTCATATACTTTCTTTTACTTTTATTTAAATTTAAATGAAAGTCATTTATTTCTTCTCTTGACTCCCCAACTAGGACTATATTATTTGCTAAAAAACATACATCACGACTCATGAGTCATGACACTGACTCTTGATGTGTTTAGTAAGCACATCCAAGCTAGGTAAAAAAAAAAAAAAAATAGGGGCTCAAAGTCGACTCATGGTATAGTCTTCTAATAGTCATAGAGAAGTATTATGTGGACCCACCTTGTATTCTCACACTAGTTGTGATCCCATTGTATATATCTCCATCACCTTGTACAAGTACCAAAACACAAAAGTAAAAGAGGCAGCTATACTTACGGTGAACCATCTAGATTGGAAAGCATATCCCCTGTTTCTTTCTTGTCTGCTTTTTTTCCTTCAATCAACAATGTAAAAAGGTATCACCAAACAAAAAAAATTAAAGAAATCTGCTCAGTGGACTTGGAACAAAAATTAGCAAACCTATACATGAACATTTAAAACAATGAAAATCGGGTAGACATACCATCTGATGAGGAGTCTGGTAGGTATTTTGCAAGCCGATATTTCTGGATGCAACAGAAAAGCAAAGAGAATAAAGCTAAAACTGATAATCATGGACATTTGACATGGTATCTGTTACTGGCTCAAAATCCAACGCTACCTGTAAATGGCTTTTGACATGGTATATTGTTAAGCCTTGTACACCCATAACTCTGAGGACACCTTTAGGAGTGGCACCTGGGAAAAGGTTATTTGAAATTTCAAATACTTTTATCTTTAGAAATGTAACAGAAGTGCTACTAGAGATCTGATTGTAGATTGATATTCACAGCCAAATCTCCAAAGTCCATACTCTACTTTTTTTTCTTTATCTCAATTCTCTGTGCATTTCATACAAAGCAAATTCTCATTTGATATTCCAATGAATTATCAGGTAACCATCCCCATTATATTTGATATTCCAAGACAATTCTCATTTGATATTCCAAGGAATTATCAGGCAAAGAAAATTCCCATTTCATACCAAAAAAAAAAAAAAAACTCACGATCTGGACCACCAAGTTGTGCGACAGCATCAATAAAGCGTTCATGTAGCTCATGCGTCCAGCGTAAACGCTGCTTGGAAGCAAGATTAGGGTTGTTGGTGAGAGTGTTCCCCCCATTAACAGGATCCATTTAATTAATGAGTTGCTTCCAGCTAGACTTAAATTATGAACATTCTTTGCTAGATACACGACTCATTTATCTGACAGCAGCAATCAAATAAAAAGTAGTGAGCATAATGGAGTATGGGAATTAATACTAACAGGTCAAACTTAACCAGACATGCACATAAACATATACATAGAGAAATTTAACATTATTGTTTCTACAAAATTGAAAACTGGGTAGGGAAATTAGGAAAATGTGGCAAGCACTGACTGAATTTCATCAACACACTCAACAACTGGAAGTGGAGGAGAAAGAGAAGACCCAAAAGCAACCAAGCAGTATGTTAGGGATGGAAAATGCAAGAGATAAGTGGGAAGTGAAAAGGTGAGGGAAAAGGAATTTTCTCTCTGATTCGAGTTCATAGAAGCCTCCTAAGAAGAATAAAGAAGAGAAGAATAGACTAATTTCTTCATCGATTGTCAATCATGAGCTCATACAATGTTTATATAGGCTAGTGCATACACACGGCATGACTCCTACACCATAAGACACTCCATACTATACCCTATCAAATTCACTAAATTTTCCAAGTAACAACTATAACAACCAACGGAATGCATAATAGACCTTTCTAGAATTGACTGAGTCATCATCTTCTAGAACTAGCTAAGTCCTCATTCTTTTGGACCTCTAGGATCATAACACAGTAGCAATTAGGGTTATTGGACCACATAACGGATAACCCAACAATAGTTGAATGAGCAGAAAATTTGAAAGCTTATCATGTTTGAGACAGAAATGTATGATTTTGCACACATGTTTAGGAAACAAGAAGAAAGTGCAAGTTAAATATTAAAAAAGGACACAACACAAGGTTGATTGAAGAAGCAGAGAAATTCAAACAGGAAAGAAAAGATAATGCAGAGAGAGAGAGGGGTAATAGCTAAAGGAAAGAGAGGGAAAAGCGACTTACACACAGATCTACGAAATCCAACGTTTGCATACAAAATTTCCTCCTTCAATCTCGGAGCTCGCCTTTCTCTCGCTACTTTTAATGGTAAGATTTAATTGTCCCTGAACTGTTTCAGAATTTTTAAATAAGTCCCAAACTAAAAAAAAAATTGTAATCGGCTGTATAAACTTTTCAACACTTTATAATTGAGCCTAGGTATGTTAAAATATTTTAAATAATTTATAATTAGGTCCTTAAATTTTTAAATAAGTTATAATTAGGTTCATGAACTTATAAATAATTTGTAATTAGGTCCTATATTCAGGAATTTAATTACAAATTATTTAAAAGTTCGAAGACTCGATTAAGAAAGAATGATCTAATTACAATTTATTAAAAAGTTCATGAACCCAATTGCAAATTTTTTTATTTCAAGAACCTATTTAGAAATTTTTAAATAGTTCAGGGACTTACGGAGTAGTTAAACCTAATAATAATAAGAGTTTTTCTAATATGTGTAACTTTACACATGTTAATTACTCACATTTTTTTATTAATTAATCAATTTCCTATTTGATGGGAAACGAGAGATTATATACATAAAATAAATAGAAAAATGGATAATTAATAAAAAAATGGGCAATTAATGATTCTTAACCTTTGCAAGATTTACACGTTACAAAACTGTAGTAATAATAAGACCCCATTTTCACAACCTTATTCTATGAAAGAAAATTCCTTTAATTTTTTTAAAGAAAGATTCTAATGCCTCAAAAAAAAAATGTTTCTAAAATTTCTTAGTGTGCTACTTTAATTTTTTTTAAATATAAATAAATCATATGCCTAATTATTTTTTAAAATAAAAAATAATATTTAATAATCTATAAAAATAAAAATATAATTAATTTTTTCAAAGCATATTTTATAATTATAAAAGTGAAAAATAATTTATGTTTCATATTTTAAAAGTTATGTTTTAAGATTAAACTAGTGTAATAACCCGTGCCTTAGGCACAGGCACTTGTATCCACTATACACTATTTATTTTTTAATTTTTTATGGTGTTTTCTACTATTTTTATGTTTTATAACTTTTTTCAACTAAAAATTTTAGAAAAGTAATTTCAGTAGATATGAATATCAACATGTGAATAATTATATAGTTTTATCTAACTAATATAATGTATAGATGTCTTATATTATCCTAAGTGTTATATACATATATTTTAATAAATATAAAATTATAGGTATACAAGAATTTTTTTAAATTCAGGATACGGGTGCGGCCTAGAAATGTTTAAAAATTTATTAAAATTTTTATATAGATACATAATACACACAATATCAAAAATAATAATTTTTAAATATTTAATATTATATAATATGCAATGTATTAAATAATATTTGTATATTAGATTTATTGGTTTAGGTACCATTTATTCAGTTATAATAATAATAATAATAATAACACAATATGTTTTCAGAAATAATAATAGTAATTATAAATTATAATTATTATCATCAACAAAGCAATATTTATTTAGTGAGACAATTTGCTTTGTACGCCACTGTCCATTATCTAGAGTTGGTAAACAAAAAAAAAGAGTGCATTATCTATTTAGAGTTTCCTGTCATGTCTTGTCATATCCACCGTTTCTTTTAAAGACAACTATTTATTTTGAAAAAGAAGAAGAAAAAGAAACAGTGATTGAGAAGCAATATAAAAAAAAATCAAAGCAACAGAAATAGAAGGTGAACCTTACCAACTAACATAAAAAGTACCTGAAACAGTAAAAGAAAAATTAAAAAAAAAATAAAAGACCATAAAATAAGAGAGGATGAAAAGATAATATCATCCGAACTTGTAAAAAAATGAGTGTGTTTTAAATTTAAAAAATTTTATTGCTATTTTACAATCACAGAAAATTTAAAAAGAGCAAGCATCAAAACAATAGAATTTTAATTTTTAAAGTAATAAATTAATAATAATCTATATTATTAATTTTGAATTTTTTAAATTCATCCGGGAAATACTTATCATTTCAATGTTTAAATTTAGATCTGAAATGAATATTGTTCAAATTTAAATTGAATGGCAAATCAAATTATATTTTTATCCTTTGTATATTTAAATTTAATTACGATTGGAACATTTATATTATTTACGTTTAATGTTCAAAATTTTTAAATTTATTATGGATAATTATTAAGATGATGACACGTCATATAATTCTTTTATAAAAATAGTATTATAAACATAGATATAGATATATTAAAATTCAAAATTAAACATCTTAAAATTTAAATTGAAATATCCTCTAGAATTAAATTCAAAACCTTATTTTATATAATAATAATAATAATATATAGATCTTTAAAAAAGTTACTAATATATAGAAATATAGACAATAAATAAATAAAATGTAATTATAATAGCAATAACAATAATAATAATATAAATATAAATTTAGTATTATAAAAGTTAAATAATAGAATATAGATAATAGAAACATAACAGATAATTTGAGGTTGAATATTTAAAATATAGTTTAACATTAGTAAAATAAATTTGTTATGAATAAATGTGAGAGTCACACTTGACATCATGAAAAAACTTTTCTTATATATGTAATTCATCTATAATTTATAATTTATAATTTATAATAATATAATAATAGATAGATAGATAGATAATAAATGATAGCTGATAGATATTTAAAATATTAAAAATAGGAAGTAAAAACAAATTTGAGTGATACTGTCATAATCAAAATTTTAAATATTTTTTAAATAAAAAACACTCTAATTCATTATATGTAAAATTTCACCGAATTCAATTTTATGAAAAAAATTCCTTTAATTTTTTTAAAGAAAGAAAAAATGTTTCTAAAATTTCTTAGTGTGCTTCTTTAAATTTTTTTTTTAAAAATAAAAATAAATCATATGCCTAATTATTTTTAAAAATTAAAAATAATATTAAATGATTTATAAAAATATAAATATAGTTAATTTTTTTCAAAGCATATTTTATAATTATAAAAGTGAAAAATAATTTATGTTTCATATTTTAAAAGTTATGTTCTAAGATTAAATAAGTAGGTTCTAAATTGCTAATAATTATAATTATCAAGAGCTGTATTTTTAAATTTAAATTAACATTTTTTACAAACAATTTAAAATAACATTGAAATATAGATTGGCGAACTATTTTTATATTCACTTGGTAAAAAAAACTCTTTTTTCTATATTCACTTGGTAAAAAAAAAAACTCTTTTTATATTCCCTTCAGATCTTCCCAACACTAGCCAACGTCTGCTTAGTAAAAAAAACTCTCAACAAGAGAAGGGAAATGAAATTACTTGACAAGCTTGAGATCATAAAACAACATATCCCAAAATTCTATTGTTATATAAGTGGAGGTTCCAATATAACAATGGAATCCTTTTACAAAACAGCTGAGAGAATTTCTAATAAAACCACTGCGGAATAGGGATAAATCACCAGAATTGTGCTAGCCATCCACATTAAGCTTGAAAAAAGGACTTGAGGGCAAATTCCAAGCAATATGAAGCTCCCTCTAGGACCAAAATAAAATGGTAAACGCTTCAATTTATGGTTGAGACCAATTGACCCCACATTCCATGTTCTCTCTCCCACATTTATACTATCAAATGGAGAAAAAAAGTAATATTTGAATGGTATGAGACTCTCTTTCAAGGTTCTTTAAATATGGAACTCCCTAAATTTATGAACCCAAAATCACTATGTCCCACGAAAACAATATTTTATTTCTAAGGAACACCGCTAAGTTTCTCTCCTTAACATATGTAGTTGCATTATTAGTTTTTTCTTACCATAATTTGACATAAATCCTGCACTTAAATTTCATCATACTTTTTTTAGCAGAAATTTCATCATACTATAATCAATTGAATTAAAGTTGTCTATATAAAAACATATTTGTTGTTAACAATACACTCTTTAAATACTTTTTTTCCAATACTCCTCCATGATTAGGTGAAATCCACGTGAATTAACCATATTGGAAATGGGTTCCATTAAATAGGTAATGAGTCTCGCTAATTTGGTGGGACTCGCGTCAATTTCACCAAATCATAGAGTGATGGAGGAGAATGTTAGAGTATGATTCTAGCATTCTTCTTATAAATTTTGGCAAATTAGCAATACTATTTAATACCAAAAATTTTGAAGAAAAGAAGAATTACAAGTGCATAGCATTATTTATAATTGAAAAGAAAAATTTAAAAGTAAATAAATAACTTACCTAAAAGGGTTAAATATGTTTTTAATCCCTATAAAATTTTCAAAGTCTAAGTTTAGTCCCTACAAAAAATTTCTTTGATGTTTAGTCATTAACGTTAAAATGTTGATGATTTGGTAAACGGAGATCCAGCTGGACCTTGCCACGTGGCAAGTGAGACTACAAAAATAATATTTTTTAATGCCTACGTGGTTGTCATGTCAGATGGCACATGACAAGTGTTGTAAGTATCATTTTAAATATGTTTCTCATCCCTATAAATTTTCAAATTTTTATTTTAGTCCCCATAAAATTTAAAATTTGATTTTAGTCCATCATTCAAACTTTGATTTTGGTCCTTAATTAATTTTTTGCCTAATTTAGTCCTTAACTATATAGTTTTTGTTCTTGACTTTTTACAATTATAAATATGGTTATGTAATAACTTGTCTTGAAACGATAGTGAAAGTGTAAATATTTTTATACCCTTGTTAAAGTGAAGAAAAATTTCATGATGCACCATAAAAACCATTGTGTAGGTAGTAGTGTAGTACCAATTTTGCAACATATAACAAACTTCCATAATAATTTAGATAACAACATTTACTTTAACATTTAATACATTATCAGTGTTGTTGACGTTGAATTTTTGCAATAAATAGAATTCGAAAGATCAACTTGCGACTAAAATTAGGTAGGAATGGTAAAATGGGCCAACCCGGCCAGGCCCGACCCAACCCGTCATGAGCTCGCTAAAAAATGGGCTAGCCCAACCCGGCCCGCAAGGGAGGTGGGTTGAAATGTTGAACCCAACCCGACCAGTCACGGGCCGATGGGCCAACTCGTTAAAAAATAAAAAAAACAAAAAACAAATATAAAAACTGAAATTTGGGCTAAAACGAGGTCAACCCGTCTAAAACGGACCAAAATGGCAGGCTGGCCTAAACGAAATATGTAAAAAAAAAGGGGGGGAATTTGTTACTCCCTCCTTCTCATTTTACATGTCCTATTAGTTTATGCACACTTCTTAAGAAAATGATTGAGTTTACAAATTTTCATGATAAAATAACACTTCTTGACTAAAATACCCCTTATTAATTGGAGTACTGGAGTAGTTAAGTAGAAAAAATTCATTAATATAATTGGTTGAAATACAATGAGTATTGTTAGAAAAGAAGTAATTAATATTTTTTTATTTTCCAGAGAAACAAGTAATTCGAGACAATGAAATTTTTCAAAGAGGACAACTAAAATGAGACGGAGGGAGTAGAAAAAAGAAAAAAATATATGTTAGCTCGATGGGATGGCTCGACCCGACCCGCTTGTGGCCTGACAGGTTGACGAGCTAGGTGGGTTGGGCTAGATGGGTTGGTGGGCTGACATGTCGTAGCCCAACCCATCCCATTTTAGGAGGGTTGGCGGACCGACCTGTTGGACCCAACCCGTTTTACCATCCCTTAGGTCATCAAGGATTCCTTAAGTTGACAGATTTAAACCGTCCAAAAGTGGTACTGTGCTGCAAAACAATTTTTTCGAAATGCAAACATTCGAAATTCAAGTTTTTGAAGAGACTCAATAAAACGACAAAAACATGATTTAATTGAGTTTATGAAAAACGCAATCAAACACATGTAAAAGGTTAAGAATAAAAGATCAAAGTTCATTGTATACACTAATAAAGAGAAAATATAAAGTAAAGTAAAAGTAAAAAAGAAATTACAAAGTTAGAGAGTCAATAACAAATAGTAAAGGAAAAATAAATCATTATGCTATTCAACTTGCAATAAAATGTGGCAGGAACACGCCCATTGCTTTTTTTAGCATAATCCATTGCCCCGTGTCATCGAATGTGTTGAGCGTGTGGGTTATAAGTGTGAGAATTTTGGCCATGAATACATCATTCTACTTTGTACTTATAGAAAAATAAAAAGTAACTGCTAATGTCTATGTTTTAACACGTAACAGAGCATTTTACTTTTACTTATTTACTTCTTACAAGACATAAAACCACTAGTAACCGATTGGCCCCATTGTTCCTCTAAAACTGGTCTTCTAACTAAGTCTTTCAACTGCATGTAATTGTCTCCAAAATTTGCCTCTAATGTCAAACTTCTTCAAAGTTAAGATTTAAATCTGATGCTTAATTCTCATGCCTTGACTTTCAAACCTCTTCTGGCATTTCTTCAAAAACCTGTGAAACTATGATATTAAGTATCTTGACATTCTTCCTTCCAAGACCCTGTAAATTTCTTCTTTGAAACCAAGCTTTTAAAGTCCCTTCAAACAACCCCATTTCGAATTCCTCACAAAATCATTTGAAATCTACACTTGAGTGATTTTAGAATCACATCACTTAGCTTCTGAAACAGGGCAAACAATGACTTGTTCTTCGAATCATGAAAAATTTCTTCACTCAAACAAGTGTATAAAAATATTTAGATGTTCGTGCCATCATTTTCAGACAAATTATATTACATAACCATATTTATACTTATAAAAAGTCAAGTACCAAAGCTATAGTAGTTAATAATGTAAGAACTAAAGTCGGGTAAAAAATTAATTAAAGATCAAAATCAAAATTTAAATTTTGGGGGGACTAAGGCCAAAATTTAAATTTTATAGGGACTAAAATAAAAATTTGAAAATTTTACAGGGGTAAAAACATATTTAAAATGACACAGACAACACTTGTCACGTGGCATTTGACATGATAGCCACGCGAGCTATAAAAAATATTATTTTTGCTAATTCACTTGCCATGTGGACGCCACATAAATTAAACCACGTGGCAAGGTCCAACCGGATCTCCATTTGCCAAATCTTCAACATTTTAATGGTAGAGACTAAAATTGAAAACAATGAATAAGTGAGGGACCAAGCATCGAAGAAAAATTTTGTAGCGACTAAACTTAGATTTTCAAAATTTTACAGGGACTAAAACATATTTAACTCTCTCTAAAAACGTCATTTATGAAAGAACTCTACTTAATCACTATTCTGATGTGCTGAAATTATTTTGATATTATTTTGCATTTTTATTTGATTATATTGTACCCAATGAACATTATGGTCTGCATTTTATTTTAATATCATTCGCTTATCTAGTAGGGAAAAAGACATTTGGTGAGAATGGAGCATATGGCGAGACAGAGAAGGATACATTGTATGAACTTTGATGACGTAATATTGGAGAGAGGGTGACTGCAGAGAATCACATTCCAGGCGCGTGCCACAAGTAACAAGGCACTTCACAATGCCAAGGAAACCCGATCAGTTCGAGACGTAGAGCTTGCAATATTGCGAAATGTGTTTCTATGCAATCACCACAGTCTTCCTCTCTCCACTTGTATTTTTATTTATTTTTTCTGGATAAAATAAATGCACAGCTATGGTCTCTTCCCTCACCAATACAATGGTTATCAAATGTCCTGACTGCACTGAAATGTGATCCCACACGCCTTTGTTTCTTTGACTTCGTCCCGTTCACATCTAATCTTTTGATATTGTTTTTTTTATTGGTTATTATGTACGACAAAGTACAAACAAAATGGAACCTGAACTCTCAAGAAGATATAGTGATGTTGGGATGATATGAAGACGACAAGGTGGCTTGGTAGTAGTCTAAAATGAGATTTTCTGTGTAATATTCCAATCCTCTCTCCATTAGAAGATAAATATTTTTTTGGGACTCTTGTTGCTTTTCTATTCACTGAAACATGCTCTCAACGTCATTCTACATAGATTTATACCAAAAAGAATTCCATTATTGATGAAAATGAAGATGGTGCCAAGAAAAAAGATGAATAGTGTCCGAGCGAGTCATTGATCACATGCTGTTTATCAAGCTAAGAGCATCTTTATTGCCGTGAACTAGGGTGTTGCTTATATGCAACGACAATTTTAAGAAACTAGTTTTGGAGTAGTCCTATGTGGCAAAGTTGGGAACTTAAAATTAGTTGTCGTCAACGAAAGAAGAGACGGTGTCTTTACGTTGCTTATGAATTAAATATTATTTTTTCATCAACCAACACACCAACAACAGATCTGGTATCAAGAAAAGTAGAGGGAAAAATGGGTAATGGAGAAATAATATACCAATCCAGTACCAGAAATTGTAACAAAATCACCACAAAAAAAATTATACAAAATCACAAACCCTAAACTGATACAAAAAAATTAAAACCAACAACAGAAATTAAAAAAAAAAAGATGTAAACTTTATACAAACTCGCGGTGAGACCTTGTGTGGACAGATCTGGAGCTGATCTGCTGTGGGTGACGCTCGTCAGAGTAGACTGGCGGCGATGGTGGTGAGACCTCGTCGAAAAACGTGCGGTGACCTTCTGTAATCGGCTTGCATGGACGCGGTGGTGGTGAGATCTGGCCGTGAGAGATGACGATTTGGCTGTTGTTGCGCCGTAACTCGCCGTCGCGTGCGCGGTGTTGCGGCCAGCGCTCATGGCCTCTGGGTGTTAGGGGAAGCTCGGATCTAGAGAAAGGGAGAGGGATCCGGAGCGGTGGTTCTGTGGGTGGTGGTGGTGAGAAGAGGGAGATGAGGAGGCGGAGAGCAAGGGTTTTGTGTGAGGCAAAAAGCAGAAAGAGGGAGAGCGTGAGGCGACAGAAAGCAAAGAAGGGTGGGTGTCAAAGTGAGACTGAGAGCAGAGAGGTGGAGAGGGTGAGGCGGAGAGCAAAGAGATGGAGAGCGTGAGACTGAGAGGAGGCAGAGAGCAGAGAGAAGGATATATGTGATGTGTTAATATTTTAACGAGTTGCTTTAAAATCACCCGCATTGGAGAGAAAAATGGGTTAGTTGTTTATATGTGATGTGGCATGATCTAAACCTTACTTGGCCATTATGGGCCCACAAAAAATGGGTTAAAGAAACCCAATTTGGCCACAGCGATAAAGATGCCCTAAGTGCTAAGCTCATTCTCGATTGGCTAATGAATAATGACCTATTACACGTGTATCTAATTTGAATATCATTTCTAATCGTTGGTGTCAAAATAACTGGTAACATGGGCCCAATCCATAACCATGTATATGCTGACCATTTAAAAAAAAGATTATTGCAATAAATGGTTTAAACAACAAATTAGTTGCTTGATTTAGGGCCTGTTTGGATAAAACAACTTAATTAAGCACTTATTATTGTGTAAGAGCTTATGTGTAAGCTATTTTTATAATAAAAAAATAGTGAATCTGTTTTAATATAAGTTGTTTTCATAAGCTATCATCGAGAGTTTATCTGAATAAGTTGAAAACAACTTATGGACATGTCATATCAAATACTATGACAAGTGCTTATGCAAATAGATAAGCCCAAATAAGATGTTTATAAGCTAATCCAACGGGATCTGAATATCTATATCCAAATTTTGTGCGTCTCTTTATCATTCACTCCCAGTCTTAGTCTATCTCGTTTCTTAATTTTTCGTACCCTTCGTTCGAACTTCAGAGTTTGGAACCAAAAACTTATATTGAACAAATTTCATGTGTGCACCTTCAAATTTCGCGTTCACTACTCGCAATTCAATTATCATCATTGCTTTTGATTTCTCACACCTCAATGTTCATGTTTACATATTCTGACAGATTTCATGCGTACAAAGTTTTGACTTCGAATATAGTGATTTTTATAAGATTCAGTTATTCTATTTTTGAATTGTAGTTTCTGATACCTTTTATAAGTTCCAAAGTTTTTTATTCAAGGCATTAACATTCGAGTAGAATGTTTACAATATTTTTGTTATTGGATTGATATTTGACCAAGTTGTTTTTCCTTTACATGTTTGCTTTAGTTGTTAGTTTCTACTATTTAGAAAGATATTAATTTATGTGTTTTGTTCGTTTTATATGATTTTAGTTGTTAGACATTTACTATTTTATTATGATTTGAGATGCATTAAGTTTTGATTAAGATTGAGTCTTTTGCTTGTATAGTAAAAATAATTGATAATCGATGGCATTGATAAGTGCAAACGTAACATTTTGCAGTAGTCCATAAACAATTAACATCACTTTGTTGTGTAATAACCCATCAAAATCCACCCCAAAATAGCATCACTTTTAAAAGGAAAAATAAGCATATCAGATAATGACTTTAAATACAATTAACATTAAGTCAGGAATTTACAAATTCTTTTTTCAAAAAACATACATTGGCCTTATTCCTCTTGGTTGGCCACAAAAATTTTCATTTCCTTGTAATATCATAACGCATGAACTACACATCCTAACAACACCTCCAATCCCCATCGCATAGAAGCAGAAAAAGAAAGAAAGATAAGGGTCTGATTGATTTACTTTTTAAAACTATTTTCTGTTTTATAAAACTTAACAAAGAACAAATTTTGTTCTTCTCAAATTTTTGAAAACAGAAAACTGTTTTTAAAAAGTGTAATCAAACAGGCTCTAAACATTTCTTACCAGTTTTCTAGCATCATATTTCAATATTTTCATATTTCTATAAGACCAATTATCATTGCAACTCCAATTATAGACGTTCATTATTTCACGAACACATGGAAGCCACTCACCAAAACTAAAATGAAGAATCAAATAGTAAGGGGAATAAAAAATAAAAAAAGGAGCACAAATAGTATAATCAATGTCAACCAAACACAATTGTATGGAAACGTGAACTATATCGAATAGACCTGGGTCATAACGGGTAATACTTAGAAGATTAAGAAGATGAAGAAAGAGATGTACATATGGGTGAAATGAACGAGCTAAAGAAGTTGAGAAAGTAAAGGTATTCTGTGAATAGTGATGCATATGAGATGAACAACCTTGGCAATTGCATGTAACAGCTGCTCTGTTGTATGCTTAGATGTTCCACTCATGTCTTATGTTGTATGTTTGATACTCTTTTCGCCGATGACAGTTTTGGAATATATCTTATGAACCTTATTTTTTTAAATTTTCAATGTTAAATTTGAGAAAATTTTGGTTTCTCGTTTGGGATTCAATACAAATATTTGGTGGCAACAGATCAGCCGTTACATGCAATTGCTAAGGTCGTTCATGTCATATGCATCACCACTCACTTGATACCTTTACTTTCTTAACACAGTTTTCCTCATTCATTTCACCCATTTGCACATCTCTTTCATCTTATCAATTGTCAAAGTATTATCAGTTGGGACACAAGTTTATTTGGCGTAGTTCAAGTTTCCATTCAATTGTGTTTGGTTGTCAATTATTCTATATATGTGCTCTTTCTTTTATCATTCCCTTGTTATTTAGCTGTTCATTTCAACTTTAGTGTGTGACCTCCATCATTGTTTGTAATAATGAATATTTAGAATTAGAGTTCAATGATAGTTGGGCTTATATGAACCTATAAATCTTGAAATGTGATGCTGGATAACACGAAAGAAAGGTTCTATCTTTTTTTCTTTTTCTACTTTTTAGGGTGGGGATTGAAGGTGTTTTTAAGATGTGTTGCTCATGCATTACAAGAAAATGAAAATAATTTTTATTTTCTGGCCAACTGAGAGGAAGGAGGCCAATATGTGTGTTTTTGAAAGACAGTTTGGAAGATCTTGATTTCTTGCTAAATGTAGTTAAAGTCATTATCTAGTATGCTTGTTTTTTCTTTTAAGGTGATGCTATTTCGGAGTGAATTTTGATGGGTTATTACACATTAAGGTGATACTAATTATTTATAGACTATTACAGAATGTTAAAAATGTTAAGTTTGCACTTATTGAAACTGTCGATTATCAATTATATATATTATACACACAAACGATTCAATCTTAATTCCTAAATCCTAAACTCAGTGCATTTTAAATAAAATAAAAAATAGCAAATGTCTAACAACTAAAATCACATGAAATATAAAAAACACATAAACTAATACCTTTCTAGATAATAGATGGTAACAACTAAAGTAAGCAGTGAAGAAAAAACAACTTGGTCAAATATAAATTCAAATGCACTAACAAAAAAAAAATGTAAACATTACAGTTGGATATTGATGCCTTACATAAACTACTTTGAAAAATAAAAATATAATAAATCACCATTAAAGCTTAATACCTGAATATGTATCAAAAATCATTGTCTCATGAATAAAATATTTGTATGCGCAAAATCTGTAATTAAGGTGCACGGAATTAAAATCTGTAAACACGAAGATTAATGTGTGTGAAATCAAAAGTAAGGATGAAAACCTGTATCGTGAATTGTGATCGCGAATCTGAAGATGCTTGAACAAAATCCGAATCACTAATACCAGATAATGTTGACTTGAGCAAATAAGTATGAACGAACGACAAATCAAAGATCAAGTGAAAAATCAATAAGTAAGGGTTAGGGTTAGCCGACTAGGGTTTTTGATTCCAAAATCTGAAGTATGAACTTGTGAGAGAAACTGAATCTCCTTTTATATTTTATGATCGTATACAATTATATCTCCTATCTATCTCATACTAGTATTCCAACCCATGCCATGCACGGGTATGTGTGCTTTATGAATATTTCTATTAGTTTAAACACTATATATAATTGCTTTCTATTAAAGAGTTGTAAAATGACTTGTATACATAAATTTATACAATATTTGATTTATTTCAATCATGGATTATAAAGTGTACTAATTCTAAAGTTATTGATTACTATTATATATCCAGTAAAACAAGCTATGATTTTTTTGACTCGTGTCATGCACAGGGTAATTGACGTTGGTAGAATAGGGATATTAAATGTGAAATAAATTATTATAGTTAACAAATATTATTAATTGGAAAGAAAAGGATAATAATTTGTATAAAAAATATTAAGACTTTATATTTTAACTTGTATGGAAAATGTTCATCCTCATGAGTTAATGTAAATGTATATTTAAGTATAAATCCCTTATTGCATTCATATACAATTTTATTCCCACGTGTAATGTTTTATCTATGATTTCTACATTGATCAATTTACAAATAGATATTAAAGTTTTTTTTGCATAAAATATTATATTTTATTGTAAAATATTCATCCTCGTGTCTTATGCTTTATATACTATACTAAAATAAAACTGTAATTTTCTTAGAAAAAAATATTTCATATTTTTTTACAGTATATTTGTAGGCTCTTGCTACGCACGATATATAGTTAAAAATTATAATTATGCACCTAGGGTTTAGAAAAAACAACATTTTATATACATTCAAATCTTCAATACTTAAAGCCTCCCTTTGAGAGTAGATTTAGATCATAAAATCATAATTTTGCACAATATATCTATAGGACTTACTATGCACGGTATATACTAAAAATTATAATAATACATCTAGGGTTTAGAAGAAGCAATATTTTTTATACATTCAAACATTCAATATTTAAATCTTCCTTTGAGGATAGATTTAGATCATAAAATTTTAATAATTCATATGTTAATGTAGTTTTATGTAAAATATTAATCATCATGTTTTAAGTGTAGCTTCTCCATCTATTCTCTCCCGTTAAATATTCATTTATATATTCTTCTATTAAATATTCATTCTCGTGTGTTATTTTTTACCTATAATTTTTATATTAATTAATTTACATGTAGATATTAATGTGAAAGAAATATAAATTTTTGTAGAAAAAAAGAATAACTTCAATGAATTAGCTAATTGAGAGGTTAATAACATAAACATAAATTATTATAACAATGAATTTAAAAAAAATCAAAATATTTTCCCTTTATGATATATAATTTAAACTAATTTAATGTTTATTATAAATAGTTTAAAATTTGACCAGATCTTAAATAGTATGAATTTAAGGCATTAGGTTACCACCATATAATCAAAAGTGTTTTAGAATCTAAACAAAAAAAGTGTTTTAGAATTGAATTAAAAATATGAATCAATGACACTTATTTTCTCCTTAACGTCAAAATAATAAAGGCTAATGGAAACAATTTATTTGCATTGATTTGAACTGATAATATATTCCTATTTGAAATCAATTATAGGTACTAAAATGGTGAACGCACATTTAACACACAAAAAAGGTGAAGGTACAATTGATTGAATTTCGTTGATTAGCCAATTGTAATTAATCAAGAAATCAAAGATAAAACAACTTAATTGCATTTAAATTTATTTTAATCTTGTAACCCAAAAAAAATTATTTTAATCAATCAAGATAAAAACTAATCAATTCGAAATTTAAATTGATTTTGAATTAATTTGTGTAACAAAAATTGATTTTGAATTAATTAGAATAAATTAACACAATAGCATATTCGATTGAATTTTCATCACACTCTTATTTAATATGACATGTTTATATTGCAAAACAGAAAAGTATATAACCGTTTTTCTTAAAAAATAATGAGATAATATATGTGTCAATAAATTTGTAATTTTTTGTATGAGAAAATGTTTGATGTGGCAATTTTTCCCACTTCATGACCAATGTAAATCATTAACATCCAAAGTGATTTTTAGTTAAGACATTATATATTACCTAGAAATATATTACTTACAAAAAAAATTATATATTTTTTTTCATTTTTCATAATCTATCATCTATTAAGTCATATTTATCCTCTTGAGTCTTTAAAGGAACTAAAGAAAATTTTTAATCGAGAAAAACATGAATCGAAGTTATCAAAATGAACACATGTATAGTTACTTATTAGCTATATATCCTGTTAATACCCTTTAATATTATAATGTAGCAACACAACTTTGTTTTTTTTTTTTTGCATAAAATTTACATCTTTTGGGAAGGGTGTGGTGGAGGGTTTTTTTTTTCGTTTGCTATTTGATACATTTGAGCCACTACAATTTAGCATGTGAACATTAGCAACATAATATATTTCACAATGGAACTCCCTTTTTCCCTTGAGTGATATTATTGAGAATAATTTCAGATTGCAATTGATTATGTTAAAAACCAACTTAAAATTATTGTAGGTTAATGAATCTTTAAGATTACTGCTAGCTAGAGATTCGTCAACAAAAGTTTGTTTTAAAAACAAAAAATAGAAAATTAATTTCATTCATCACAATCATAGTAAAGGTCGGAGATGTGATGAAATTTGAAAACTTAATAAAGGTCAATGATCGAAGAAGAAGAAGAGTAGAAATCATATATCAGGCTATTTGGAAATTAGTTAATAGCTTAAATAAAATTAAAAGGGAGAGAAGGAATTGTAATTCAACAGAGTAAAAGGTCCAACGGCAAATTAAACCCGAAAAACATGGGCATCAATTTTCCATTATAATGATTTCTGGGTTTGCATCAAACAGAATTTGATGCACATCATAGGGATATGATTTCTACAATTTGAGGAATACTGTGATATGAAATGAAAAAAAAAGTGACATCAACAATCCAAAAACATGTAATCAAAATAGTAATCAGAATAAGAGAGAGCTTTGTATTAAATAGATACAAGAAAATGTTCCAGGCTCACTCTATTCATGTGCTCCCTTGTCTTCGACATTGGGATCTGCTGCATGAACATAATTTCTTGCATCTTTAACAAAATTTGGTGTGCCCCTATGATATGTATATATTTACCAATTTAGGAATAAATAACAAATTAAATCGTCACTCTTGGAAAATCATAAATTTTTTTTGAGAAATTTCATAACCCAGTTCATTTTCTTCTCCTCTGTTTCCGGCTATGTGTGGAAGTGAATTATGAACATATGTCTGGTAAAACCATAATCTGCCTACGTATCACGCAAGAGAATCCTGCAAATATGGGGGAAACAAAAATGATAATGACAGTAGATATGAGTTATGAGGGTCTCTTATAGCGGCCATCGCCCCTATCCATTAATTGCCAACTGGCGAGTCCTCCACCATGTGAAACACTGCAGGTAAGATTTTTCGCTAGTGAGCCCACAACCGAGAGCGATCAAAAAAAGGTTAAAGAAATGCATTTCCCCTTAGTTAAAGAGAATGCATTCATACAAAGGAGATAACGAACAAATTGGAAACCAAGTGAGATGACGTATAGAATACCTAAGGTTGTTGGCGAAGATTACAGTTCCAGGGTAGTCCATTTGCCCGTCCATAAGCGGTTGAAACTGGAGAGGAAGCGCAAGCGTCGAGGGTTTCGTGAATCAGCATCTATAGGTTTGGGGCTTTAAATAGTATTCACCCCAAGTTTTTGAGTTGCACGCATTACCGTAAAATTACGTTAGATGAGAATGATTTGAACAACTATTAAATTCGTGTGTGATTTAATTGATCACAATCAATTATCAATTATGATTTTAAAATTTGATATTTGATCTGAAGATAGAAATATTTGTGCCTATTAAAATGCAATATAGAAATATTTTATGGAAACAAACGATGATAAATTGATGCATTGGTTTTGAATGTAGATTCTACCAATTAAAATAGTAATAGAAATTATATATGACAATCAGATTAATAGGGCTCAAATTTTTAAATAAGGAAAAGTTGTATTGCAAATTACTATTATGATTCATTCTGGTGAGATTCTAAATCCATTTATATGGTACAAACATATGATTTAATGATTTAATCAAGAAAAATTGATTTCATGCTATATGGTGAATACAAATTCAAATTTTGAAAGAACTTGAATCACGTATGAAAGGGAAGATTTTAAATCATTTTATCTTATATTGAAAGGTATTATCTTTTATAGATTAAAATGTTTTTTCTATTATTCGTCAAAAAAATGTTTCTTCTATTAATTTTTCTAACTTAACATGTTTATTATTTATATATTTTTATTAGTTTTTTAAAAAATTCTTCTATTTTAAAATATTAGATAATTATAGAAATTTGGTATCTAATATTTTTTTTGGCAGATCTAATATATTATTTTAGAAAATTTATCTTTCCTATTTGTTTTGTTTTTCACAATATAAATATTCTGCATGGTTAATTGAAACGTTTCAAAAACTATAGCTGACATTTATTATCTTTTTGTGGTTTTTTTGCTGGTCATTACTGTTATTGATGGTAATTAATTTTTTTAATAGAATTTTGTAACTGCTTGATTCGTCCCATTGGTCATTTATTTTGAGTGAGTAGGTTACACGTCATATTATTTATGCTGATAATGCATGACACATGTGAGAAATTTTTAAATATAGGTTGACACGTGTGACTGCATTCAATATGGTTTCCATAAGGGTTTAATACTTGGAAGTGAATTAAATGATGTTTTTCTGAGAAATTGACACGTGGATGAGCATTCAATGAGCTTCATTCTTTTTTTTTTTAAATGAAGGAGAGGAGCCTCGTTAAAACCTTTCTGATGCAAAACCCTCCTTAGGGAAAAAATATCTAGAAGGAAAAAGAGTACTCCCCCCTGTTTTTATTAAAAAAAAAGGAAAACAACAGTAACAAGAAAAGCCTGGGGGGACTAGGCCAAAACCCAGGACCGGAACCAAAGAAAAAACGAAACAATCCAAGAGGACAATAAGGAACCTAGGGATCCACAACCTATCCCAAGAAAGGCTAGGAGAACCTATAGTATGGGAGGCTATTTCGATTTCTAAAAAAGTCATCTGAAATAAAGCTAGGAATGAGATTCCACCAAACAGTACCGTTGACATGAATCCCATGAGAGGCAAGTTTGTCAGCACAAGAATTTCCTTCTCTGTAGATGTGGGAAAAGATGAAGGACATTTGCTTAGTAAGAGCAATACAGTTGGTCTACCTGTTTCTGAGCTTCCAAGGCACAATAGAGCTATTACTAAGGCAAAGAACCACTAACAGAGAATCACACTCCAACCACAAACGACGCCTTGACCTCTTTTAAAGGCAATCTCAATAGCAATCATAGCACCCAAAAGTTCTGCCTGAAGAGCATTACGAATGCCAAGATTAGCAGAGAAACAGCCAAGAACAACAGCATTAGAGCCTCTGAAAATACCCCCGCAGGAGGCTGGGCCAGGACACCCCTTAGCTGCACCATCAGTGTTGCATTTAATCATTTGAAAGCTGGGGGGCTTCCAAATAACTTCTTTAATAATCTGGCCACTACCAGGGCGACCCTTCACTTTGAAACTCTTCAAAATAGAGAACTCTTGAATAGAAGAAGACATTTTCCCACGGCTAGAATTCCCAGCAAGAGAAACATTAGTCACAATTAAATTGATTGCCGATTGAAGAGGGAAGAACTTATTATCAAACCTCAGCTTATTCCTACAATGCCAGATGGTCCAGTAAATATTAATAACACAAGCAATAACAACATCAAAAACCTGGGTGCTCCAACCTCTATTGCAAATATCAAGGGTGGAATGGGGAGAGGAACAATCCACAGAGCTATTTAAAACCGAGCTAAGCCAATTCCAGATGTGAGTAGCAAAAGGACAATCCAAAAACAAATGGTGGGAGGTTTCAGCAGAGTTCCCACAAAGAGAGCAGACGGAGACCACAACAATACCCCTATTCCGCAAGTGGTCATCTCAGAGGAACCTTATCATGAAGCAATCTCCAAAGAGTGAAGGATTTAGAGGAGGAACACAATTTCTCCAAATTAACTTAGCCCAAGGAGCATGTCGACCAGGAGGCTCGTGAAACAAATAGGCATCCTTAGAAGTAAGAATACCGTAATCATTGGCACCCCATCTCAAAAATCCAACCCATGATCAATAGGAATAACAGTCCACTTTAATCTCATCTAAGATGCCAGGAAAGTGGGAGCAAAGATCAGCAGGAATACACCAAGAACCATTATGAATGAAATCACTTACCTTAGCCTGGAAAAGATGATGCAGCGAAGGGTGAAATCCCATAATATCAACAATGGGTCTAGACAACCACTTGTCCGTCCAAAAATTAATATTAGAACCATCCCCTAAATGCCACATAGAGTTGTTAGCAATGATGGGCAGATTGGAATTGATACCAGACCAAATAGAAGAGGAGATGTGATCTGAATCGAGAGTTATTTTTAAGGACACGGGCTCTCGAAACTTCGCCCATTCCAGTCCGAGGTCCTAAACTCCCGAGCAAGTTTCAAAGATACCCGCTTGATTGATGGAGTTAATAGGACGAATGCCCAACCCTCCTTCAAGAGTAGGAGAACAGACTTTCTTCCAAGCAACGGTGACATATTTCCGGGAAGAGGCATCTCCTGACCAAATGAAGTTCCTAATCCACTGATCCACTGAAGAGAGAAGATTTTTTGGCCAATCATAGATATGAAAGCTGTAAACCAACATACTAAGAATTATGGACTTAACCAATTGAACCCTGCCCATAATAGACAACAAAGAACCTTTCCAAGAAGATAGCTTAGTCTTAATACGGTCTGCAATAGGAAGCAGATGAGCACGCTTAGGACAGCCCTGAAAAAGGGGAACACCCAAATAGATGAATGGAAGGGTGCCATAAGAGAACCCCAACCAGCTGGAGATAAGCTGCAAACGAGCCGGAGTGATGCTGCAAGAATAAAATTTAGATTTCTCAGGACTAATAGCCTGCCCAGAAACAGCCTCATAATCCTCAAAAAGTTGCAGCAAACTAGCAATATTCTTTTGAGAGGCCCTGCAAAAAATCAAAATGTCATCAGCGTAAAGCACATGACTAGTAACCCTATAGTTCCTGGGACCTGACATTAACTGAAGCTTGCCATCATCAACTAGCTTGGAGATGCCTCTACTGAGCACATCCTCAGCAAGACAAAACAGAAGAGGAGATAAAGGATCGCCCTGACGAACACCTCTTTTGCAACTAAAGAACCCAGCAGGATGCCCATTAACAGAGATAGACAACTTAGCAGAATGAAAAATTAAATGAACCCAATCACAGAATTTGTCACTAAAGCCAAAAGCTCGAAGAACCTGGATTAAGAAATTCCAGTCGATAGTATCAAAGGCTTTTTTGATGTCAATCTTAATAGCAACTTGGCCACCAAAGGACCTATTCTTAAGAAGGTTGACGGCTTCAGAGGCAGTGCAAATACAGTTTGAGATATTCCTGCCTTTAATGAAACCACGTTGATTGTGAGATATAATTTTAGGAGCCACCACCGCAAGCCTATCTGCAATAACTTTAGTAATAATTTTGAATTGGAAGTTAGCTAAAGCAATAGGCCGATACTGATCTAACCTCTCCGCCCCAGTCACCTTAGGGATCAGGACAACAAGATTAGAATTTAAATTGGGAAGCAACCATCCCTGCCTGAAAAATTGGAGAACAGCAGAATAAACATCGTTAGCAATAATATCCCAATAGGTGTGATAAAAGTGACCACCAAACCCATCAGGACCCGGAGCGCTATCCCCGCTCAAAGAATGAACAGCCTGCTTCACTTCCTCTAAAGAAGGCATTCTGGTGAGCATATTATTATCATCATCAGTCACAGAGTGAGGAATAACACTATCAATTAAATCATTGTGCTGACAATAGTTCCCAGAGGCAAACAAATTACTATAATAATTAACAATATGTGCTTTAATATCAGAAGGATCAGTGAGAAGAACATCACCATTTTTAATAGCAGAAATTTGATTGGTAACACTTTTAATTTTGGCCATTCTATGGAAGAATGCCGTGTTCCTATCACCATGCAAGTGCCAATGAGCTTCATTCTTAATTGTATATATTATTGATTATTGATTATTGATTTGACCCATTAACCAACTATTGAAAAAAGAGTTTCTTTTTACACCCCGATTTACTTTTTACATCCCCTCTTTGGTTTTTTTTTTTTTTTGGTCAAAATACCCTCTTTTCACACTACTACTTTTTCTCAAACACACCGCCTTCCCTGTCCTTTCCTCACTACCCTCCCCGCCCACTGCCCACCCCCCCAAGCTGAGTTTTTCCTTCTCGGTTCTTCGACCTCATCCACCAACCTCATCTTTGGTGATTGTTTTCGTCAGGGAAGGGAAGGAATGGATGGAATAGAAATTTCAATTCAAGGAGGAGGAGGAGAATGCGATCCTTCAATCCCAATTCCGAGGGGTGGACCTATTTACGTTTCCAATATGGTTGGCTCCTCCACCAGGGTTCCTCATTTTCTCGATTCTCTTCTCCCTGAACTTCAGGTATCACTCTCACTCTCATTCTCACTTTCTCTCTCAAGTTTCTGAGTTTTCCTCATTTTTTAATTTCTGTATGTGCAGAATTTAGAGACCGAGTTACGTCAAGATTCTTCTCATCATGATCATGATATCTCGTATGTACTCTTCCCTCTTCCTCTCTACTACAGCTCATTCTTCATGTATATTTTTCTTTCTTTACTCACTAATTGATGCGTTTACAGGGTCGATGACCTTAAAGTATTTACAGAGGATGAGTTAATGGATATGGCTTTGAAACAAGTATTTGAGGTATGCTCTTCTTATTTTTCATCTATTTTTTTATAGTTCTTTAATTTTAATACGGTTTATCACTTTAATCAAAGTATTGTTACAGGGTAGGGAGAACAACGAAAACCATCCACCACTTTTGAACCAACCAAACTCAGGGTTAGTGACTTTTTTTTTTTACCCTGTTATTGTTATGTGAAGATTATCTTGTGGAGAAATTTGGTTGCTCTTGCTCCCCTGTAGTGTTAGCTGAATTCATTTCTGTGCAGGGTTCTATAATGTCTCAGCCATGTATCATTCAAGTTATATTGCTCTTGAGGATATGAAAAGAATGTAGCCAAAAAAAAGGAGGAAGGGAAATCTAAGATCAATTTAATTTTGTCGCTTTCCTTGTTTTGTTTCCATTCTCTCCTTGAAGCTATTCAGATATAGTTGTGATTATATGTATGTGTGAACTTTTATTAAATGTTAAGAGGATTATATAGTTGTACTGTACTTGTTCTAAATTCATTAGTGTAAATGCATATACAGGGGGCCGAACAATAATAAAATTAGTGCATCCTATTATTCACTCTCAACTTCTTTTTGCAGTAAACAAATTGAGTAAAGAAATTATTGTTTGATTTGGTAGCAGGTGTCAGGAGAAGAACTCCAGGAGAAAGAGAAGTGGAACAAATAATTCAATTCTTGATGTACGCTAACTCTCTAAAAGCATTTATGTTTCCCTGTAAATATTTGATATTTATATTATCTTCCTCTTGTCATTTTAATGCCTGAGACATGAAGGTTTAGAATTGAAAATTGGACTCTCTAAAATATAAGTTTAACGGTTTATCTTGGTTTATGAAGAAAACTAAATCATTCATGCACAAACTAAATCATTTGGTTTCAATTTTTATTCTTATGTTCCAATTATAATGCCGAATCTTTTTCAGCTCATGATCAAGTAGGTATAAGAATTTAGTACAAGCTTGTCAAGTGTGTCCATACTCAATAACCATTTCTTTATTTGCTGTCACTTATAATTTGACTAAGTTTGCTGTTAGAATAGGTTTGTTAGATAATGCTAACTGTTAGAAGCTGCTTCACATTGGACTTTGAGATGAATGTGTGCCCCGGTCTGTTTGGACCATTCAGCTATTGAAAATTTCTTATAGCTTGTTTAGTATAAAGTGTGTCATCAAATATTTATCTCTTTATTCATCCCTGTATTTTTTGGGGGGTTATGTTTCTCCTCTTATATTTGATCGATTTCCAGAGTAATTGTATAGAAAAGGTGGATAAAGTTGTGAGAATCAAACAGCAGCAGGAAGAAGACAAGGCGGCAGTCAGACTTCATTCATTCGAGTTAGTATTATGAATATTTATGTGATTATTCCATTTTCTATGTAAGATCTAATTCAGGTATCTTGTCCATTGGTTTAGTCCTGTTTGCAGGATCAATGAATCTGCCCACAAATCAGCAAGAACTGAAAGGATGATGTCCCTTAGGTCCACAAGTTCTACCAGAAAGGTTGACTGAAATTCTTATCTGATTATTGCTTCATATAAAGTTGTTTGGTTCTATTTGAAACACTTTACTGATATATCCTACTGTTAGTTAGGTTAAAGCAATTATTAAAGTTACAACCTCTTTTACGTATGCCTTCTGAACTTTTGGCTTTCTGTATTGCTTGTCCATATACATTTTTTCAGTTAGATTAAATATTTATTTGAATTTTATCTCAAAGTGAAGAGGTTTACGACCAACTAAAAACACTAAAGTTTACTAGAAATCAAATCAGGAGTTACTCGAGTGTTCCTTCTATTGGGAGCTACACTTTATTACTTCATTTTCTACCCATATGCAAATCTCATGTCGTTGACTACCAACTTAAGTTGGATTTGTGCAAAGTTGGTAATGGGACTTACAGGATTTTCTAACTATTCTATCGATTATTATTGATATTTTATATTTTCAAACCAAAATTGAAGTTGCATGCATTTCCCCTGCTGTTTTCATGCCCATATTCCCAATCATTGTTCTGGTTTAATGTTTGGCAGGTCAACACAGTGGGCCTCCAGGAGCACATACCTGTGCAATATCCAGAAGTTGTTCTCTCTGTCGAGATCTACCATAATGTTCGAAAGGGTGTCAAGGTATTCAATGCCATGCCAATGTATTGAAAATAAAATTCTCTAATTTTGAAAATGAATATTGGATAACTACAGTCAAAATTAACAAGTGGGGTGCCTCTGTTATTTTTTTTTTTTTTTTTTGGGTAGACCCAAGAGTTATTAGTTCTTGGAGGGCAGACCTTAACTGCTTTAAGGGACAAGATCTGTTGCTCAACGGACCAGGTTATGCAAAAAGCTGGGCAGCATGATCCTTCTGGTTATTTTCTCATTGAGGTATGCACCAATACTTGCTTTTGTAATGAGACGATTATTTCTTCATCGAATCTGACAAAAAACGTGTTCTTTGCAGGATGTATTTTACACTGATTTGAGGGATCCGTCTGCTATTGATTTGACCAGACCTATACTGGATTGGCTCCGAAATTCCAAGGAGGAGGCACAGAAGAAATGGGAATATATTATAAATGGGGAACTACAGCAGAAACAAAAGGCAATCATGGGCGAAGTATCTGGATCACACTTGCCTCATTTCACATCTTTTGAGATGCACAAGATACGTTTCTGTGACTTAAGCTTTCGACTAGGTGCTGGATACCTCTATTGTCATCAGGTACTTTCTTTTCTGTGTCTCGGATTTATTGTTTGGTTGTTGCCTTTACTTTTTCATTTGGTTGTTGCTTTGAAGTAAGACATTGCTCCTAAAACTTGTGTTGTGGTAATTGAAGGGGAAGTTTGGCCGAGGTTGTGTAATTTTACAATAGTAGAATGCCTTGGGTTAAAAGGGAAAACTATGGTAGTGTTTATTACAAGGACAGAACAGAACGGAACAGCCTGTTCTATATACTGTTTCTGACTGTTCTGTTTGGTTCCACCATTTTGGTGGAACTAAAATGTTTTCACATTTTTTACTTTATGTCATGTTCTGTTTTATTTTTAATATGCGCCAAACATAGTAAAGACCTCATGTTTTGTTTTGTCCTGTTTTAACATGTGTACCAAACACTATTTAGCATCCCTGACTGATGCTAGGTGTAAGTATTCTTGAGAAAAGCACGTTCTTCAATTGAGTAGCCAGTGACCATGCAAAGAGATGATACAATGCATATAATATATGCAAATCCTTTTCTAAGCCAATACCTATTTATCTGCACCTATCAGTGGCAGTTATAGCTTTCAATATTTGTTAATATCAAAAGCTCAGGGAACTACAAGTTTGTGACCTTTGAAAGGAAAACTAATTATATTGGTAGAGGAACTACATGATTCAATTACATAAGCATGAGGCCGTCATTGGTTGATATATATAAATTAAAATGAGAGTTGATTTATTGAGTTCTAGCAAAGGCGAAAGGGGTTGCATTCACTGAGTCCCAACCCCAACCAAGATGGCGTTTCATGTTGCCAAGCTCTGGTTATCAGGATTCAGGACCCAAATTGATTATTGTTTTCTTTTTAAAGGTGTTGGAACTTGGAAGGCTTTTAACATGGTGTGTTCTGTGTCTACCTGCAGGGTGACTGTACCCATACCCTAGTAATACGAGATATGAGGTTAATTCATCCCGACGACGTACCTAATCGAGCTGCTTATCCAATTGTCACTTTTCAACTGAAGTTGCGTTTTCAGAAATGTAGCGTTTGCAAAATATTCAGAGCCACAAAAGTCACTGTGGATGACAAATGGACACCAGAAAACCCTAGTTATTTTTGTGATGAATGTTTTTCCCTACTTCACCTAGCAGAGGATGGCTGTCCATTGTATACCGACTTCATAGAGTATGATTATAACCATGATTAATTGCTGTTAGCCTTACCTACAGGCGATTAAACTGAAGGTCATTTGTGCATTGAATTCAGTACCTTTGAAAAGGTAAAATCTTCAGAAGCCCGCAGGAGAGAAATTGTCTCAGATGCCTTATAGGAGATTGATATTTATAAAATCTTTGCGATAATAGTAAACAATAGAGAAGTAATTTTATACCATACGAAGAAAACATTAAGGATTAGTTTGGATGTAGGGTTTATGAAGGCTAAGTCTATATATTGATATATGAAATATTTCTAAAAACGAATAAAGGGTGATTGAAATGTTATATGATTATATATCATGTTATTCCTTCATTTTTTTTAAAATATCGAATATATATTAACATTTAGACTTAACCCTTCAAATCCCTCCCTTCCAAAGCGCTCCTAAATCTTTCACCTGAACGGACCCTAAGATACTTATTACTCCCAGAGTAGTTGCATTGTAATCTCGATATGGGCTTCGGCCTCGTTTTATATCCAAAAAAAATAATCTGATGTATATATATTTTCCACAACTAATAATCATTATAATTTATTATTATTATTATTATAGGATGACATGAATTAATGTCAGGTGTCAAATTTTTTATTTTTACAGTACTCAATGACTTTATGTAGAGTACAAAGTTAACTAATTTAATTGTTACTACTCCGGAACCATTTATAAGACAAAAAGTCATTTCCAGATTCGTTAAAAAATATATGTATCTGGTCCAATTTTTGGACCAGATACATACATTTTTTAACGAATCTAGAAATGACTGTTTGCCTTATAAATGGTTCTAGAGGTAGTAGATTGAAAGTTCTTACGAAGTAAATCATGTTTATAAAATTGTATACGGATTAAAATATAAATGATCATTGTACTATATTATTTCAGGGGACAATATAGCATGTAAAGTATAAGTAAATATCTAAATAATTTGAAATTCAATATTGTTCCATTGAAGAACATGAGAGAGCCTCTCTATGGAGGCTCCATGAGAGATGATGTAGTGAAATTAGAGTTGTGGCCCTCCCCTTTTCTTGAGAAGTGTCCACTTAGATAATTACTAAGTGGAATTCATGATGGGCCTTACACTTTGGATCCAAATGGATAATTAATCGGGGGTGGTTGACTATATCAAGGATGACCGACCGATATCGATGTGTAATGCTCGCAGATGTGTTTCAGTCTTTGCCACTCGGTCGAGTGTTTATCGAGGTGGGTCTGGTACTCGGCCTATATCTCGCACGGTCCACAGTCCTTCAAGCATTGAGCCTGCAATTGCAAGGCAGAAATGGTTTATAAATCAATCGTCAGTCTTCTGTACAGTCCAAATATACATAATTATAAAAAGACAATATCAGAGGATTCTACTGTTGAAATGGTTGAATTTATATTTTACATAAAGTTATTTAGTAGTGTAAAACTGCTATCAATTATTATTATTATTATTATTATTATTATTATTATTCACAATAAAAAGTATATTGTTATTCTGGGGTGAATTTTAAAAATATATTGGACATTAATTTAAAGGGAGCTTGCTGCACTTGTATAACATGTCCAACAGGATGTGGATAAGATAAGGTGAAACAATGCTCATTCTCCACGAACTAAAGAGGTTCAGAAACACAAGAAGCATACTTCCATCACGTGCAGCCTACTCATCACCGTCGGGCATCATACATTTTGTTATAATATCATCTGGAGTCCAAAACACATCCCAGTCTGATTTTTCCGTGGAACACGTGCTGTCTGGTTTTTTAAAAAAGGACTAGTACCATACTCGTGCATCCGCACGGGACGCGCCGTTGATTGCTACTAATAGTAATAGTTGTTCATTGCTACCGATATTTGTAACACAATATAGTCTTGAATCCTCAGAATTGATAGATAGTACTTTATTATGAACACAATTGATTAGTCTTAAACTTGGAAACCCTATGCATAAGTTACTATAGATTCCCTCTCATTAGAAGATTACTAATAATCCAATTTGAAATGAGATAATAAAATATGGCCATCAAAAAATTGAGAATTCTTTAGTTAAAAAATATATATATATATAAATAGAGAATTCTCTAACTCTTGTGTTATCTCAGCTAAAGAAATAATTAACTCAGTGTTTGAATTAAAAGGAGTAAAATAACTTGAACTTGCGATATATCATATGCACATTTTAATGTTAGCAATAAATTTTCAAAGACCCTGTCAAAAAAAAAAAAAAAATTGCAAAGACATTCATATGTAAAAATAAAAGAAAAAGAACAATGTTGCACACCAATTGAGATCCATCTCCACTCAATATCTCTTCCCTATAACTCTTTTCTAATTCTAATTTTAAAATAATTGCACCACACTCTCAGCTGTTGCATCTGTCAAATAAATATATTTTGACAGGGTATCTGATAACTTCACGTGTTGAATCTGTTAAATGACAGTGGAAGAATTAGTTCGAGTCCTCAAGAACGGTGAGAAAGCTTTACAATTGCTTAGAGTCTGTTTGTTTCAGATTATTTAATAAAAGAATAACTTTCTTATGCATTTGTTAAAATTGTTTAGCCATAAAGCCAAAGTTGTAATGTTGCACAAACAAATAAAGGATCAGGCTTCTTGAAAATTTCCCCATTACAAAAAAACAACATAACAAGATAAATGTTATATTAAAAATATAATGCTATCTGTAAGCAACTATTTTGGTTAATCAATGGAATCTTGCTATAATGAAAACAGGAAACCGTCATAAGAAATCCAAGAGCTTCCAAAACTATTGAAATTGAATAATATGCTGAAAAAAATTTCAGCTTTTGAAGAATGACAATCATTGAGAATAATTTAAAGGATCTCAGAGGAAAGGTAGAGGTGAAATTCTATAATATAACAACATAGAAGCAAAGCATATACTACTTGTACCTTGCACAATAGATGGAGATGGAAAAACAAATAGCAATTTCACAGCTTAAGTCTCTGTGTGTGTTTCTCTCATTCTAATTTTTCTGCATGATAAAAGCTGCAAGTTTAGTACTTTCAAACATCGGATGACTTAAATATCTTTAGCAATTTTGGATAATAATACTAACAGGTTGGAAAAGTAATGAGAAGATTTCAGCAGAGTTTAACCATTGCAATAGTCTAGGTAAAGAGTAAAAGATCCCTCTTGAAAATAGTCAAAGTAATTGAGTAAAAATTTAGCAAACACCTTTAAAAGATCCCCGTTAAAAATATTCCACTACCTTACAGAAACCATGATAAACCCATCAAGACTAAGTGCTAGTATAATTCGGTGAGACCAATCAAATATCTGCAAGTTTTGCTTCATCCTCTCCTTGCCATAGATCTAAACCGTAAAAGTCACAGTGAGGCCGATCAATAAAACATAATTTAGAGCAAGCTACTTAATCATGGTGTGTTAGTATAATTCAGTGAGACCAATCAATAAAACAGAACATAGTGAGTATGTGCATATATTCAATTATCCCCCTTCAAATATGGTGTGTCAGTAGGTGCTTATATGCGTCAATTATGCGGCTAAATGCTTTCTAGCCTCGTTGAATGTCAATAATTTAACTTGTGACAATCTTCTCAGATTTCTCACCTTTTTTTCATGCTTTGCAAAGCAACGAATTCAGCACCATGTATTAGATCTTAAATAGTGTTATAGAATATACATAAAAAAAAAGTTATACATTTTATAACATGGCTTAACTATTTATGGACTCACCACATACATTTAATCATCATGTGACATTTCCCCATGACATCACCATGTTATCCAGTCCACCTCCTTGATGTAGATCCCATTTATAGTGTTATAAGCAGGACATGACATTTGCTATCCGTGGGTGTCCTTGAAATACTGCACCAGGAACAATATTTAGATAAATTGATTATTGATTATTTAAGATGAAAAAGCACTGTCATTGTCAGGTTTCTTGGAAGGAACTCATTACCTTGTGGTGAACACTTGATTTATCAAAGGCACAACCTAGGGGATTTGTATATCCTGCAAAAATATCATTAACCATTCAGTTATCCTGCAAAAATATCATTAACCATTCAGTGATAATACTGAATTCAGATGTCACTACCACCATATGCATGCATTGTCAAAATCACGAAGTCGAGCCCCCTTTTTTGCATTATGCTTCTGATTGCTTCTCCATGGCTGCTATTATAAGATTAAAATAGCCAATTGTTAAACCAATGAAAATAGCCAATTGTTGATTCTATTTGCTCAGACTTGCTAGAAATCCCATATATATAAAAAACTATGTTAAAAGAGAATGAGAACTTTAGAACACTAAGGAATAAACACATTCTGTTAGCATACTTGTGCTATTAACATTTTAAAGAATTTAAGCACATAAATTGTATAAAAGGGAGCTATTAGCATCTGAATTAAATTTAATAGCTACAACAAAAGCTGAAAAACAAATAACAATTACACAACTTAAGTATCTGTGTGTGTTTCTCTCATTCTAATTTTTTTGCATGATAAAAGTTGCAAGTTTGGTACTTTCAAACATCGGATGACTTAAATATCTTTAGCAATTTTGGATAATAATAATAATAATAACATGTTGGAAAAGTAATGAGATGATTTCAGCAGAGTTTAACCATTGCAATAGTAAGTAAAGAGTAAAAGATCTCCCTTGAAAATAGTCAAAGTAATTGAGTAAAAATTCAGCAAACACCTTTAAAAGACCCCCTTGAAAATATTCCACTACCTTACAGAAGCCATGATAAACCCATCAAGACTAAGTGCTAGCCAGAAACTTAAAACTAATAGACTATGTTTCAATAAACAAATCGCATATAACTTTAACTAAGTTGCTTTCTTTAAACTTGAGAGTTCACAACATCTCTTTGTACTCTAATTATCTAAGATTGATCTTACATTTTGCTTTCTTGCAAAGAAAATAAACTCTATGCTCATTATCCCACAGATCATGCAGAAAGGTTTAGTTACTGGTTAGCCCTTGAGCAGTCTCTCTTGATAGATTTCATATATTTTCTTGTAATCATCCTCAGTGATTGGCCAATCAAATATTTGCAAGTTTTTCTTCATCCTCTCCTTGCCAGAGCTTTGAACTGTAAAAGTCACAGTGAGACCGATCAATAAAATATAATTTAGAGCAAGCTACTTAATCATGGTGTGTTAGTATAGATTCAAATCTCATATTGGAAAGAGATGAAAGTTAGGATTTTCGAATGAAATGGTCTAATACGAAACAAACTTGAAGAAAAACAACTCACCAAGCTAAGAATAACAAGACGTGGCTTCGGCGCACGGTGGCTTCGGCGAAGGTGCTCCGATCATAAACGGGAGGGGCTAAAAAAAGGCATGGCAAGCTTGAAGCATTAAATGTATGTTATACAACACATAATATATCATAAGGAAAAAGATATGCAGGCAGTAAAATATTCCGAAAAGCAAAAACTTCAATTATCCTTTAAAACCAACTTCATTATCTTCCTCTAAGAAGAATATGTTCAATTTTAAATTTGAACCATAAAAATTGTGGTACACTCCCTGATGTAAGTCAATAGTAAAAAGTCAGGACAAATGGAAAATATTGTTGTTCCAACATACCAGGAAGCTATCACCAGAATGATGCTTGCGAGCTCCTTTATCAGGTACACTCACAACCTAAGAAAGGAGGAGATCCATTTGTAATATTAACAAATAAGAATAATATATAGAAATAGAACAGGGAATACATACTTTAAAGTTCTAAAATCTTTAAACGGTATCAACAAATTCCAAGCATTGTATGTTTTCAAAACTACTATCATAACTTCAAATAACTGGCAATTTGCGTGCCGCTCCTTTTTCATATAAGTTTTACATAGGTAACTATAAAGCTATCTACGTGCCGCACCTTTTACAGTACTTTCCAGCATTTTCAGTAAGGCCTACTGAACACCTTTCTCAGATACATCTCTTTCAATGTTTAAACTCTCGGCCTGTAAAAGCAGGAAGCCAACATCAACATTTATACTATTACAAAAAAAAAATGGAAACAGTATTCCATCAAAATGTGAAAACTTTTTAGTAATCTTATCAACTTCATCGATATAAACAAATTTGCACTAATTGTGATCCAGTATCAGCTTATCTATGTTTTTAAAATCTTAGCTTTGTGATTATTTTCAAATGCTTAGCTTTCTATGTTACTCGTTTATTAAAAATCGTTACCCCATGCTCCCAAACGCCTAATTTCATCATTTGTTTAAGGAGTTTATTTCTATCCTTACATAGTCCTAACCAAAGGAATACCATGGCTTTCAATTTACATACCAGATCAAGAAATTTTAATGCCTGTCAATTTACATATCAGATCAAGAAATTTACATATTAGACATCATGCATCTCAATGTCTTAAAACTTCGAATAGGAAATGTACAATGGAGTCTGTGAAATAAGAAGCCGCACCATTAACAAAGAGGCATAATTATATATAAAAGGCCCATTAACAACCATGTGAATAATTAAGAACATTTTACAGTACTTTGCTCTCACAAGCAAACATAATATACACCAAAAAAGTATAAGTACATCTTGAACATATAGCCTTAGCTTTATAATTTTGTATAAGAGGCAAAAAAATTTACCTTTCAAATAAATTAAGACTGAAATCTTTCAACAACTAAATGATTCTCCTTTACTGCAAGTTTATTAAGTTAGTGTGTCCATGCCTCCATAATGTAATCAAATAACATAAACAAATACAAATTAAGAGAAATTTATCAAAGCACCCCAACCCTATAATCAAAGAAGAGAAGTAAAATTATAAAAAATTATCAAACCTTGCTTTTTTGAAGAAGTAAAAGAAGAAGATGCAAAAGGGGAAAAGGCAGAAAGCTCACCGATTATTCTTCCTTCCCTTATGGGCGCGTTCTTTGTGTAGTAGACATAAACCCTAACAAAATGCTTTGTGAAGAGTGTAAGAAGGAGGAAGAAGATGATGGAAATGGAAGAAGATGATAGCAAGATGAATTCATTGATAATCCAGATCTATATGATACAAACCGGAATACAAAAAAAAAATATTGGGTACGAATCCTCTCCCCCTTTTTTTTCCAGAAACTCTCAAAAACAGAAAAGAAAGAGAATCCCCTTTTTGTTGACTTGAAACCGGATCTTGGAAATCTTGGGGAGACATCATTTTCTTCTCTTCTTAGCCATCACAAATTTGAGAAATTTTTTTGGAGATATTGGGGTTTTGATTTGGTGTGATTGAGAGAAAAAAAAAAGGAAAGAATATTGGGGTGGAGGAGAAGGGAGGCCACGACCAGAGAGGGAGAGAGGGAGATGAGATGAAGGACGAGAGAGGGGGAGAGGAAGGCCATAGGGTTTGGTCAGAGAAAGAGGGAGATGGAGAGAGATTCAAATTTTTTTGAATATGGGAGAAAGAACGTAAAAGATGAAATAGGTGGAAGAAGAGATAAAAAATCAAAGAGACAAAATTACCCACATTTTTAGACAAGTGTCAAATTTTTAGGAATGGGTAGTTTTGATTTTTCTCCTGGTAGTAAAATGCTTCTATTATTATTAAAAGTAGATAGAAGACGTAGCACCAACGTATAGATCCTTGGTTATAGAGGAAAAAAAAAGAAAGAAAAAAACCCAATGATGTTGAAAACCAGTTACAACATTTGGTGACGTTTAGCATGGTCCAATGCTAGAATTTGTTCACCATGGGCCTATTGCAAAAAACCCACAATAGGCGGCCAGTTTCCGTATAATTCAAAATTTATCCCCAGAAGAAACTAACTTATTTTTGTTGACCCACAAATCTTTTCACCGGAAGAGAGGTAAAAAGCTATTGTGATCTCTCGTGCCTCCTGCACCGTCTTCTAATACTCGTTCTCTCCTTTGCTTACAAAATTTAACGCTACGTGTCAGCTTCTACGGAATCCCTTCATTAGAGCTGTACCTGCCACCCTTGAGGATGACAGCCTACCACAGTTGAAAACAGATCTGCAACTCTTAAAGATGAGATCGCCGAAAATGGTAGCAGTTTTTTAGCCATTTCTCTCTGCACCTAAACCCAACACCGGCTACCCACTCTCCCTATTTAATTTAATTTCAGAAAATAAAGACCTTGTTGTGGCAGCCAAAAAATTGCAATGGTGATAGTTGGGACATTCCTAGACACTCTTTTCATTTTCTGTGCTTGGTAGTGAGAAAGTATTTTCTTTTACGAGATTGTTAATTACGCAAGTTCTTTCATTGATGTTCTAAATTCCCTTTTCTTTTGGGTTAATGTTTGTTAATTACACAAGTTCTTTCATTGATAAATTGTTCTCTCCCCCCTTTTTAATGTGGTCCATATGCTCGAATCAAAGTTGATGGGTTGTGTTTGGGTTTCATAGTGAGTTAGGCGCTCTCGGATGCATTAAATTTTTATTTCTATTTCAAACAAAATTAGAACTCGCTTCCTGTTATCCACCAACGAATTTTACATGAGATTTGACAAAATATTGGGTAACAATAATCTTTTCAGAAATGGAAAAATGAAATACGAAGACAACTAATTGACAATATTAAGAACTAGCTTATGAGGATAAACAACAGATCACCGAAGGCAACAAAGCCAACAATAATAGGCAACTTGAAGCAGTGCTACTGATAGAGTAAGAGTACAGATATCCACGATAGAAGCCAACATCTTAGGGAAAAAAACTGATTGCGTGATTTTATAATTTGTGAATTTTGTAGGTCCTTTTCTGTAAACATTTTTCTTCCACTATCGCATTTTTGTAACAGGTTGCACATCTCAAATCTTGACCATTAGTTTTGTTTATTATTATATCAATGGCTCAAAGTAATAGGTCCATGATGGACAAATCTTTTGATGGGTCCATTCTAAATACCACCTACAACATATAACAATGAAAAGGGTTCATGTTTCAACCAGGACATACTAGAGGCACTCTTTCCACCAAACAACAAACACTTCGTTAGCATTTACATGAGTTTATTTTATTTTATTTGAACTCAAGGTACTCCCGACCGAGAGTTAGAGACTAATTTTTCAAAGTACTGAGTTTTATTTAAGGAGTTAATCTTTCCTAACTTGTGTTTTTTCATGCACACTGGTTTGCAATTGAAATTCTAACCACATGTTTAAAAGACTCGGTTATTTACCAATTGTATCGCACCATGTTAATCCATAAGTTATCTATCCTGCAGATAGAGGCATCCCATTTTAGATTTAAAACTACAATTCATTCAAATCCTTTTGGTTCCGTACAGTGTACAGAATTATCTTAGCCATAAAATGTTTCATGTTCAAGCTAAGTTATCCCCCAAATTCACAATCTTTTTTTTTTCGGTCGAATCCAAATTCACTATTGCAACTTCACTATCGAGTGTTGAGACGCACAAATTATTGCCCAAATTCTTGTAGACTGTTTGAGAGAGATGTTTTTAACATAAGAGAAGGGAAAGAGGGGATTTATGATAAGTTCTCCGTCCAAAGCCCTCCTCCAATTTTTTTTTTTTTTTTTTTGCCTCAGTTCCCTCAAAATGGATGAGTTTACCCTCCCTTCCCAATAAAGTGAAGGAATATCCTCTCCTCCTCCTCCCTTTCCCTTCCCTCCCCTCCCACAAAATTATTCTATTAATTTTTTAAACATAGCTATAAATCCATTATTGTAACACTTTTTCTGGGAGGCAAATCCAAGAAGAAATTATGCTTTGTAGTTTTTCATGTGTGAATGGGAAGCCTCTGAGCGAACCACATATTAATGACTAACGACCAAAACTCTCATGTGCCCCACCCCACCCCACCCCACGTATCATCTCAGTGTAGTTCCACCAAATGGTCCCATTTATTAAAGCCACGTACAAGCAATTGTTTCCTTCACGACAAAATCTTTCAGTTTCTTTCTACAGAATCCCCCATAAATTTTGTATTGTTGAGAATAACACCACAAAGGGCTCCACCACCACGTGATCACAAAAGTGTCGTTCTTTAAACCCAACCAGTTGGGCTCAGCTAGTACCATTTCTGTACAAGGTAACAGCCTGTCTATGGGTATCTGCCTTCAATATCATGCATGCTCCACTCTACTCACAAGAAGCATGCGCTTCAACACTATTTTTTTTTTCCTTTTCTTTTTTCAGTTTGCTTTGTCCAGTAACGTTTCTTAGTCACTTGCTTCCAAACTCAACCAACCACCTGGTACTCAGCAGAAGCAGTACCAAATTGTCGGTCTAACCAACTATAAAGACTATAATGCCCGGCTTGCCATTGTTTACTTTAACATAATGTCGCCTTGTTAGCCTAAAAACAGTGAAACAGGGAAGCAAAATGAATTTCACCATATGGTAGAGTTGCACCTAAATAAACGAACAAAGTACGCTTCAGTAAGCAGAGTGAGAAAATGTCTCAACAGCAATATGGATTCGAAGTTGTAAAGAAGGTCGAAAATAGAGGGTATTATAATCCATTTGAAAGCAAATGATACTTGGATTAGAATGTCGAAAATAGAGGGTAATAATGATTAGCCGCAAAAGGGATTAAAGAGGATGAATTCAACCCATTTAAAATCAGAAATACATTCAGAGGAAAAATTGCATATACAATGTGATCAAATACACACACATGCTTAACAAATAATGAAGTTTTTCAATTAAAGTTTCCACACTTTTCCGTTTAGCGTCCCCTCACATGGAGTCAAGTCCAAAAAGAATATATAGTGACATAGTATTAGTACCACTAAATCAAGGGTCATACAAGCATGATGTCACAAAAGAGAATGTGTATTCACACAAACGCATATACAGGAAACAGAAAGACTACACCATAAATCTCAGATTGCATACCTAGATTCGTTTCATTTACTAGTACAGATTGCATACCTGCAGGCATGTGATCAAAGGCTGCAAAATGATACTTGGATTTTGTCCGTGAACCTTCTAATGCTGAAATGACTGATACAAAGCAGGAAATGTATACAAAAGAATCATAAATATCTAAAAAATAGAATCTCTACACACATGGAATTGCAACCTATAAGGTGCGTTGACCATAGCTAAGACCAAGAAACTTGGAAGACTAAAGGTACCATGAGACCCATCTATGGATTGATGTTGCATTCTCGCAAATACACAACATCATAATCAACATACTTCGTCCAATAACCTCGAAACTTGGGAATACTTATCTCAAGCCACGGTTTCATGTTTCCGTTGTAGTGTATAACAGCAGCCCTTTCAATATCTTTTTGGTTGACATTGGGGTTGTAGCCAAGACCCAAGACATGCCAAGATCGGTTTAGTGGGAAAGTGCGTTTCCAGAATGTTATAAGACCAGGTGGCAGTGTTCCTAACTTCCATAGTTGTCTATCATGATTCTGTAGTCAATTTAATTAGAAAGGAAAAATCAGTTAAGAACAAAGACAACAATGAAACTTAGAAAGAAACAAGACAAGAAGTTAACAACAGGTACATTTCACTTCATTTTAGACTGACTCATACTGAGTTTAGCCATAAAAGAAGCACCAAGATTTGGACAAAGTATGTGTCAATTTTGTGATGCTTTGGAGATTTAAAACAAAGTGCGCTTACCAGCTTTTGCCAGTTGTGGTACACATCTGTGATGTTTTGCTTCTTCCATTCGACTAAATCAAAAACATTCATACCATATGCCCATCCACAAGCACGAGGGTCAAAATTCTTTGCGACAAGAGGATTTGAGAAGTTGAGGTAACGATCAAAACGATGGAAACTTTCTGCACAAGTTTCGACAGCACCATTTACGTTGCCCTTCAAATCAATTGACCAAAGACCAGTCAGATCCTTCTGCACAACTACATCGTCGTCCAAGAACAGCACTTTGTTGAGCTTTGGAAAGATCTCAGGCAAGTAGAAGCGGAGGTGGTTCAATATAGACAAATACTTTGGATTGCGAAACTTTAGGTTTGAATCAGAAGATGCCCGATGGGTCTTAAAGTAATAGTCTATCATAGAAGGAGAACCCAACTGCTTAAGAACTGGACTGTAACTCGAATTCAACCATGTAAAGTCTTCAATGTTCTGAACTTGAATTGCTGCCTTTCCCGGTGGATTCACCAAAAACCACATCCTCATTGCCGCATAGTTGAGCCTATCAGTAACAATGTGGAAAACATGTTTTGAGGCATCCTGCAAATTTATTAAAATAACATTATTAGTGATGTCGTTCAGAAGTAAAAGTGCCGCCATTGATATTGTAACATTTTAGCTTCTTTTTTTCCTTTTCATTTTTAATTCATAACTAACTCTGGGTCCAAATATAATGGAAACTAATTAATTTGTGCCAAAATAGACAGAATAGTAATGTAACTGCCAGGATATACGAAATTTTCTTTGGTGTTTCATGATCCTGGCTAATAAAAAGTTAAATCAAGAAATTTCTCTGTGAAAATAATTTACCTTAGCATGGGAAGCAGTAGAATTCACAACAACAGCTGTTGCCAATATATTATCTGAGAATATTGCATAATGGTATAGTCCAGGGTCTTCTAACTTCTCTTGATTGGGGAATTGTTGCTGAGAAGAATTCAAGTTATAATATTCAGTTGTAAGGCGCAAAGGAAGACAGTGGAGACCTTTAGGCAATGTTTTTGCTGTCAACTGCGTTAAGAACGAGCTTTGCTTCTTGTGCACACGAAGCTGCTCCTCAGTTGAGTGGAGCATAGCCCTAAGCTTCTTCACAGCAGCAGCACAATCATCTTGAATTTGCCTGCCTTTCATCAATGATTGCTCCATTGCCTTCATTCTCTCATTTGCACTGCATTAGTATAATTACAAATATAAACTTAGACTGAACAAAATGTAGCACAGTGCAGAATTGAGCTATTCAACATGTTTATATGCAACTGCAGAATAAACTTAAAGATGAAATAATTAACTTGAGAGCTATAACAAAATGGGAAATCCAGATGACATGTACGTCACAATTTTTAACGGCTCACTTACTTCCTTGGCAAGTCAGAATCTTTGCTTGCATCTCCAAGTGTTCGTGAAACTTCCTTTACCCGTAATCGAAGCTCCCGAGTGAGATGGGGATTGTTCCTTACTGCCTGAAGGGAAAGATATACCTTAGCCTGGATGAGCTGATCCTTTAGTTGCCGTACCCGAGCATCACATGGTGTTTGGCCATTATGCTTATTGATTTCTTGTAATATGGGTCCTTTATTGTTTACTTTGCTAGTAGATTCAGTATGTTGTTGCCCTTGCTTAGTAACCTGAAAGAAGATGCACCAAATGTAAAGAAGAAAATTTCAATCAGCATTGAGGTTGATTTTCCTTCATACACTAATGTAATTTTCAGAGAAGTGTGTATGAAAAATGAAATAATGAATGTTGATGGCAACACTTATTTATTTGTTTCTTTTTCCATGTTCAGGCCTCAGGGAGCTAACCGTAAACCGGCTAGGGAAGGAAATGATTGAAATTATATACACATGGTCCTCAAAACGTGACCATCAATAAAAAGTTCCAATACAATAAAATATAAAATTTATCAGTCACTATGACTTCTATTCATTCTGAATGTTTCAGACTCAAACTCTTACTTGAGACACTACAACATACATATTTATGAAAGCCAAAACAATAAAGAGATGAAAGGAATGATTGAACCCAATCAACATGCTTGTTGTATTCACACTGCCATGATAACACCCTATATAAAATATGTGTCTCAACCAGAAATGCATACAAGTGCGGTCAAAGATGCATTTATCACGGAGACACAAACCTACACATTTAAATTACTGTGGCACTAACTCATCAACTTGACTTGATGAGAAGGACATTAAACAAGAACAGATGTTCTTTCGCAATTAAGAATTATGTCTGAGACATCAATACAAACAGTCAGATCTAAACCAATTCAAGCAACCAGAACTGCTCAAGTATACCAAACATTATATTTGATAAATGATGCACAAGCAGCACAACCCACTCATAGACATAGGCATGTATAATTTTTCTAGCATGACCAGAAACCTAAGGAAAGTTTTCTACCCATAACGAACAAAGCAACAGGCAAAAAAATCAAGAGGCAAATATGTCACTTACCATAGTTTCAGATGCTTGATCGGAAGCATGGGATGATTTAGTAAGTTTCCCATCATTGTCATCGACATCAATAGCATCTTCCCCATTTGCACTATCACCGGTTATATCAGCTTTCGCCAAGTAGCTGCGTTGGTTATTTTGCTTTGTCCCATCTGTCACCAGTTTGATGGGGTTCTCCCCTTTGGTTTGACCTTCCTCATTTGTAGCTGACAATACCCTGGAAGATACATGCTCTCCTGATTTCAACAAAGTGCAAGTCTAGGTCAACCAAACAATTAGGATAGATGGTAACTGAAAGTCTGAAAAATACAATAAACAAAATCCTAGAAGAAAAGGGGAGGGGAAAGTAATTTCGCTGAAGAACAGAGTAGAGACCAAACAAAATACCTTGAGGCAAATTCTCTGTGTTTGAAGAGTCCTCTGAATATACAACCCCAATCGGTTCCTTAAGGATGGTAGAAGTTTCCTATTTTCAATTTCAACAAGAAATTATCAAGGATAAATTTAGTTCATCGGCATATGCAGCTACACAGGAAAATTTCTTCATAGGTGTGTGTAATGGAGAAAGGGAAAAAGTAAAGCTGGAAAGTTTACTTGGGGTAGCAGATTTAAATGGCCAGAATCTGCTGCACTGACAGCCTGACACAACATAACAAGAGAAAACCCCACTAATTCAGAGATCTCATTCTATAGAAATAAAGAATCAAAATATTTCTCAAGGATATATTACTTACAAAAGCAGTTACATCTTCAATAAACTCTTGCTCAGCTGCAGAATGCATATAAAAAAAAATCCAAATAAACAAAGAATTCAGCTCATTGCAAAGGTCTAGGTGATTCAGAAACATTAATTAAATTAAAATAAAGTAATAACAAATCAGTTACAGTTAGCAAATGATGAAGAAAATAAAGAGAAACACACCGGAGGGGTACTTGAAGGTGCCAAGACGATCAGTGTAAAGCACAATTGGAGCAACAACAGTAATACAAAGCAACAACAGCACAATATTTCTGGTGGTCACCATTTCTACTCAAACCCCACAAAAACCACGCGCCCGTGCGTGCGGATTCTATTTCACTTGGCACTGATACGACCGAAAAAAAAAAAAGGAAATTTCAATCCAATATAGAAACCTTTTTCAGCAGAGAAAAAAACCCACTTAATTATCTTTGTTTCTTATGGGCATGTTACAAATCTGAGAAATACAGAAAAGGTGGAGGAAGAAGTGAATCTGAAATGAATGACTTACATTGAGTTGAGTTGGCGAGGAGAACGCATTTTGGGGTGGGAAATGTGACCTGAAACTCCAAAGCCCCTATTTATTATTTGTTGTGACAGAGAAGGAGGGTGACGTTGAAACGATGGATAATTAGCAGCAAATGCAATGAAAATTGAAAATTGATGGGGAGAGAGAGATGATACCAAAATAAAATCTCGAATACTACCACTGTTAGTAGTACCTTTTAGGTAGTAGTACTATCTGTCTGTGTGCTGTGTTGTGTCACCATTTGCAAACGGCAGCTTAAAAGCTTACAGATAAATATAATAATAAAAACCCACACTTTATGGTTATGATTAAAATCTAAAACCCACAAAATTGGAAACGAAATTAATATTGACGCGTGATTATAAAACAAGAATTTAATGATTCTTGTTTTTAAAAAACAAATTGACTTCATTTCATTTTCAGTGCAGTTAATTAAATACAAAATGGGACACAGATATCGTATATTTATATATCTACTTAATACTATTTATTATCTGGTTAATGTCAAATTCTGAAACTTTTTCTTATCTCGTTAATCAAGTTTAAATATCTGGTTAATACAATTCATTATCTGCTTAATGACAAATATTTTTTAACCAGTTAAAAAAATCTAAAAAAAAATTAAAAAAATGTATTTTTTTGAAAAAAAATTATTTGTACTGTACGGACATACAGTTTGTATAATACGGACATACGGTGTCGTTGTATCTGTGTTCATTTTTGTGTTAAAAAAACATTTCTGTTTCGTTTTTTATTGACAAGATACTTCATTTCATTAACAATAATAAATACAATACATGATTTGATGCACGCCGGTATCTCATAAAAATAGTGGTGATTGACTATAAATGTGGTTGCGCTATCGAGAGTGTGAGCAACTATATTAGTTTATCTTTGGAATCTGTTTAGTTCAAATAAGAGGAGAGAAGAGGAAGGATTTTAACGGATGAGATGAGAGAAATTTAATTTGAATTTGTGTTTAGTTGAGAGGAGGAGAGAAAAGTCTTTACTTGTTTGATTCAAGAGGGAAAGAAAGAGATTTTAATGGAGATAAATGATTGATTTACTTTTATATTTTTACTAGAGTTACTGACCGTGCCATGCACGGGTAAATGGTGGTGGTATAATATGGATATTTGATGTGATAAATAAATTATTATATTTAATAAATGTTATTAATAAGAAAAAAAGAGCTTATAATTTGTATAAAAATTATTAAAATTTTAGATTTCTAACTTTTAAGGAGAATATTCATCCCCATTAATTAACTGAAATTTATCTTTTAGTTTAAAAAACCCTCATTGTTTTCATGTAAAATTTTACTCCCACGCATAATATTTTATATATGATTTCTATATTTATCAAGTAAAATGTAGATATTAATGTTTTTTCATATAAAACAATGTATAATGTAACTATTCCTACTTTTTTCTTGTAAAATATTTATCCCAGTGGCATATGCTTTATATACTATATCAAAAGAAAATTATAATTTTCTTAGATAAAAAATATTTGATAAATATATTTTACATATAATTGTAGGCCAGTGCTACGCATGATATATAATTATAAAAATTATAATCATATACCTATGTTTAGAAGAAACAATATTCTATACACATTTAGATAAAAATTACAACTAATTATATATATATATATATATATAATTGAAAATCTTCCTTTTGCTACAACTAACGCAACTATAAGTATTTTTTCATTATAATTAAGGTGTTAATATAGTTTCACATAAAATATTCATTCTCGTGTATTAATGATATGATTGGTTGTGAGAAGAAATTGATAAGAGAGAAAGATGTGAGAAAGAGTGTAAAAAAAAAGGTGAGAAATAGAGTAGATTTGAGGTATTGATTGGTGTAAGAGAAATATGAGAGAAATAGAAGAGAGAGAAGTGTGTTTATTTGTGAAATTGAGAAGAGAGAAATATTTTTATTTTTGAAAGGACAAAAATACCCTTGAAAAAAAACCAATACACAATTTTATATTGTTTGAATTTCATATATATCATGTTTCTGAATAATCAAAAAAGGGATTATTTTATTGGGTCATGTCATATGAATTGTTTTTTCAAAATTAAGTTAATGTTTTTGTTTTAATTAAATTAAGCAATTATGCTATTAATTAATTTTTTATTTATGTTAATTTAGTTCATATAATTCATTAGTTTGTTACAATTAAATTATTAATTTTATTTTAATTAAATTAATTAACTAATTTAATTCAATTCATTTTATTAATTTTAATAACAAAAACATTTGTAAACCCTCAAATATTGATGCCTTATTTCAATTTTTAAAAAATTCAATGCATGCAAATACGAAGCTACCAAAGTGAATCCAACAGGGGTAAAAGTGACTTTGCCACAGCTTCGTTCTCTCAGTTGCAATTTCTTCCATCTTTCTAGGCCAAAGTGAGGAGAAATGTAAAACCCATGGGACCCACCAATTTTCTTTCTCTCTTCTCAACTTCTCTTCAAACCAATCAAAAAAAGTTTGCTACTTCTCTTCTCTTTCTCTCTTCTCTACCTCTCTCTTAGCTATTTCACTCAAAACAATCAAACCATAAGTGTAATTTTCTCTATATGGTGTTGCAGGATAACACATGGCAGAGATTTCCCAAAATAGAATGACATGTGTGACAGCATTGAATGTGAGATGTGTGAGAGCATGACACTTTAAAGATAAATAAATGTGGTTTTGAGGAGATGACACTTGACAATGCATTCAATGAGATTCATTTCTAATTGTATATAATATTGATTATTGATTGATTGATTTTGAAATTATACATGATATTTATACATTTTTTCTGAATAAGTGGCAATAAAATAAAATTACGAATAATATATATTTTTTATGTCATTAGTTTTTTGTCAAATTTTCGATTATAATAACAATTAATTTGTTTTTTATATTGATGTCGATGGACCTATTATTAAATTCTACAGTGTATGAATGTTTTTATCAATTTGTGCTTGTATAATAACACGTTTAAATAATTTAAAAACATTAGTTCAAAAAATTAGTCAAAAACAATGTTATTAATTTTAGTATTAGAGTAATGTTTTAAAAATGTGTATATGTATATTATATGTAAGTATATATTATGAATATATATTCATTTAAGTATAAGCACCAAAATAATGACTTAGCGACACGTAATAAAATTTATGGTGATGTAGGATGACACATGACAGAGATTTCCCAAAATAGAATGACATGTGTGACAGCATTGAATGTGAGATGTGTGAGAGCATGACACTTTAAAGAGAAATAAATGTGGTTTTCTTGAGGAGATGACACTTGGCAATGCATTCAATGATATTCATTTCTAATTGTATATATTATTGATTGATTGATTGATTAATTATTGATGACCTTTTATATTATGTTATATATAAGGATATTTAAGTAATTTTATTCTAAATGATTTAAGCTCATTTTCCCTAAAAAAACTCAAATATTGAAGGAGAGCTAAAATAAAGTACCCGTACCCGCACTTTAACTATGAAAAAATTATAAAAAACAAAAGGAACATTATAATAATAAAAAAATCAAAATAACTTTTTTTGTTTTGTTTTCCACAGGTCTCATCAAACGGAGGCAATTCTGTTCGAGGCGCGTCAGACACTAAATGTGGGAACCTCTCCCAGCGGGAATTCAAACCTTGGTTCGCCACGTTGTGGGAGACTAGCCCCTTCTGCTAAACCCAACCCTCGTTGGTCAATCCAAATGACTTTTAAATCTACTTATAAAATATTATTACATAGTCTAAAAAATTTATATAAACCGTAAATTTACAAAACAAGTCACGTATCTAGTAGGTTAAACAGATATGGAAAACAGTAAATGAACTATCTGGCTTTTGAAAATTTAGACTATTCATGATCTAATAAGATTATATAAAATTATAATTATGTATGAAAAGGGATCAAATTACTCCAAGAATAATAACTCTTGTCTAAGTTCTCCGTTTAATATCTCTATATAGACATTAAATTTCATCGATCGAACTGTCAAATTAAAAATTCTTATTGAGTAGATCAGCTCCACAAAATTTCGTAAAATTTTAAAAATATTCAATACTTCATCAAATAACTTCAATTCTTTGTATAATATATTTTTTAAAACAAAAGTAAAATGTTGACAAATTGAGTACATAGCTATAAATGTCCAATTTATTTAAGAATTTGTATGCATTATCGTTAATATAGTATGAAGATATTCAACAGTTTGATTGATGATATTTAATGTTTATAGAGAGATATTAAGCAGAGTAATTCAGATAAGAGTTACTCTTAGAGTAACTTGATCCTCCTCACATATATGGGTGTGTGTGTGTGTGTTTGCGGGTGTGGGATAGGGTGAGTACTAGAGTGCTCGTACTCGTACCCATACCCACTCAAATTTGCAGGCAATTAACTAGACCCAGACTTATACCCTACCCATTACATGTATTTTTTTTATGGGTGTCTAAGGAGCCTGGATCCAATTGTCATCTCTAAACCGAATAGCCTCCCCTCCCCCTTCACACACTTGCAATATGGGTGATAGACAAAATTGTTAGCTCGATTGAAGTGACCATGTTGATCCTTAAGCACAAACTAATACTAGTAGAATTTGACACACGAGAGAAAGAGGCATCTATGTTTCTACCATGTAGTTGTTGCATCTATCATAGTGTTGAATATTTTTATACTTTTCATACTTATATAAATTTAAAAATATATGTACAATAACAAAGTCATTACTCATTAGGATTTTCTTGTTATTTTTTTTAATAGACAAATGTTTATATGTTAGTTATTAGATTAGTTTTTTCTCCTTCACCAGGGTTTGAGCCCTGGATCTTTGACTTCTTCACACCTTCACACCCTTAGCTCAAACTAGTTGAGAGGATTTTCTTGTTAATATATATCTACATGTATGTCTTTGGTTAAAATTTAAGGTTTTGTGCTGAATAAATGAAATAATATACATATTATTCTTAAATCATGTGGAACACACGACTCCATGGTTAATAAATAGACTAAACTATATTTTTAGTTTTTCAATCGCTCAACATGATACTACTTAAATTTGGGAGCAAACTTGTCAAATAACGTCTCAACGATGTATTAATGATTTGGGTAAGAAGACGCTTGCAGAAAATCTATAAAACCCCATGACATTAATTTGGGAAAGAAGGAGAAAAATATCGATTCGGTACTTTATTTTATTATTTGGTTTCAATTTGGTCCCTCGTGTACTAACTCAACTGTCAGATCATCAATTAACTGTCGCATAAGATAACTTTCACGGCGTTAATAATGGAATGACCATATTGGCATAACAATTGTAACGTAAGGGACTAATTCAAAACAAATAATACATAAGAGATTAAATTGAAACCTAAAATAAACACAATAGAATAAAAATATAATTTAACCTAATTTTTTTACTAGACCTAAAATTTGGGCTTTGTGATGGGTGATGAACTCATACTTTCTTAAAACTCGAGTATTTAATGTTTTTCTTTTAAATTATGATAAAAAAAAACCTAAACGATAACTATTTTAAAAGGATCATATAATTTATTTTCTTTCTGAAATTCAGAAATTGCAGTTCTTCCGAGCGGAGCGGGAATAACTAATAGTAAATAGAAAATGATAATTAAAATCAATAATTTAAATTTATGCATTTACTTTTTCCCAATCTCCCAACAATAGAAACCAAAAATAATAAAAAAGAAGGAAAATAAAAGAGATGGCATCCTAAATTGTTATAAACCGATGCACATCCCAATCTGATAATCTAACCTTTATTTAACTCCCCCTACCACAATTGGACTCCTAACATAGTGTTTGCCATCTGACCAAGTTAGCCCTCCAAATACAGTGGCCTCACCTGATCTTGTAACTTCAACTGTCAAATTAAAGCTCTTCTCTTCACCAATGTTGTCAAATTTCAAGACATTAGGCTGCACAGATATGGAAAGGCCTGCTGGTACACGCAGGCTTGCGGTGTAAGCGCCTGGTGAACCAACATTTTTCAGCTTCCGGGTCATAGTAACTGAACCGTAGAGTTTAGGTATTGTCATTGTAGGGTAGTTGAAATCCAGGATGTTTATATCATGACAACGATGTGGAGTACCAGAGAACATTTTAATCTGGGTCTGATTATAACCGAGGACACAGAGAAAGTCTAGGTAATCATTGATGGTTAACTCATAGACCAACCCAGGATCCATGGCACGGTTTGGTCTTATGTGACCAGAGCCATAGGCAAATGGTGTTGCCTTAACATTATTGCCATCAAGCATTGGCTTAGCAGTGTTGTCCCTTGTCCTAGCTGAAAACAAAACACAACATTTTCAAAAATATAAAATGTTGTCAGATGTGTTGTAACATACCCAAAAACTAGGAAACACAGTAGATGCACCAAATGAACTACATTATTAGATATAAAAGTAATCCCTCCATGTCATTTTATACGGCCTGTTCGAAATATTTGTTTGTTTTAAATTATTTGTCAGTTTAACATATCAAAAGAGTATTAATTACCTTTATTCAATAAATGTACCCTCATTCATTGGAATCTCAATCTACCATATATTTGTTTTTTCTATTTAATTTCTTATTATTGTAAGGACATTTTAGTACTTAAAAATGAGTATAATTAATTATTTTCTTTAAGATGTGTTGTGTATATTACCTTGTATGATAAATAAAATGAGATGGAAGAAGTGTATTCTAAAGCTCTTACTTACCAGTTGTCATTATTGCAGATTTAATAGCTGATGGACTCCAATCAGGGTGGAGAGTCTTGAGAAGGCCAACAACTCCAGCCACATGAGGGCAGGACATGGATGTTCCAGACATGGTGATGAAAGGAACCCTGCGCTTATCAAAGTCCAACTCTGTAGGGCTAACCGCTCCTGAGTAGGCAGCAATAATATTCACACCAGGTGCGGTGATATCAGGCTGAAGACATGAAAGAATAAAAAGTGAGGGGGAAGAAAATGAAACAAGGATGAATTCTTCCAGAAACCACAAGTTACAACAGACAATTTGGAAGCAATAATGGAGGAATTGGCAAACCTTGAGGATCTCTGGTGTGATTGTGTTGGGGCCTCTGGAGGAGAAAGCTGCCATGCTTGGAGCAGGCTTTATGTTCAACTTGGTTTTTGGTGGATGAATGTATCCTAGCGGATTCCTGTTATATGATAATAGTATGGCCATTATTTAAAGGATTTCATTGAGGGAACAATGGTGAAGTGATGTAATTAACTATCAAGAGTTACTTACTTGGTTGAATTGATGTAGGCAAAGACAGCAACACCATCTTGATAATTAATTTGTGATGCTGGCAGGAAATGAGGATCAGCAATAAGCTCATTGCCACTAAGCTGATCATTACAAAGAATCATTCCAACTGCTCCAGCCTCCAAAGCAACAAGGCTCTTTTCCACTCTTGCAGTCACACCTCTAAGACAAACCAATATTTTGCCCCTCGCCTTCTCAGGGTCAATTGTTCCTATCTTACATAGAGTACTACACATGACAAGGGCAACAAGCATGTCACCACTAAAGATGAAAGACAAGACAAATCATTGGAAAAAAGTTGTAACATTTGTGTCTTACGTGTTTTCAACTGATGCTTCAGCCAGTTTTGCCTGAGCAGCACTAATGAGTGGGTAAAACTTGTCTTCCGGCAAAGCTTTAGCAAGGCTTGCTCCCTGATAATCAAGAATGAAAAATATATTGGAGAAAATAAAGAAAAAAATTTGAGTTCTCTTTAGAGGAAAAACTGGACAATATATATATATACCCTGAAGGTTTGTCCATTGTGGAGTTCAACAACAGTATCAAACTCTCTGTCTAAGGTGCTAGCACCAACAGTTAATATCCAAGGTGCAACATTTGAAACAGTTCCAGGTGTTGGTCCAGAATTTCCAGCTGAGCATAACACAGTGATGCCCTTCTTAACAGCATGAAAAGCACCAATTGAAAGACCATCACCAAAGTAATCAGCAGGAGAGCCTCCAAGAGAGAGTGAAAGAACATCAACACCATCATGTATGGCCATATCAAAGGCTGCCATGATATCAGCATCAAAACACTCATTGCCTTGAATTGGTGCCCAGCAGACCTTGTAAGTAGCAACCCGGGCTTTAGGAGAACCACCTTTGGCTGTTCCATTACCCAAGCCAAACACATTAGCTCCGGGAACAAAGTTTCCTCCTATTGTGGATAGTGTGTGAGATCCATGACCTTCATAGTCTCGTGCAGTGTTAAGCGTGCTGTTTTGTATTGCCTTTGGCCCCGCATAGGCGGCATAACCTCTGTTGAAGTACCTTGCTCCTATCAGTTTCCTACATCATGAATTATCACAAGGGTATAAAACAGTTAAGAGTACATTTCAAAATTTTCATTGGGTCCATGTTTTTAAGATATAGTGTTACCATTTTTTTTTTCATGATTAACATTCAATATAATGGAAATGGATGTGGGTGGGAAAGGAAACTTAATTAATCACCTGTTGCAACGGAAGCCAGTGATATCACTCTGACAAGTTCCTTTCCACCTTGAAGGAATGGGTCCTATCCCCTCATCTCCAAAGCTCGGAGATTCTGGCCATACACCTATAGCACAGAAGTTTTAAATCAAACTTTAATGGAAACAATAACACAAATGGTTTATGTGCAGTGAAACTTCATGGGAGGGATATGGATCATTGAAAATAGTTGTAATAAAAATAGTATGAAATTTGTGTGCTAATCCATCTGAGTAAACATCATCGCATCGTATCCCCAACAATATGGAAGAGAAAGAACAATCCATGGATTTTGAATCATATTGTTCATTAGAAAAAAAAAATTGATTACATTAGAAAAAATTGATACAAAATGCTATTGAAAAAAACACAAAGGGTCACAGGGGATTTGTCACACATGGATAGGGTCCACGCCAAAGTGATTCACACGGCTGTAAACAAGACAGATGATACTTTTGACAAGTGGATAGTGATTGCACATTTTTTGTCTCTATTTTTTTAAATAAAATTAAGAACGCATGAGGCAATGACACAATGACAGATAACATAGAAAGTTACGGTACTTTTATTATTAGCAAGAAAGAACGAGCAGATAGGAAACAGGACCTTTCAAATTTTAGCTTTTGATACGTAAATAATGCCTACTTATTTTTTTTTGATAAGAATAATGCCTACTTTTTGTTTGTGTGATTCCGCAAATCATGATTGTATTCTAATTATTTTTAATTTTTTAAAACTATAATACTTTACAAGTGGTTGGGTAATGATGCATCCAAACACTTCAATTACGTATAAGTACTTTTCAATATACATATCCAAACACAAATAGCTTATTGAATATAAGTGCTTATGACATAAGCTCTAATGTCATGTTATAAGTGTTTAAATAATTTGTTTATCCAAATAGGGTCATAGTCAAAATCTCCTACATCATCTACTACCGATAATATAATAAGGTTAATTACTCGATACTAGCTACTAAACTATTTGAGTATTTTTAAATAGGTCTATGAACTAATAAATTCGTAATTGGGTCTATGAATTTATCAACATTTTGTAATTGAGTCCTTGTATTTCAATTGAGTTCTTATATTTTTAAATAATTCATAATTATGTCCTTGAGTTTTAACTAATTTGTGATTAGGTCCCTATATTTAAGGACTGATTCCAAATTATTTAAAAGTTTAGGAATCTAATTAAAATACAAAAACCCAATTACAAATTATTTAAAAGTTCAGGGATCCAATTACAATTTTTTAGTTCAGAGACTTGTTTAAAAATTATCAAATAGTTCAAGAACTTACAAAATAATTAAACCTATTAATAAGTTGTACACGGTACCAGAGTATTTTAAAAAAGTTCTGCCACAGAGATCTAGGCCGAGACATCCAGGTTTTTGAAATATCTACGCGGCCGTGATTTAACGCCACTGACGGCGTCTCTAATAGGGTACCTATTGGGTACCTAAAACTTGGGTACTTATTTAGAGTGATACCTAGTATGTAGCTTATTGTGGGAAAAAAAAATATAGGTATATATTAGGATGAAGTACGTCTATAAATACCATTCTCTCTTTTTTTTCACGAGCCCCGCATGTCATTTATTGGAAATATATGATGATGTGGAGTTATTGGTAAAACTCATTTAGTATTTTTTTTAAGAAGTGATGGGTTGAAGGGATTGAATATTCAAATTAAAAAAATAAAAACGAATGATGTGAATACGTAAGCATAATTATTTAAGACTGTACAGATTGCCCGACTAACCCCATCGTTATTTAAGACTGGTACTGAACTAAGATAATTGCCACACGTGAATGGTAAATGAAAATTTACAATGGGATGAGACAAGAAGCAGATTGGAAGCATAATTACCGGTGTCAAGATTCCCGATAATAGTATCTTCACCGTATCTGGCTTTTCTAAAGAGGGAATCAGAGGGAGCCACACCATTCTGCTGTTCCAGTAACATGAATTCCCACGAGTGTGTGGTGTGTAGCTTTCTTCCTCGGTTTAAGAATACTGACACAACGTTCGGATGCTCTGCATCAAACAAACACCAAATAGCAATTTCGGTAAGGTTTGGAACTTTATTCATCACGCTGAAAACAGTGATTTTAATTGCTGTATGGGGCCTATGGATGGATTGGGGTGGGTTAATTTAATTACCTGCAATGTCAGCGGCTTCTTCCTCTTCCAGGGTGGCAGCAAAGCCATTGATATTCCTTGTGTAAGAATATATCATTGCCTCTCTTGCTTTCTCATAACTGCATTACAATTTACAACGTTAATTCTACTACTGCTATTAAACAACCAACAACAAACGAATGCAATTCACTTTTCTCTAGTATGTATATATATGTTCAAAAACTGTGTACCTTCCCAAATAGGATTGAAGGAATTCATGATGAGTTTGTGTAACTCGATCAAAATCAGCATCTGTAACTCCTTCACCATGCTCGTGTGATCCCAAGTACACTATATAAGACTTTTTTTAAAAGAAAAAATATATATATATCGACCCAATAGTTAGTTTAAACTTTAAACCATTGCACAAAGCAAAAAGATGAAAACTTTAATAGAACAGAGTGAGTAATGGGTTCACGTGAGAAAGAGATAATAATGGTGACGACATAAAGCTTACCCTTTTTACTGCAAAAACAGATGATTGAAACAGTGAAAAAAGTATGATGATCAAGAATAAGAGGAAAACTGAATGCTTTCCAGACCACATTCTGCTTTGCTTTAAGGGCGAAAAGCTCAGTCCTCTTTAATCAAAAGTGAAATGTGAAATGTGAATTAAAGAAAGAGATAGATAGATAGATAGATATAAAAGAAGGTGAAAGGGAGAAAGAGAGCAATACTCTTTCCCTGTTCTGGGGGGTGGGGTGGGGGAAAGGATATGCGTATAGATCGAATTTGAAGTGGAAAGCAGCTATTCTTCTATGATGCAACAAAGCTCTTAATAATAAGTGGAAAGAGTCCCACGCTGAACCAAATGCCGCAAAAGAAGGAAATCTCGTCGTGATCATTATCAAGTTTAGGATAAGAGATTTTCAGTTAGGATTAGCCAAATTTAATTTTCAAAAAAACCGTTTAAGGAATAATATCAGGATCAGGAAATCAGAAAGTAAGAGATAACTATTCAAAGTACTACTAATGCAGAGAAGAGATATCTTCTCTCTCTCTAATAGGACGGCCTATATATTGAGGATGTACGGTTATTTATAGTGCCTATGTTGCTGCTTCTTATACATAACTTAGGAGTAGTTTTTAAGATTAGTTTTCTTTTTTAAATTTTAAACTGGACATGCTGATGCACAAACCTCAAGGCCTTCTATTTTTGTGTCTTCTTCTTTTTTTTTTTTTTAATAAAAAAAGATAAAATATTTTTCGGCCAATATACTTACTTAATAGACCAAAAGAGGGTATTGGATTTGCTTTATGGTCACTTCATCAAAGTCGTTTGTTTGTTTGGGGGTTTGAATGATTAACTGATGATGATGATGTCAATGATTTTGCTTCATCCTGATCAGCCAATAGAGCAGACACATTGATTGGTTCTGAATTTACAAACCTTGTGATTTCGCAGATGCTCATACTATAACCCAAGTGAGCGTCAACGTAAGTTCGATTCATTTCTCTTTCAAAACAAACTTACTACTAGATACCAGCAACTGCGTGCGTATGAGTCTTATTCGTTTTTACGCATGTGTGAAAACACTTTATTCGTAAACGGTTTACTATATATTTAAAAGTTTATTTATACTATACTCATGTTCTGTTAAATTCAAATAAGCTTGAACATAATAAATAGACGCATAAAATTGATATGTGTTCAAAGACGATAAAATTACACCGACAACAGGTAATGTTTCCCCAAAGGGACTAAAAAGCAAAACTATAGTTTATAAATAATAAACATATTTATAAAATTGATATGTGTTCAAAGACGATAAAATTACAATGACAACATGTACGAGACTAAAAAGGAAAATAATTATTTATAAATTATACCGACAACATGTAATATTTTCCTGTATGAACTAAAAAACAAAATAATTATTTATAAATAATAAAGACATTTATAAATTTGATGTGTTAAAGACGATAAAATTATTGCGACAACATGTAATGTTTTCCCATAGGGATTAATAAGCAAAATCACTAATTATAAATAATAAACACATTTATAAATTTGATATGTGATAAAAGACGATAAAATTACAACGACAACATGTAATGGTTTCCCATAGGGACTAAAAAGCAAAATAATCATTTATAAATAACAAAGATATTTATAAATATTATTTTTGTTAAAAGACGATAAAATTACAATGACAACGTGTAATGTTTCCCCGTAGAATTGAAAAACAAAATTATCATTTATAGATAATAAAAATATTTATAAATTTGATGTGTTAAAAGAAGATAAAATAATCTTATATAAATGACAAAGACATTTTTGCCCATATAAAAAATAAATTAAAAATTAAAAGTATTTTAAAATAATAAAAATGAAACAAATAAAGAAAACTAAAAAAGAAAATATTAAAAACGGAAAAAAAAGATAAGAAAATTATAAAAATAAATTCAAATTAAAAATAAAAAAGATAAAACAACATTACCAAATAGTATATAAAAATAAGAGTAGAAAATAAAAAGTAAGAAAATAAAAAGGAAATAAAAAGTAAAAACGATAAAAATAAAAAGTAAAATAAAAATAAAAATATAAAAATATAAAAGTAAAAATAAAAAATAAAAAACAAAAAACAAAAAATATAAAAAAGTAAAAAAATAAAAAATAAAAAACATAGTAATAAAATAACAAAATAGTAAGTTTTTTAGGGACTAACACATGTCCCTCAAAAACCTTATTTTATTATTATTAACTAGTGTAATAACCCGTGCGTAGGGCACGGGCACGGGTCTCAACTATACAATATTTATTTTTTAATTTTTTATAGTGTTTTCTACTATTTGTATGTTTTCTAACTTTTTCCTATCAAAAGTTTTAGAAAAGTAACTTCAATAGATATGAATATCAACATGTGAATAATTATATAGTTTTATCTAACTAATATAATGTATATATGTCTTATATTATCCTAAGTGTTATAGACATATTTTTTTAATAAATATAAAATTATAGGGATATGAGAAATTTTTTAAATTCAGGATACGGGTGCGGCTTAGATATGTTTAAAAATTTTATTAAAATTTTTATATAGACACAATATCATAAATAATAATTTTTAACTATTTAATATTATATATTATATAATGTATTAAATAATATTTGTATATTAAGTTTATTGGTTCAGGTACCATTTGTTCAGTTATAATAAATAATAATAATAACACAATATGTTTTTAGAAATAATAATAGTAATTATAAATTATTATTATTAATTATTATTATTATTATTATTATTATTATGATCATCATCATCATCATCATCATCAACAAAGCAATATTTATTTAGTGAGACAATTTGCTTTGTACATCACTGCCCATTATCTATAGTTGGTAAACAAAAAAAAAGTGCGCTATATATCTAGAGTCTTCTGCCATGTCTTGTCCCATCCACCGTTTCTTTCAAAGAAAAGTATATATTTTGAAAAAGAAGAAGAAAAAGAAATAGAGAATGAGAAACAGTATAAAAAAAAATCAAAACAATAGAAATAGAAATAGAAGGCGAACCCTGCCAAACAACATAAAAATTACCTGAAACAGTAAAAAAAAAAAAGAGAACAAAAAAAATTAAAAAACCATAAAATAAGATAGGAGGAAAAGATAATATCATCCAAATTTTTAAAAAAATGAGTATGCTTTAAATTTAAAAAATTTTATTGCTATTTTACATCACAAAAAATTTAAAAAGAGCAAGCATCAAAACAATAGAATTTTAATTTTTAAAGTAATAAATTAATAATAATCCATATTATTAATTTTGAATTTTTTAAATTCATCCAGTAAATACTTATCATTTCAATGTTTAAATTTAGATCTGAAATGAATATTGTTCAAATATAAATTGAATGACAAATCAAATTATATTTTTATCCTTTATATATTTAAATTTAATTACTGTTAAAACATTTATATTATTTACGTTTAATGTTCAAATTTTTTAAATTTATTATGAATAATTATTAAGATTATGACACGTGATGTAATTCTTTTATATAAATAGTATTATAAACATTGATAGATATAGATATATTAAAATTCATAATTAAACATCATAAAATTCAAAATTGAAATATCCTCTAGAATTAAATTCAAAACCTTATTTTATACAAATAAAAAATAGATAATAGATTAATTTAATTTAAGAAGATAATTTATTTTAAATAGACTTTGTTTTAATAGTCAAACTGGAATGAATGTTATGTAGACACCTAGCTAGCATAACAGCATATAACAAAACATTCTTTTATATTATAATAATAACAATAATAATAATAATAATAAAATAGATAATGGATTAATTTAATTTAAGAAGATAATTTATTTTAAATAGACTTTGTTTTAATAGTCAAATTGGAATGAATGTTGTGTAGACACCTAGCTAGCATAACAACATATAACAAAATATTATTTTATATAATAATAATAATAATAATAATAATAATATAAATTTAGTATTATAATAGATAAATAATAGAATATAGGTAATAGAAAAATAACAGATAATTTGAGGTTGAATATTTAATATATAGTTTAACTTTAGTAAAATAAATTTGTTATGAATGAATGAGAGAGTCACACTTGACATTATGAAAAATCTTTTTGTATACGTGTAATTCATCTATAGTTTATAATTTATAATAATATAATAATAGATAGATAGATAATAGATGATAGTCGAAAGATATTTAAAATAATAAAAATAGAAAATAAAAACAAATTTGAGTGATATTGTCATAATCAAAATTTTAAATATTTTTTAAATAAAAAACACTCTAATTCATTCTAAGTAAAATTTCACCTAATTCAATTTTACGAATAAAAAATAAATATTGGTAAAATTTTATCTCCTAATTTAAAAAAAGAGAATGATGAATGTTGAGCAATTTATGCATCTTCACTACAGATTGTCTTTTCAATCAATCGTCGTTTCATTTTGGAATAGAAAGGAAATGACAATTATTGTTTATAGGGCCACAAAGATTTTCAATGTTTCTTGTTTTCGAACGAAATTTTCTCATTAAATAAAGACAAAAAATACAAAAACCACGAAATATTCATAAGGTTTAAAAAAATATGCATCACCAATATAAATACAGAAAACTAAACAATTTACCCAATAAAAAACCATTAAAAATGACAAGTATAATTCATCACATAACAACGGAAAAACAAAATCAACACAAAATATTAAACAAAATAAACCTAAGAGTCAATCTTTTTTTTGTGGAACCTAAAAATCAATCTCAACCATAGTATTGTACATCAAATCAATTTCATGCCATAAGAATTATATATCCAAAACAAAATCAAATATTGATTTAAAACAATTATCTTTCTCTGAAGCAAATTGGGGGGGGGGGGAAGTAAGGCTTACCTTGTTATCTATACCTCAAACAAAAGAAAAACATCTGAAACAAAAATAAATAAATGAGCGACAACAATAGAGAAATAAAAAAGAATAAAAAAAGAATAAGAGAAGAAGAGTTGAAGAGAGAAAAACAATAATAAGAAATACGTGTAAGAGAAAGAAAAGTCGAAAAGTTGAAAGAGATGAAAACATATGAATTGTTGAGATAATAAAATTAATGGATGTAGAGAGAACATATATAAGAATATGCTCAAAAAATAAACTAACCTAATTTGAAATTTGAAAGTTAAAATATATCTAAGAATTAAAATATATTGTGAATGAATTTGGCGGTGACATGTGGATAGATTCTAGTATCCCTTGTAGCCAAGCATTGTCTTGTCCTGGTGGATTCTCAGGGTTCGTAGTGGCATTCCTTTGTCTCCTACCGCGTCGTCCCGCACCTGATGCCATGATTTTGCATAAAATGCGCAAAACATTGAGTTGATCAGGCTCAATATCTCATAGCATAATAAGTAGAAGGACAACAATAAACACTAAGGACTCGCTAAAACCATTCTAACTATTCTATAGTCCGATGAGAATCGAACTGCTCTGATACCATAATGTAACACCATATATTCAAAATACTTGAAAGTAAGATAATTAACATTAGATACAATCATCCCAAGAGGATTTAAACTTCAACCATACATCGAGTTTAAATTATACAAAGTTCTTAATCCTAATTACATAACCATCAAAGGACTTAATACAAATACATTGTCTTTTGTATCAAATACTTAGAGTGTTACATAATCAAAAACTACAAAATACTAGTAGCCTTGGGCATTCAAGCCCCTTCAGTCTTCCTTCTCAACCTGCGGATATGAAATAAACAAATAAAAAGACGGGGTGAGATAAAAATCTCAGTGAGCTCTCCCCTCGACTCCTCACCATCTCTCCACCTATTATACAATTCACAAGAAAAATGAATAGTATGTGTCTATGCAATGCATCTTCTTAATTAAGGACATTTAGTCCTACTTTGCTTTGTGTCATTGGGTTGTTGTCATATGCTTTGATCCGTAGACCCCAATCACACGCTTTTGGTATGGTGGTTAGACGTCTTAACCGTCCAAGTGGCGTCTCACGAGGCTAACCAAACCGATCTTCTCCTTCAAATAGAGGAGTCTTGCCATGGACTTTTAGTGACTTTATCTTCAATTCTTTTATACATGATTAACAATGCAACTTAGCTTACTATGGTATACAACCCTCCTTATCATTTAACTATTCAAGAGAATGTATAATAAATTCTATGAATCAAGGTTAATCATGAGTTTGAAATAACAATGTATACAAATCATGCTTTTGACAACTCTTACAATCAAGACACAACAAGATCATAACAAATCATCAACATTATTTGAACTTAGCCATTAATAGACCAAACTCATCCCTTTGAAGCTCCATGGAACCACAAAGGGGCAAACATAAACATACAATGTGGGGGGTTGGGGGCAGCCATCCAACCTCTTTCAGTCAAGCCCACTACATAATCATAACGTAAATCATAATAAAAAGCTGTAAATCAAAAGGGTTAACAAAACCCTAACTTTGAACCCAAAGGTTCTCAGACTTCTTTGATGAGAAAATCCTAATGTGGGACTTATGGGTGCCCATCACCTAAGAAAAGGAAGAACTCACCACAACTCCTAAGATTCGAGCTCAAGAGTTGAGATTCAGCTTCCTCTTCTTCTTCCTCTAGGGTTCAACCCCAAATCTTCAAAATCCCTCAAATCTCAACTTTACAACTTTGATTCAAGCTAGGATTTGGTGAAATCTAGTAAGAATCCCTCACAATCTCATGGGGATGAAGAAATCCTAGTGTTTTCCCCTATTTCTCTTCCTCTAAATCGCCCATCTCTTCCCTTTCCTTTCCTTTTTCGTGTTTTGCTAAAAAATCAGTGTTTTATGCATTTTCAGAGTGTGTGAATCGATTCATAGTAGACTGTGAATCGATTCATCCACTTAAAACTGCACCTGCACCTTTCGTGAATCGAATTGGTGAATCGATTCACAAACTTTTAATTCGATTCACATCATCATTTTAGTGGACTGAAAGCCTAGGTGAAACGATTCACTCTGCACAAAAATGTGAAAAATCATCTTTTAATATCAAATCTTGAAACCTTCTTCGTATTCCTTCTTTCTCTAACTCATAATCCATCCATAACATCACTTTAAGGCTAATTTCAACTCATTTAATCACTTAGATTCATTAAAGACACAACATCCTCATTTCTCAATTATGAATATCAACTTGAATTTTACTTTAAATTCACCATTTAACTATACTAAGCTTATGCACATAATTCTAAACTAAAATTGAGGGATTTGGGGTGTAACATTACTACTCACCTTTTAAAAAATTTTGTCCTAAAAAATTAGATAAAATTACATACCTATTGAAAGAGATAAGGATATTGGTCTCACATTTCCTCTTCCAGTTCCCAAGTGGCTTCTTCTGGAGTGGATCTTTCCCAAATAACCTTTACCAAGGAAATAGACTTATTCCTGAGTGTCTTGAAAGCACGACCCACTATCTGGGCCGGTTCGGGCTGATACGTCAAATCTGATCTAACTTGTACAGACTCATGATCCAAGGAATGAAATGGATCCGGAATGTACTTCTTAAGCTGAGATACATGGAAAACATTGTGGAGATTGGACAAGGACGGAGGTAGAGCAATTTGGTAAGCTACAGGACCGATTTGACTAAGAATTTGAAAAGGACCTATAAACCGAGGGGTTAACTTTTTGGCCCTAAGAGCTCTACCAACACCTATAGTGGGAGTGACCTTCAGGAATACATGATCACCTTCCGCAAACTCAAGAGGTTTGAGCCTACGGTATGCATCACTTTTCTGCCTACTCTGGGCAGTCTTTATCTTTTCCATGATTATATGAATCTTATCAGTGGTTTCTTGAACAAGGTCAGGACCTAACAATTTCCTCTCTCCTACTTCAAACCAACATAGAGGAGTTCTGCATTTGCGACCGTAGAGAGCCTCATACGGTGTCATGCCTATGCTCGAGTGATAGCTATTGTTGTATGAAAATTCAATTAATGACAAATACTTATCCCAACTACCGCCATCCTCTAAAACACAGGCTCTAAGCATATCCTCTAGGGTTTGAATAGTCCTCTCTGACTGACCATCCGTCTGAGGATGATAAGCCGTGCTAAGACTTAACCTAGTCCCTAAGGCTTATTGAAGGGCCTTCCAAAATCGGGAGGTGAGCTTAGAATCTCTATTAGAGACAATGCTAGTTGGAACTCCGTGAAGCCTAACAATCTCGCTGATATAGATCTCAGCTAACCTAGCGGTCTTGTAAGTGGAATTAATGGGAATAAAGTGGGCAGATTTGGTCAACCTATCCACTATGACCCAAATGAGTCATATCCGGACGGAGTGCGAGGTAAACCTCCCAAAAAGTCTATCGCTATTCCTTCCCACTTCCATTCTGGAATTTCTAAAGGCTGAAGAAGGCTTGATGGCTTTTTGTGATCTATCTTGGTTCTTTGGCAAACAAACATTGGGCTACAAATTCTGCCACATCATTTCTCATACCAGGCCACCAGTACCTCTGTCTAAGATCTTGATACATCTTGGTAGAACCAGGATGCACTGAGAATCTACTCTTGTGGGCTTCTCCTAGAATCTGCTTCTTAATTGAGTCATCCTTAGGCACACAGATTCTTTGATGGAACAATAAAGTGTCATCCTCAGCTTCAGAGAAGCCGGGGCGGTGTTTGCTAGATTGCAATTCTTCATCCAAACTTTGTGCTAGTCTAATCTGGCCCCTAAAGTCACAAGAAATTTCTAGGTGACATAACAAGAGACTGTTCCCTGTGGGAAACATTCCCAAGTTTAGGTCCCTAAAGGATTCCAATAGCTCCATTTCCTTAATCATCATTGAGGACACATGCAAGGACTTCCTACTCAAAGCATCAACGACTACATTCGCTTTGCTGGGATGGTACTTCAACTCAAAGTCATAATCCTTCAGGAACTCAACCCACCTCCTTTGCCTCATGTTAAGTTCCCCTGATCATAGAGGTATCTCAAACTCTTATGATCACTAAACACTTCAAACTGGGCACCATACAAATAGTGCTGCCAAATCTTTAGAGTAAAAATAATTGCTGCAAGCTCTAAGTCATGGGTAGGATAGTTCTCTTCATGAGGCCTTAACTGCCTATAAGCATAAGCCACAACTTGTCGGTTCTGCATGAGGACACAACCTAACCCTTTTTTGGAAGCATCACTATAAACTTCAAATCCCAAAGCTGGGTCATGGATAATCAAGACTGGTGTGGAGGTCAATCGAATTTTAAGCTCTAGGAAACTACTATCACAACTCTTATTCCACACAAATGGCTCCCCCTTTCGGGTTAATCTTGTTAGGGGAAGTACCAACTGAGAAAACCCCTTAACAAACCTTTGGTAATAACCGGCTAGCCTTAGAAAGCTCCTAACTCTGGTGACCGTGGATAGTCTTTCCCAACCAAGAACTGCTTCTACTTTACTAGGATCAACTGATACTCCCGCTTGAGAAATCACATGTCCTGGAAACTTAACTTCACTAAGCCAAAACTCACACTTCTCAGGCTTCACAAATAGGCTCTTTTCTCTGAGGGTACCTAGGACGATCCTAAGGTGTTCCTCATGCTCTTGAGGACTCCTAGAGTAGACTAGGGTGTCATCAATAAAGACCACTACAAACTTATCGAGAAAAGGCCTAAAAATTCTGTTCATATAGTCCATAAATACGGCCAGAGAATTGGTTTAACCGAAGGGCATAACCAAATACTCGTAATATCCGTATCTAGTCCTAAATGTCGTCTTGAGAACATCTCTTGCCTTAACCCTAATCTGGTGATAACCAGATCTTAGATCAATCTTGGAGAAAACCGAGGCTCCCCTAAGTTGATCTAACAAATCATCTATCCTGGGCAATGGATACTTATTCTTCACTGTGACTCAATTGATTTTCCGGTAATCAATGCATAACCTCATACTACCGTATCTCTTCTTCACTAAAAGGATAGGTGCACCCCAAGGTGACACACTCGGTCTAATGAATTGCTTGGCTATTAAATCTTCCAACTGAGTCTTTAGCTCTCTCAACTCTAAAGGTGACATCCTATAGGGAGCCATAGAGATTGGTCCCGTGCCAGGAACCAATTCTATTGAGAGTTCCACTCTCTCTCTGGAGGTAAGGTCGTTACCTCGTCAGGAAACACATCCAAGAACTCATCCACTACAGGGATAGCTTCCAGATCTAGGCTAACCTCTGAAGTTGAGGAAAGTAACACCATATATCCTGCATGACCTTCTACTAGACAGTGACTTAATTGAAGAACACTATTCAATACATTATAACTCGACTCTCCAATAGAGGACTGCTTTGTCGGGAACTCAATTGTCTTACAAAAATAATTTAAAACAACTTAATTGGCAGAGAGCCAATCCATACCGAGAATTATGTCCATCCCCTCAAGAGGTAGACACACCAGGTTTACTAAAAACATCCTCTCTTGAATTACGAGAGGACAATTCTCGCACATCAAGGAGGTAGAAATACTATCCTCTGCAGGTGTATGCATATACAATGGAAACAGTAAGGAAGTGAGGTACAACTCTAACCTTTGAACACACTTGCAAGAAATGAAATAATGGGTTGCCCCCGAATCAAACAAAACAACTAGAGGTTCATCTTGAAGGAAACAAGTACCTTTTATCAAATTCTCAGCACCCTTTGCTTTCTTGGCATCGAGAGTCACTACAAGAAATATTTCAGATACCGACGGACAATCACCGACGGCTTGAGTTCGTCGCTAAAAAAGCGGGATTTCCGACGGCCTTACCCGTCGAAAAACGAGACCCGTCGTATTTTGGATATTACCGACGGGTCAAGCCGTCGGAAAGCCGCTTTTTTAGCGACGGAAACAAGCAGTCGGTGAATGTCCGTCGGTAAACCGTGACATTTGGAAAATTCCCGCTTGTTTTTGAATACCGACGGCCATTGGCCGTCGGTAATGGGGAGTTTTTCCGACGGGTTAGCCCGTCGCTAATCCCGTGTCGTTTACCGACGGGTTAAACCGTCGGTAAGTTTAAAATGGCCGTCGGTAAGCTCTTTATTTGGCCAGAACAGAACTAGGGATGGCAAATCTCTTCTCTCAATTCTCTTCTCTTCTCTCAATCGTCGCATTTCTCTTCTCTGAATTCGCAAATCCCAGTCTCTCCTCTCTTCTCACAGCTTCGCAAGAGCTTCGAGAAGCTTGGAGCCACCGTCGGTTGCAAGAACCACGTGATTGGAGCTTGAAGCTGAAGCTTGGAGATTGAAGCTTGAAGATTCGAGAAGCTTGAAGATTCGAGAAGCTTGAAGATTCGAGAAGCTTCAGCTTGGAGCTTGAAGCTTGGAGCCACCGCAGACTCACCGATCGCGATTTTGAATTTGGTTGGAGCCACCGCAGACTCTTCCTCCGTCGCATCGTATCTATCTTCTCCATCTTCGATTATTGAAGTAGCAGCCACTGTTCGTCGATTTGATTATCAAGTAAGTAGCAGCCACTTCTCCATATTTTGTTTCTTCTGTTCCTTCCACAATCGTTTGTTCCAGAATGAATTCACACACACAGTGCTTCTCTCAAACACATTTCTATTTCGTGGAACTGAACTGGGTTTATTTATTTATGGTATTGTTAAATCCCTACGTTTTAATTTGTTTTTGTGTGCTAGTTTGGGTTAAATCTAAAACCTATATATTTCCACCTTTACAATGCTTATCTTGAACGTAGGGATTGTTCTTGTATTGGTTGGTGATTTTGCAACTATAAATATATTTTGGCTATGAATTGAAGTTGTTTTGAAGTTTTTTAGGAGTTTTTGTCAAGTGTATGTATGCTGTAATTTCATGGGCATTTTGGCTATGAATTAAAGTTGTTTCGAAGTGATTTTGGGAGTTTTTGTCAAGTGTATGTATGCTATAAATTCCTGGGCTTTTTGACTATGAATTGGAGTTGTTTTGAAGTAATTTTGGGAGTTTATGTCAAATATAGGCATGCTGCAATTTTTTGGTAATTTGGATATGAGTTAGAGTTGTTTTGAGGAGATTTTAGGAGATTTATGTAAAATACAACATGCTCACTTTCCTTGAGTAGTTGGGCTATGAAATTGTTTTAGTTTGACACTTGTATTGACTAATTTGAGAGCATTAAAATATCATGAAAATTCTGCATAACTTGGTAATGGTTGTTATATGAATTAATTAGTTTGAAAGCACGGAGGTAGCTTAAAAATTCTGTGAATGTGATTGAACCAAAAGGTTGCTTCATTGGGTCTTCTTTTTTGAAAATTGATTTTACTGCCTTCGAATCCAACTATGTCTTTGCACAAGCACAAAAAGGTGTGACTTTTTAGGATAATTATTTTCTCATTTTTTCTTGGGTTTTTTGTGCCTTAAATTCTTTGGGTCTTCTTTATAAGCATATTTGACTGCGCAGCAATTATAGACACAATGGCAACACTTTTTTTGATATGAAACATTAGGAATATCCAAATGTAATATTCAGAAATGTTATTTGTATTGAGAAGAAAGATCCAAGCTATAAGAACATATAAATTTGACCATGATAAGAACAATGTTGTACTTCTATTCTAATTCTAAAAAGGAATGATTTTCAACTTTTAAAATATTATGAGTTCTTTAAGGCCATCTATTTTATGCATTATAGCATTTTTTGCATAATTCGAACTTGGTTATAGACCAGCAAAGAAATGCCACAAATGTTCTAAAAGTGTTAAAGAGGTTATATAGGTTTTCCTATGATAGTTTCCACCAGAGTGCTAAAATTTGTTGGTTTCAGCAAGTATATAAGCTTTAATTGGATGAATTTTGTGTGCTGTTAAATGCCAGTGTTTCAGGCCAGTGTTTAAGAACAATCACTAATATTAACAAGAATTTCATGATCTTGGACAGTCAAAAAGTAATACCCGAATGCTTATCTTCAAAATGATAGTTTGCCGCATAATGTGGCTGTTTGGGGAAGATTTCACTATGAGAATTTATAACAAGCTTGAGTTGAAATTTTAGAGTTTGCTTCCAAAAGTGGCTGATTGTATTCGAAGGTGTGGATTTAAATCTGTGTTATTATTTATATATGTTCTTAATATGATTGTTCTTAGTTTTTAATTTTAATGGTTTTATATGTTTTACACGTGGCTTATGCTTTTTGAGTTGGATAGTAGAACCAATACTTTGCTAAATGGCTAGCCATGAAGTCTGCAATATTTTTTTGAAGCTAATCCAACTCTGCATTCATCATATGTTTTAGCAGTTAGTTATTGCCATTTATGTCGATTTACCTTTGCTGTATGGTGGCCGTATGTAGCATTAAATCATGTTTGGTTAGATGTCTTGCACATCAATATGGCTGCTATATGTTTTGAGACTGGGAGCGTAATCAAAGATGAAGGGTAGATATTTGGCTTCAGCCCCCCTCAAGCTTTCTAATTTTCTAATTACTTTTTACATTAAGCTGTAATTTTATTCATAGCATTTGATCACAAAGTTCTCTATATTTTGATACATGTTCTTCCATTCTATCATAATACCAAGGTGATTGCAACTTTTGTTCATTGTTTTTATGCTATTTTTTTATGTGTGTGTGTGTGTACAATTTGGTTGTTTAGTATTTTATGACTTGTTTCATATTTCTTAATTCAGAAACAAGATTGTATGAAAATAGATAAGTCATGAATTACAAAGCTACAAAATTCATCTGATTATAAGCAAGGAGTTAAGAGATTTATTGAGTTTGCTTTCAGACGTAGTTCTAGTTTTAGTGATGAAAAATAAAACGTCCTTGTTCTTTGTGTGGTTTTACGAAACCACAAACTAGGGAAGTCATGTATGAACATTTAATTTGTAAACCATTCCCTAAAGGATACACTTATTGGTTCTTTCATGGGGAGTCCGACTCAGGAGACAATAGTAATACGACAAGTGGAAATGTGGTAAATGTGTCACTAAACACTGTGGTAAATGAAAATCCAATTCAAAACATGATTAATGATGCTTTTGGAGTTGATGGGCTTTGTGCAAATGATACTGTTAGAGTCTCACATGGAAGAATGAGATGACCTGATTAGTGGTTATAAGTGGGGGCCACTGAGTATGAATTGTATTATCATTATAGACGAGTTTTAGGGCACATATTGACCAAGAAAGGGGATGATGTTTTCCTGCAAGATTGGTTTGCATTTTTATTTTTCCAATCAGTTACGATTAAAAAGTTTTATTATTGTTGTTTGTGAAATTTTATTTGAAATTAAGTCCATTGCAATTGATTGTATGATTTGACCCACAATGTAGAGTGCTTGTGAAGGGGACGGTTTCCTATTGCCCTGTCCTGGTTTTTCTTCCTAGTTTGCTATAATTGTTTTGAACAATTGAACTCATTGGTGGCCTAGTTGCTGTCTTATGAGTGCTGATTATTATTGATATATGGCTGGCTGGTTAAATTAGAGAGCTAATGCAATTTTGAAATGTATCTTGTGATTGGAATTAATTTGCTGCTTATGAATGAAATGTATCTGGATTCCTTTGGTGGTGACAAGGGTTTTACATTGCATTTTCTTTCTTTTTAGGTTTTTGGATTCCTGGGTTTCTGGATCTACTGGTTTTTAGGTATGTTGCATTCGAACTTGTTTGAATTCTATCCTTATTTACATTCTCGTGGTTTTGATATTCTTGTTTATATCTTATTAGTTTCGCTAACACAAAAAGCTCTGCTTCATAGGCCTCTGAGTTCGCCACCTCCACCGCCGCCACTTGTACCACTAGGTATGCACTCTAACTCATGTCGGTTAACTCATTGGGTGGAAAAGGGTTGTCTGTTGACCCCCACACCGACATATTTTTTGTTTTCGCTCATAGTTTTCTCCACGTAGGGGATTTTGAAGTGTATTGTGTAATTGTCTAAATGATATGTACCGTGTAATTGTTCCGCCGCTCGCTTATCACTCATCAGTCACAATGCTTGTGAGTAAAGAGTGCAATTTTAATTTATGCTTGCCATTTCATTCATGGATATGGATATTGGTGATGTTGCTTGGCTGCAATTTGCTTTGCACATCTCTCTGTACTTCTTTCCCTTGCCACTTCTGCTTGTCTAATTCTATCCTCTTTAAATGACCAAGTCGATTTTCTAATTCCAGTGTTGTTAATCGAGGATCACAAAAAATAGCGTAAAATTGGTAGGATAGCGTAAAATAGCGGGCATATAGCGTAAGCTAAATAGCGGGTGAAATAAATAAAATTATAAAATTATATATTAAAAAGTGACATATAATATTTAACGTTCAGCACGAAATCTGAAATGACATAATAAAATATTTATTTAATGAGCTATTTTTAGAAACTTAAGTGATTATTTATTCATAAATTACTTTAGAGACTTATTAAAATAAAATGAAGAGAGCATATGAATATTTTTTATGTTGATATATTTGAATATTAATATCATCATTTATTTTAAGTGATGTAAAATAAGTTTAAATAAACCCTGAATGAATAAGTAGCTCTTCCGTTTTAAGAAAATAAAATATATAAATTAAAATTGCAATATTGATTGAATTGTTAATAATTATTATTTATTGAAAAATAAAATATTTTTTATTATATATGGCGGATGGCGTAGTGGCAACTAAATGATTAATAAAACTACACACACAGTAAATGGACCATTGCTCAAAGAAACAAGGCAGATTTGAATTGGAAAGGACAAATAATAATAGAATTAAAAAATAGATTTAAAATAAAAAATAATTAAAAAGCAGAATTTTTAAGAATAATAGAATAAAAAAGCAGATTTTAAAAAAGAAAGAAGAGAATAACAAAACGAAATTGGATAGAATTGAAAAATAACATAATTAAAAAATTAGAAGGATTCAAAAATGTAATTAAAAAATAATTAAGAGATGAGCAGAATTAAAAAGAAAAACAAGGGAAACAATCGTTTAAAAATATGATATAACAAAAATGAAAAAAGATCTGAAGAAGAGAAGAATTAAAAAAAATTCAATAAAAAAGAAATAAAAAACAACAACATTAAAAATTATCATATAAGAAATTAAATGAAAAAGGAAAATAAAATATTTTTTATTATTTATATATATATATATATATAAATAATAAAACTAATTCTACCCTTGTCACTTCTGCTTGTCTAATTGTTATGTTAATCATTGATCGAATGGATGTTTGATATTTGTTATTAGTATCGAGAGAAGCCTTAGCTTCCCGCTTGAGGTTTAATATATTATTGAGTGAATATCCTCTTCTAGGGTTCCATGTGCTCATTGTATATTGAACCTTGAATTGTCCAAGTCGGACAGTTTGGGAAAAAACTTTTTCTTTACTCGTATAATAGTTGTTGCTTAATTCTCGTATCTTTATATTTGATGAAATTTCGGTTCGATTCATTTCCTTTTGTTCTCTGTGTGCATACTTGATTGCGGTGTTCATAATCATGCGTTCATTTTGTGTACTCAGAGACCAATGGGAAATGTCATAAATTTTGTCAAGTATAAGATACGAGAATTAAGGAATGATTATTATACGAAGTTCAAAAAGTTTTTTCTCGAATGGGATAGTGGTCATACCATTTAAAGAAAGAGAGCGGTTGTAAGAACGTCGTGCTGCTGAAATTGTCATTTTTTTTGACATGCAGAAGATGAAATATTTTCTTTCGAGTCGTACTTGGACGTACGATAGGTTGTATCCCGGTACAGAGGGTTTGAAACCAGATTTTTGCGCTGGGGTTGCGTACTTTGTCGAAGTCGCAATGGCACATAAAGATTTCAAAACTAATGGAGGGATTAGATGTCCGTGCCTTAATTGCGATTGCGAAGGATTAAGAGCCCAAGTGAGGTCATGCACCACCGTATTCAGCTGGATTTAGGCTTAATTACTAGATTTGGACTAAACATGGTGAAAAGTTGCCTCACGTTGATTTAGGGGTCGTGATAATTGCGAAGGTGCTTCAAGCGATTCGTAGATTCGGGATGTGGTGAGCAGATTGAATTGATGCAAGATATGGTTTGTGATGCCTTGGGGGTGAACGTGTCATTCGAGGAGCAACAATATGATGACACAGATGAACTTCCAAATGAGACAAAGACAAAAATTTTATAATCTATTGTTAGAAACAAACAAGCCGTTGTTTGAAGGGTCTACAGACTCTAAGTTATCAATGTGTGTGAGGCTCTTAGCTCTTAAGTCCAACTGTGGTGCTACCGGTGTGCTTGGATCTCGTGAACTTAAAATGATGTTGGACTCACACCTATCGTAGATGGTTTGCCAAAAAGTTATTACGAGGCTAAAAGCTTAGTGTCCAAGTTGGGGCTGGAATCTAAAAGGATTGATTGTTGTGTGAGAGGGTGTATGTTGTATTACGACAATAAATTTGGTAAAAACGATGGTGCGCTAGTTGAATGCAAATTTTGTGGTGAGCCTAGGTATATGTCACATACTAATAATCGGACGGGTAGACAAAAACTAGTTCCAGTGAAGGCAATGTTTTATTTGCCAATTATTCCAAGGTCAGCAGAGAATGTTTGCATCACCACAGCATCGCAGACAAAATGACATGACACTATGAGAATAGAAGCACTTCAGGTATGTTGCGCCACCCTTCCGATGGTGAAGCTTGGAAGCACTTTGATCGTGTGCATCCCGATTTTGCAAAGCAGATCCACGTAATGTACGACTTGGCTTATGCTCGATGGTTTTACCCGTATGTTCAATCCACGGCGAAACCTTATTCTTGCCGCCATTTATCGTTACCCCATACAATCTTCCTCCCGAAATGTGCATGTCTAAGCCTTATATGTTCTTGACTTGTGTTATACCGGTCCAGATAATCCGACAGATGGTATTGACATCTATTTAGAGCCTCTTATTGACGATCTCAAAAGGTTGTGGAATGGTGTTGTGACGCATTTATGTTGCACTAAAGAGGAATTTTACAATGAAGGCGCTACTGATGTGGACCATTAATGACTTTCCCGCATATGGCATGTTGTCCTGGTTGGGGTACTCATGGTAAAATGGCATGTCCGCATTGCATGGAGCATACAAAGGCCTTTACCTTGAAATTTGGGGGAAGAGTTCTTGGTTTGACTCACATCGCAGGTTTTTACCCGATGATCATGCATTTAGACTAATAAGAACGCTTTCAAGAAGGGGAAGTTGAATTAGATGGCCCGCCTCAAGGTCGACACCGCAGCAGATCTGGGAAAGTGGTTATGGAACCGCCCAAAATCACGATTTTGGCAAATTGGATCGATTTGAAGGATATGGACAATGGCATAATTGGACAAAAAGAAGTATTTTTGGGATCCGCCATATTGGAGAGATAATTTATTGAGACACAACCTTGATGTTATGCACATTGAGAAGAACTTTTGACAATGTTTTTCTCACGGTGATGAACGCCGAGGAAAAACAAAAGACAATGAGAAGGCCAGACTAGACTTACCACTTTCATCAGAGGCGAAAGGACTTGCATTTGACGAATCGGTCGGATGGGAAGACCACGAAACCCAAAGCCTGTTACTCTTTAATCGAGGAAGCCAAGTCGACCTGGTTTGGTGGATAAAATAACTTCGGATGCCAGATGGTTATTCTTCTAATTTGGCAAGATGTGCCGATGTGAACAAAGGAACCATGATTGGGATGAAAAGCCATGATTGTCATGTATTCATGGAGTGTTTACTTCCTATTGCATTTAGTTCCTTGCCGTCAAATGTTTTAAATCCATTGACTGAACTCAACCAATTCTTTAAAGATTTGTGTTCTGCGACATTGAGAGAGGATGATCTCATAAGGATGGAACAAAATATACTAGTCATTCTTTGTAAGTTGGAGAGAATATTTCCCCCTGCTTTCTTTGATTCTATGGAGCATCTAGCAGTGCATCTTGCACATGAAGCTAGACTTGGTGGACCGGTTCAATACAGATGGATGTATCCATTCGAAATGTACTATAATAAAGTATTCTCTAAAATAAATATTTATTTGAAGGGTTAAATGTATCAATTTTTATCATCAACGTTGTTATTTTGTAGATTTATGGGTGACTCAAAACGGTCGGTGAAAAATAAGGCCAGGGTTGAAGGATCTATTTGTGCAACTTACTTACACCGTGAGACAATCCATTTCTGTTCCCATTATTTTACTTAACTTCATGTTGACACCAACAAATAGTAGGAATGAAGTAGAAATTGAAAGTGAAAGACACCCGCTTGCCTTATCAGATTTTGCCTTTCCTACCGCCATGGTGGAAAGGAGGTGGATAATCGGATAACGAGCGAAGTGTGGAAGTCACCACGCTCACGTGTTGATCAACCGTGCGTATATCACCGTATCTAACGTATGTATCATTTTGACCACTTTCAATTTCTTTAATCCACAATTGCTCTTCATCATTTGTTTGATAATGACTTGATCAGGGCATTCTTGTTAACTAAGCCCACAAGCGTACAAGACTCTTCTGCCTATATTCATGAATATTTCCCAACGTGGTTTAGGAACCAGGTATGTTTTTTGAGTCGTCATATATATATTATTATTATTTATTGTTTGAAAATACAAAATTATTGTTTGAAAATAGGAACCATAATTTGTTTGCACATGGTGTGTACACAGGTGTATAGCGAGGCAGAATCCCCTAAAATCCAACACTTGAGAAATTTATCTCATGGTCCTAAATCAAGTGTAAAAGAATGGCACACATTCTTTGTAAATAGATACAAATTCCAAACCCAGTCAAAAACAGAGGGGAAAAAAATAGTTAACAGCGGGGTTTATGTAAAAGGTGCCACAGATGGAGGTGAAGATGACTTTTACGGCGTGATTCAACATATATATGAACTGACGTACAATACTTTAGACTATACTAAAAAAATAGTGCTATTTTATTGTAATTGGTTTGATCCGTCAAATAGAGGCACAAGAGTGGATCGAAAATATAATACTGTTGACATACACATGAGCAGAAGATACCAAATGTTTGATCCGTTTATCATGGCACAACATGTAAGACAAGTGTATTATGTCCCTTATCCATCAACTCGATGGGACAAACAAGGTTGGTGTGTCGCAATAAAGATAAAACCACAGGGTCGCATTGAAGCAGATGATACACAGGAAGAAGTGGTTTATCAAGTGGATGAGATGTCTCATGTCAATGTAGTAAATGAAGTGGAACCTATTACTCGACTACGTGACAATCCAATCACATATGAAGATGTAGATGGGGATGAGGAATTAAATGAAGAAGTGGCAGAACCATCAACATCTGAAGACGATGCCGAAATTGAGTGGGCAGAATGGGCAGATTGAAATTGTTTAACATTTTACAATTTGAGAAATTAATGTGTAACAATATATTTTAATTTGTCAGTTATTTTCATAACTTGTTTATTTTTATGGAATTCATTTGTAATATTGTTATGTTTAAATATAATATTTCATGACTGTTATTATTCAATTGCTCTATAGACATATATGGCATCAGGAGGTTCAGGAGCCGACCCCCCCAGACCACCCAGTGGTGGTAAATGGAAGGGGAAGGGCATCGCCCTCGACCCCCCTCGTCGTCAGAGGCCGACCATCATTAGGCGTGACCCTACTGGGTTTTCGACGTTGTCATCTACACGTCGTCCTAGTACATCTACGCCGAGACAGCCTGATACACCTCCTGCACCTAGACAGCCTTCTGCACCACCTACACAGACTCAGGCACATTCGACACCAGCTACACAGACTCGGGCACGTTCGGCACCTTTGCCTCACATTGACATGATCCCCACCCCGGGGTTCCAGCAGCCACATGGCGCTTCGAGTTCCCATGTTGTGCCTGATCCGGTGGCCGATGCTCATCAGTCCGACCATGATTATAGTACGAACCATACAAATTGATCACACTGATGTTGGGCAGGACAGGGAGGAGCAGGAGGTTCAGCAGGAGGAGGTTCTTGAGCAGGGGGAGGGGCAGGAGCCTGAGACTCTTGAGATGCTGTATGATGGTCGAGTTGTTATCAGGCCATCTGGTAAAGGGTAAGTATTTGCAATTTTTTCGAGTTATTAATAATTTACATGTATATATATATTTTTTATTTAACATGTTTTTATTGTTCAGGTTTCTTCCCTCAAAGCCAGCTGCGTTAGCTATCACAGCAACAATTGAGGAGAATTACCAGGAGTTTTGGCCCACCTGGGGGACGCTGAAGGATATTGAGCGGGACCATATGTTTAATTCTTTCAGAGTAAGCTGCAATTTTTATTTTATTGCATATTATTTTATTTTCGTAAATTTCAATTATGTTTAATAATGTCTTATATTGATACAGACGAGGGTTGCTTGGGAGGAAAAAGATGAGGAGCTGATCGAGAAGAACTTTCATATGAAGGCCTCCCACCGCTTTTCGACATGCTTCGAGATGCCCGCATCGTGATCGCCACCAGCTTGGATAGGGGATGAGCTCTGGCGGCGGTGGTAGCGCATCGAACACCCACGAGTTCCAGCGACCAGTATGAGGCCAAGAAGAATAGGGCCTCGAGAAGGGTGGCGGCTTGCACACTGGAGGTTACATCGATCGGTCGGTAGCACCTTGATTAGACTTGTATGTGTTATAAAATTGTTATTATTATTATTATTATTATTTTATTTATTATTATTATTATTATTATTATTCTTTATTTAAGTTTTTTTATTAATACAATCACAGTCGAAGAGGTTGGGGAGAGAAGTTCAGTTGCACGAGCTCCATCTTGCAACTCATATGAAGAGGAGTACTAGTGATTTCGTTTATGAGCGTTCGAGGCGGACACAGGTAATTATAAAATATAATAAATATTTTTTTAATAATGTTTATATTGTTTTGTTAAAAAAAAAGACTTGACTTATTTGTTTGTTTAACATGAGGAGTTTGAGGCAAGGATGTCTCAGCTTAGATCTCAGAGCTCATCATGTTCTCCATCTCGAGCCACGACGATCTATCTACACCGCCGAGGGTTTGGGCGGAAGTGGTTGGCGGAAAGAAGAAGGGTCGCTTATATGGTCTTGGCGACCTTGCCAAGAACTACAAAGGGCCCGCCGCTTACACGTTGGAGCCGTCGTCGAGTAGTAGTCGCCACCGGTCGCTCTGCCGCGGATGATCGAGAGATAGCCGAGTTGAGCGCCGTGGCCCAAAGCCAGGAGGTTTTGACTCGGTCTTTGCAGCGCCAGTAGCAGATGTACCAGATGCTAGCTCGCTAGCAGCCTACTCCATCGACTCCGCCTCCGCCTCCGCCTTCGCCTCCGCGTACTGATGGTCATGTCGATGATGCAGATGATGTAGAGCATCTCGATCATGATTAGGAGTACCAGGACTATTAGTTCTGTTTGTACTTATATTTTTCATATTTTTGGATATCATTTTTTCGCTTTTATATTATTTTAGTTACTGATTTTTATTCGTCAAATTTTTTTATTTATTATGTTTTCTTTTTTTAATTTACTTTTTAGTTTACGTTATCATATTTTTATATATGGAAATCAATTAATAATTAAATTAAATTAAATTACAAGTAATATTTAATTAAATTAATAAATAAATATTTTTTAATATGAAAATAAATTATTTTTATAATTAAACAAATAAATAATTAAATTAATTAATTAATTAATTAAAGAATAAAATTAATTTGGTTATTAATTAATAATTTTATTAATAAAATTAATTAAAGTAAATATTTTATTAATCAATTTATTTTTCTGAAAAAAAACATTCTGATTACCGACGGCCTAAGCCGTCGGAAACTTTTCAGATTGACCGACGGTCAACACCGTCGGAAATTTAGGCTTTGCCCGTTGGAATTCACCATCATTTTCCGACGGGTATTACCGACGGTAAAGAATAGTCCGTCGGTAATCCTTTGCGACGACAATATTTCCGACAGGTTTTAGGCCGTCGGTTATCCGTCGGTAAAACTGGATTACCGACGGCTTTTATGGATTACCGACGGCGTTAGGCCGTCGGTAATCCCGTGTTTTCTTGTAGTGAGTAAAGACTCTCCCTTGGGTAGGATCATTGGGTTTAGATCCCTTCCCCTTAGTGTACTGAGGGCATTCCTTGGCCATGTGTCCGGCTGATGACAAATGAAGCAAACATTCTTTCCTTTCATGCGCTCTCCTTGATGCACCTTTCGACAGTTTGAGCAAGAGTGGTAGTCCATTGGCTCGAAAGTCTGAACTTGCTTCCCTTTGTTCAAATTTCCTTTCGGCTTCATGCGTTGAGCATTATTGTCCTCATTCTTTTTCTTATTCCTGTCTTGCCACCTAGTATGCCTATCATCATACACTTTCTTCAAGCTTTCTTCGGCCACATAACTCATGTAGACCACTTTGGCAAAACTAATGAATTCATTTTGTGAAAGGGCATGCTGGATGTCCGGCCTAAGACCCCATTTGAATTGGTTGACCTTCCAAGTTTCGTCTGATGCAAATTGGACAACAGAGGAGTATCTAGCCAACTCCTCAAATTTGGTCACATATTCTAAAACCAAAGAATTTCCTTGTTGTAGTTGAATAAACTCCCTATCCATTTTATCTTTAACGGTCTGAGGAAAATATTTCTCCAAGAAAACCGTTCGAAAATGCTCCCAGTCTAGAGGCATCTCCTGGTCCTCCATATAAGCTCTTGCCCCCTTCCACCAGTTTTCAGCCTCCTCCGCCAATTGATGGGTAGCGAAGGTGACCTTCTGCTCTTCCGTACATTGTACCACCTTATAGATCTTTTCCAGGGCTTCCAACCAGTGTTGGGCTACCGTGGCTTCAGATTTCCCATTGAAAGCTAGGGGTTTCATATTAAGGAACTTGAAGAATTTTCGGTCCGAATCCTCTTCATGAACAGGTGGAGGTGGAGGTTGTTGTGGAGCTTGCAGTTGTTGGGCAAATTGAGCCGCAAGGTTTTGGGTGGCTATGCTCTGGTTCTGGATAGCTTCTAGTATCCCTTGTAGCCAAGCATTGTCTTGTCCTGGTGGATTCTCAAGGTTCGTAGTGGCATTCCTTTGTCTCCTACCGCGTCGTCCCACACCTGATGCCATGATTCTACATAAAATGTGCAAAGTATTGAGTTGATCAGGCTCAATATCTCATAGCATAATAAGTAAAAGGACAACAACAAACACTAAGGACTCGCTAAGACCGTTCTAACTATTCTATAGTCTGATGAGAATCGAACTGCTCTGATACCATAATGTAACATCATACATTCAAAATACTTGAAAGTAAGATAATTAACAATAGATACAGTCATCCCAAGAGGATTTAAACTTCAACCATACATCGAATTTAAATTATACAAGGTTCTTAATCCTAATTACATAACCATCAAAGGACTTAATACAAATACATTGTCTTTTGTACCAAATACTTAGAGTGTTACATAATCAAAAACTACAAAATACTAGTAGCCTTGGGCATTCAAGCCCCTTCAGTCTTCCTTCTCAACCTACGGATCTGAAATAAATAAATAAATAAAAGGACGGGGTGAGATAAAAATCTCAATGAGCTCTCCCCTCGACTCCTCACCATCTCTCCACCTATTATACAATTCACAAGAAAAATGAATAATATGTGTCTATGCAATGCATCTTCCTAATTAAGGACATTTAGTCCTATTTTGCTTTGTGTCATTGGGTTGTTGGCATATGCTTTGATCCATAGACCTCAATCACACGCTTTCGGTAAGGTGGTTAGACGTCTTAACTGTCCAATTGGCGTCCCACGAGGCTAACCAAACCGATCTTCTCCTTTAAATAGAGGAGTCTTGCCATGGACTTTTAGTGACTCTATCTTGAATTCTTTCATACATGATTAACAATGCAACTTAGCTTACTATGGTATACAACCCTCCTTATCATTTAACTATTCAAGAGAATGTATAATAAATTCTATGAATCAAGCTTAATCATGAGTTTGAAATAACAATGTATACAAATCATGCTTTTAACAACTCTTACAATCAAGACACAACAAGATCATAACAAATCATCGACATTACTTGAACTTAGCCATTAATAGACCAAACTCATCCCTTTGAAGCTCCATGGAACCACAAAGGGGCAAACATAAACATACAAATGTGTAGGTGAATCGATTCACTCTGCACAAAAATGTGAAAAATCATCTTTTAACATCAAATCTTAAAACCTTCTTCGTATTCCTTCTTTCTCTAACTCATAATCCATCCATAACGTCACTTTAAGGCTAATTTCAACTCATCTAATCACTTAGATTCATTAAAGACACAACATCCTCATTTCTCAATTATGAATATCAACTTGAATTTTACTTGAAATTCACCATTAAACTATACTAAGCTTATGCACATAATTCTAAACTAAAATTGAGGGATTTAGGGGGTTACAATTAGCGCTTAAATAAGTTGTTTAGCCAAGCAAGGCCTAAATCTTAATACGCCTAACAACTTCGGGAAAATATTTTATTTTTATTTGTTACATAAAATTATCTTGATTTACTAAAAGTATTAAAAAGTTACATACAAATATTTTTATTTAAAAATAACTAAATATATTATGCTAATAATAGTTGACAATTTAAAATGATATACAACTTAATAATCAATCATTATGTATTTTTTGCTTGAAAATAATAGAATATACAACTTCTCACACATAGAGAAGATTAAGAGGTTTGCGTAATAGAATAGAAATATTAAAAAATGTACCCAAAATAGAAATATTAAAAATAATCTAGAATTTAAATTAATTATATTTTTTGACAGGAAACTTAATTATATTTTGAAAATTGAAATTAAATAAGAAATGATCAAATGAATATATTATGGACACATTACATAAAAAAAGATATAATAACAATAGAAAGATAATAATATATTAAATTACAAAATTAAACTTTACATATTAAATATAAATTTTAAATATATTAATTATATTGAATTAGAATTCAAAATTAATTTTTTAATTTTTTTAGGAAAGTTTTTTAAAATTTGTGTTTTGAAATAACTTATATTGACAAGATAATCGAAATTCATTAAACAAAAATAATAAAATTTGAAATTATTTTATAATTTTTATAAATGATAATTATATTTTAAATAATAGTCAATAATTTAAATTAATTATATTTTTAAAAATTAGAATTTTAAAAATTTAAATTAAATAATAAATGATCAAATGAATAGAGTGTTGAACTTCATATAATAATATGAGATAAAATATTTATTTTAAATATATTCAATTAATTTAGGTACATTCTATTTCAATATTCAAAACGGAATGAATGTGGTATTGACACGTCACATAACATCACCGAACAAAATCTTATTTTTTTGTAATATAATAAATATATGTAAAAAGATAAAAGAATTAAAAAAATATACACATAATAAGAACATGAATAATAATTTACAATTTTAATTAATTATATTTCAAAATTTTAATTTTAAAAATTGGAATTAAATTAGCAATTATCAAACAAATAAGGTGTTGACAGATGCAATGACAAAGCCTTCTTTTAATAGATATATATATATATATATAACAACAGACATAATAGATAGATAGATAGATATAAAAAAAATAGATATCGATTAAAATTCATAATTAAATATTAAAAATTTTAAATTTTGAAAGAAATTCTCTAGAAATAAATCAGTAAATTTAACTTCAAATATTTTAAATATAAATATTTAATACATTAATTATATTTAAGTAGTTTCAAAATTAATTTTATTAGTTTTTTGAGGTATATTTTTTATAAATTTGAAATAACTTATACTGAATAAAAATTGGAAATTAAATAAATAAATATATAATCAAAATAATTTTTAAAATTTCTATATGATAATTATATATTTTATAATAATATATAATTTGAATTAATTATATTTTGAAAATTAGAATTTTAAAAACTAAAACTAATTAATATAGAATCAAATTATTAGAGTGTATAAAAATATGAGAAAAAATATTTATTTAAATAATATTATATTTATTTATATAGAATTTATTTTAATATGCATATCAAAATAAATATTATGTTAACCTGTGGCATAACAACATATAACATTACCTTCTTTTAAATATTATAATAGATTGATATATAATAACAGACATAATAGATAGATAGATAGAAAGATAATAGACATAAAAACAATAGATATCGATTAAAATTCGTAATTAAATATTAAATGATTTAAATTATGAAAGAAATTCTCTAGAGTTAAAATTTAACTTTAATTATTTTAAATATAAATATTTAATTCATTAATTATATTGAAATAGTTTCAAAATTAATTTTATTAGTTTTTTGAGGTATATATTTTATAAATTTGAAATAACTTATACTGAATAAAAATTCAAAATTCACTAAACAAGTAAATATATATATATATATATATATAATCAAAAATATTTTTTAAAATTTCTGCTATATGATAACTATATTTTTTATAATAATCTATAATTTGAAAATTAGAATATTAAAAACTAAAACTTATTAATACAGGATCAAATGATTAGATGTTGAATTTTATATAACAATTTGAGAAAAAAATATTTAGTTAAATAATATTAAGTTAATTTCAATATATTTTGTTTTAATATCTATAGATAATATGAAAAAAAAAGTAAAATAATAAATAAAAAAATAATAAAAATAATAATAATAATAATAGATTTTGAAATTAATTTTTTAAAATCTAGAATTTATAGTAAAATATCTCTAACGAAAAATCTAAATTAAATTTTCTAGATTTAAAATTTGAAATAAATTATTTTGAATAAAATTTCGAAATTAGTTTTTAAATATAATATATCATATAATTTATTTCAAAGTTAATTATTAAAAATTTAAAATTTGAAACATTTTATGGTTAATTAACATTTTAAATGAAATATCCTTGATTTGAAATAAATGTTATAAACTATATTGCATAAGTTTTCAACATTAAATTATAAATTTTTATTAAATGATAATTATATTTCGAATCATAATCTCTAATTTATATAAATTATATTTTTAAAACTTATATTTAAAAAATTTATATAATATCTAAATGATTTTAAAGTTAGATTTTTAAATTAAGAATTTGAAATAAAATATGTTTAATTGAAATTATAAACTCAACCAAATCGATATAAATATTTTAAAAAAATATTAAATTGATTTAAATATAATTTGTTTTAAAATATAATTAATTTGGATGGATTTTATTTTAATATAATAATTAAAATAATTGTAGTGTTGACGCGTGACATTACCGCATGTAACAAAACCTTCACATATCTAAAAGGAATTAGCAATAAGGCTAAGGAACATGACGAGGGGTGTTGAAACCCATTACATCAAAACACAATTGAATACTATGTTGGGGAGGAGGATCATCTAAAATGGTCCAAGAAAAACTCTCAGGGTGCCCTAATCTAGCAAGAACATGAGCACAGGTATTTGCCTCACGATAAATATGATTAACTTGCACCTGTTAACTGTTGCGGCTCAGACAAGTGCATCTGATCTTAACTCGTAATAAAGTGAAGTATATTTAAGACTCTGGATGTTGAACCCACAGAGAATGCACGAGTACTAAATTAATAGAGATCCTTGTTATTTAGACGAACGAAAGTAACGGTTTTAAGAGTGAAGCAATTAAATAAATAAATAAAGCAAAACAATGTCACAGGAACGAAATAGAGATCAAATAGGAAAAGCCTAGGGGACCTGGGTTCACTAATGGTAGATCTTGAATCTATTACCTTGCTATTACAAACTATATTTCCTTATTGAAAGCATTACTAATAACTACCTAGTTAATAGCCTTCTTTCTAAATAACTACTCCGTTTTGGTCCAAGAAGGTACTTAAAGGAGAGAGCATTAAGAACACGTGAGATTGTTAATCTAATAAGTGATTGGAAATAAGCAATTACCTTGATCGGGCATAAAAAGCGAATTCTGTTGATTGTAGGGTTCCATTAACTAATTGTGGTCATGTTACCTCCAATTAACTAATTTATTAAGGATTGGCCAGATCCTATGGGATTAAGCATGCTAGGAAGAACATATTCATAAAGATAATAAGAAATTCATAATAGCAATTAAATAAATGTCAAGAACATCGTAAAAAATCCCCCATCACCCCTAGTGATGGAGTTAGCTACTCATGTTGTTTCTCAACATAATATATAATAGCATAAATCCAAACATGCAATCCTAAAAGAAAAGAAAAGACAAGAGACAAGAGGCAAAGTCTAAAGCAAAAGACCCTCACTCAGAGACACTGAGTTCCTCCCAGAGAGTGAGTTAGTTCTCAAAGGGGGCGAGAATGCCTATTTTTAGGCTTTGGTGCGGATTAGGTCAACTGGCTTCAAATCTGTGTGTTCTGGGCTTGGGTACGGCCGTACTGCATTTATACACGGCCGTACCAGACTTTAATTGTGACGCTGGCCCGTACTTGTGCACTCTGCACTCCCTGACACAATTGTGTATGGCTGTGCTGTCTTAGGTACGGCCGTACTGAACTTTCTCATCGGCGCTAAGGTCTTGACCAAGGGTACGCCTCATCGCTTCTCTTGCATAGGTACTAGCCGTCTTGGTATCGTCAGGCCGTACCACTCGTCCAGAAGTGCTAAAAATCTCCAAAACTTGCCAGTTTTTTATCCATTCTCGTATCTTTAGCTCTGAGTGATGACTTTATGATAATTCTGCAAAATAGGACATAAGTAAGTACTTTTATACTTTAAATAACACAAAATGATATAATGAAGTACTAAAAATACCCTATAAAGGAAGACTATTTGGTGTGTTAACATCAACCTGTGTCATGAATCAAGCGAAATATATTAGACTAGAGAGGCTGAAGGGAGGCTATAGTAGTGAAGTTTTTCTTGATGATAGTGGTCAACACCTAAGAATCAGTTTCTACAATGAGGGAAGTAATGAGAAGCTACTTAGCAAGCCAGAGACTCCAAAACTCAACATTAACAGTAATGGAGGTTCCAATGAAGCATTAGAGTCCTTAAATTATTATCCTTTAGTTTTTGGATTAATTTTATTTAACGACAAAAAGCATGCAACATGAGTTGAATTTGGAATATACTTTTGGCCCCTATCTTAAATGTGGTTGCATGTACACACAAAATAAATATTTACATCAACCATAATAATTTTGCTTAAAAATATAAAAAAAATTACAATAAAATAAATTTTAAATTTAATATAGTAATTTTATAAAAATACTTTTATTGGTTTTTTAAAAAGCCTCTCTCAAAATTCACTTTAGACCTCAATATTTGTTGATACGGAGCTTCTACGCATGACCATTTTCTAGCCTAGTTAAACACGAGTTACCGCAAATAAAAAATAATGGTATTTAGCACATGACAATAATTTTTGTAAAAAACAAATAGATAAACAAAAAATAATCCTTGATGTGAAATGGCATAGATATATGGAAACCTTTTTTAAGACAACCCATCTATTTCATCCATTTCATAGTACATAGCATGCAATACCCCAATTTTGCCCTTTGTGTATTATATTATTTATTGGGTTTAGTAGGTGTTACGTGTATGCATTTGAGTCCATTAGTTATTAATTGACTCGATAAGTACTAGTTACATAAAGGCTTATTTAGGTGTAGTCTAATTCTTGTGCCTAATCTCATTCAGTCTATGTCTTCTCAAATTTCAATCCATTTAAAAACGAAATTGGATTGAGGTAGCTTCGTATAAGTTGTAGCATTTTCTCTTAGCTTTTATTTCGTTTTGGTTTGACTCAAATTTGATTTCTACAACTATAGATATGTTCTTCGGAAGCAACGCAACCCAATTAAAGAATGTGGAATATATGAGGCAAATTCAAATTAATTTTTAACCATATTAAATATCGTTTTAGGTTAAAAAGCCTGAAATATGGCTTGTAGTTCTTTTTATTAACTTTCCAGCCCCACAAAGAACAACTCAATTAGACACCCATAACTCAAGTTATAGACAAAGCAATGATGATATGCAGTTGTGCCGTGTCTTAATTGATTATCCATCGAGGTTTAATCGATTAAACTCGTGTTTGGAGCTTCTATTTTCGGTCTGTTTCATCTTAAAATGTTTTCATCTTTTAAACCATGACCTAAACCCTTATTAGGCATTGTTCAAGCTTTTAAAAACCTTTCTACTTCATCTCGTAGGGTTCTATCTTCATCCCTCTCAAGATTCATCAAGAATCAAGACTGTTTTGCCCTTTTTTCCCTGTTTTCCACCGAAAGATCATTACTGATGATATGTATCTCCTTGTTTTTGTTCTTCTTCAGCTCTTTCAGTCTTAATAGATATTAGATTAGTGTTAATTCGTACCCTTGTTCTCCCTTCAATTCTCTTCAAGTTTTCTTGACTTGGGATTAATTAAGGACATTTTTTTGGTCTCGTTTGTTACCATAAATGCAATACCCTCTTGAATCAAAAGCTGAGATAACCCTTGTTTTCTTCCTCCTTGGTCTGCGAAATATAATCCCAAGTATGGTGGGAGAATGATAATTCGATATGGAATTTTTGGGAGAGAATTAAGATGGTTGGGGTTTCCCATGAACCCTTTTAGTGCTTTATGTGATTTTGTTGTTATTATTGTATGATCGATGGGTTAAATGAGTATTGTACTATGATTTATATTTTGAATTCACTGTAGGAGCAATGAATGTAATTATGTAGGATGCATATATTTTGTAATTATATTTTGTACACATTATTCATGAATTGTAAACATGTTTTATAAAGAATCTTTTGTTGTGTTGTTATGAATGGAGATGACTCTTTTATAGAATCATTGATCATTGATTATTGATTTAAATGCCTTTAATGATCTATTATGTAAATGTGTGGTTTGGATATGAATGATTGGTTCACATGTGTGACAATTATTGCTAGTTAAGATGTTCCCAGTGGAAGCATTAACTTGGTTGTTGATTACTACTCCCTCTATTCCAAAACATTTGATATTTAAGGTTGTGTCATACCTATTAAGAAATCATTAAATGATATATACCTAGACCAAAATACTCTTATTTAATCATGCTTAGAAGCTATGTAATGTGATTATTCTCATTGATGAGTGATTAGCTATTGGCTTAGTAACTACAATAGTCTCGTAATAAGCACTTAGTATTAATTGGAATCAAGGGTATGTTTGGAAAAAAGCATTAATTTAGTCTTGGATTTGTAAAAGATCAAAAGTTTTGGAACAAAACTAAAATGCTAAAACATCAAATGTTTTGGAATAGAGAGAGTATGAGTAATAATAAATAAAATGAATAGGAACACGAATTTTACCATTAGAAGTGTTAAAGAGAATCTTAGATTTGCATGACCTTAATGAAGGATTAAAACTAGGCATATAATAGATCTTTAGTCGATTAAACAACAAGCCTTATTCGATTAGAAAACGTAGAAAACATAGTGTCTGAGATTAGCTTATTCATAATTGATCAAGTGTATAGATTTAATTGATTAAATGATGTAGAAAAACCAGGATTTGAAAACAGTAGCATGTTAATCGATTAAAACTCATAGCATAACCGATTAAATAAAACCAGTTTTCGGAAGGTTTCTAAGTTGAACTTTTGATCGATTAACCTTTGCCTAATCGATTAGACGCGTCCAATATTTAGAAAATGCTTTGGCAATGATTTATAATCTATTAGCTCAATGTTCTTAACCGATTAGACGATTTCTAAATAATGTTTTAAGGATTGTTTGAGGATAGCGGTAACCTTAAGAGAGTTAGATCTCGCTATAAGATTAATAATGAATTATTTTGGTTTAGGAATGTGAACAATTGAGTTAATAGCTTAAGGAATGGTTTGAGGATGGTTGTGTTGCATGTATGTCTTATGCATATTACATTGTTAAAGTTGATGTTGACAATGAGGTGGCATGGTATCACCGTTATGTGTTGTTGATAGGATGGGCCCGTTGTTGATAATCTGTGGATTGTGATCATGTTAGTGGATGGATGGACATTCAGTGATATATGTACATTCATGTATCATTGGTATTGATGTTGGGGGAAAGCAAAAGATGAATCATGACAATGAGGAGGTTCTAATAAGGCTCGGGCTTGCAAGTCACGGTCATAACATCCTTTCAACCAAACTTGATTACCCTGACGAGCCACAATACATTCTCATGAGTGGTGAGAGTATTCAATGGGGGTTCATACACAATGGTGAATCGCCTGTGTTTGTTAGCTGGATATATCCTCTCATTCATCTTTTTGGAGTTAGATGGATCCATATGCATATAGTGTAGTTGGAGATTACTATTGTATTGTATAGCCATATATCTTCATCATGCCGTGATAAGAGTGTGTTGTGCTTATAGATGTACATTTATAAGTGTGCTATGAGTATGTGTATATGTGTATGTATTATCTTGATTATTGTCCCATTTTCTTATATATAGTTTGGATATGATCTCTCACCCCATGTGTTTGTGTTTCTTCTTGTACTCAATTTTCGCTTGAGCAGAGGACGAGCCTATAGAGGATGGACCTGCATAGGATGAGCCTAGCATAGCGGAGTGGTATCCACGAATCACTTTGGTAATAGTTAGGATCATTTTTGGACTAAATGTTGTTATTATTGTTATTCCCAATTATTTAAGAAAAAAATATCTTAGCTCTAATTCATGGGACACCGGATTAGGAAATTATTTTATTTATGCAATGTTACCCTTAGTTTCAGTTTTTAACTGAGATGTGAGTTATGAAAATGTGATGCTCTTACTATTTGAGAAAAGGTTTTCGAAAATTCTTATTTCTAATTTCGCAAAAGATCTTACTTTATTATTATTTATATCATCAACGTATGTTGCGGTAAAGGGTGTCACACATTACTTTGAGAATTTTGACGAGCCTCAATTTTTTTTTACCTCTTTAAGGTATCAACAAAATATTAATTACACTTTTGTCAATAATACAATTACTTAATTGTATCATAACTTGCAATATGTTTATTAGTTCTTCTTATCTACCCAACTACTGCAATATAAGGATATCATGTTGGATCCTTAATCCATCATTGGCCTAATGTATGAATAATTATGTATTGTGAAATGTCGCTTAAGGTTAAGCCCAATTAAAAGTGATCTGATAAGGTTTAGATAATTTGGGCTTTAATTTATCTCATAGGGTATGAGCCTTCAATGTATAGAGATTAAAGGGTAATTCTATTATTGTGATGGGCTAAAATAGAAATACCAAAAGATAACCCTAAGGTTTTATATAAACAAGTTATGATCCCTAGGTCACACATACAATTCTTTTCTTTTCTGTCATCCCATTATCAAAAGGAGTCAGAGAAATAGTTAAAGGGTTCTCTCGGAGAGATTATGTGTAGATCTAGAAGACCAAACTGCACGCTCTAAAGAGTAATTGGTCATAAGGAATTCAAGTATGCTTTCACATATTTTTCTAGTGATTAACTTAATTGATTATGGGTTATAAGAACTAATTTTGGTTCCATCATATCTCAATTATAGAGATACTTGTTATCTAAAATAACAAATAATATGAGACATAGAGAATAATTGTTATCTAAAATCATAATTCTTGGTAGGTGGAGTCAATGTTGCATGTACGTAATTCACCAATGCACGTGTACCATTGAATATATTATTATTTTAGTAAGTAATTAAGTTTTATTAAATTTAATAGTTATTACTAATGGTACGTTGCTACATCATATGCATCATTGACTCCGCTCTTGAGTAAAATGGTATAAACATACCTCAAACTTTATTTATGACTTTTTCTTTCTGTTTAGAATTTAGATTCACCCTAGAACTTATGTTGCTACAAATAAGCAGTGGTTGTTTTTTTTTTGACACAATCAAAATCAACTCATTTCATTGCAAATTATAGAAGCAATACAAACCGAGATGTAATGAAAGTCACTGCAATTAGCATTAGAGATAGACGCTTTTGCTAGAGCATGAGCACTACCATTAGCTTGTCGCCTAGTAAAAACAACTTGGTAATCAATATACAAAGATAAATAAGTTCTACACTCTTTTATGATAGAACCATATTCAGACTTGTTGGATTTAGCTTTGTGCACATCGTCCACTACTTGTTTGCTATCCATTTCAAAAGTCACCTTTGGTATACTTGCTGTAGCGACCCATTTGATAGCCTCAAGCAGTCCGCACGCTTCTCCCTCCGCCGCACTCATTTTGGCACTGCACCAATCAGTTCTTGCCATCACAAATTTTCCCTGAGCATCATGAACACACAACCCAATACCTACACATCTCTGTTGATTGAAAATGGTTGCATCAAGGTTGCATTTGAAGTAGTTGAGAGGAGGCGGTTTCCACTTTACATTTTGAGTTGTTGCAGCATGTTTCTGTGATGGATTTACTGGCCTGCGAGCTAAATTCCAAGCCTGTAACAGCTCCTGTCCTCGAGTAATAACTGTTGACACAGATTCCTTAGCCCCTTCCCATAACAAGGAATTTCTTCTCTTCCAAAGACTCCACATAATCATGGCAAAGAGAGCCAATTGTTCATTGTTCAGCACCTCCCAAACCTGAAAAAAGACTTCGAAAAAACCTTTTGCATTTAACTTAATCGGTTCTAAGATGGGCCATAAAGGTGTTCTCTTCCAATACTCTATGCTGACTGGGCAATCTAAAAACAAGTGCCAATTGCTTTCAGTATAATGGTCGCACAAGACACATGCTATTACAAAGTTAATTCCCCTTCTCTGCAGACACTCTCTATTTGGTAAACAATTCCTTCCAAGTCTCCACATAAATGTTTTGATCTTAGGAAGAGTCGACAGTGCCCACAACTTATCCCACTTCTCTTCAATTTTCATGGTATCTCTATTGATTAAGTGTTCCATACAAACTCTGTAGCCGCTCTTCACTGTATATATCCCTTTTTTTTTCAAATCTCCAGATAATCTCATCCAGATTTGATAAATGAAGAAGAGGAATACTGAGTATTTCTTCCAGCAGTGGTTATTGATTTTTACTATTTGCACAGTTTAATTAATAATTCTACCTTTTAACATTAATTAATTTGTCATTTGAGTCGGTGTTGTAACTATGCCGTGGGGAGTTTTATCCAAGGGCTTCTAAAATGTATCATGATTCGCTAAAAAATAATTAGGTTACAACAGTTAGATATTTTTTTGGTACATAAAGGGAACTTACAATTTACAATAGTTTTTTTTGGTTGGTGTATACTCTTTTTTGGTTGGTTTACAATAGTTTTTTTTTTGACAAAAGAAAAGTTAAGTCATATAATTAATAATCAAAGTCGAAATACATATGGTAACTTCGTCACGAATTTTGGAGAATAGTAATATATGTAGCCACCTCTAACAAAGTATGAGCAACTACAAAGGCTTTTCTCCTAATAAACTCTACCAAAGAGTTGGAAAACTGATAAGATAATCGACTCCTACAATTCAAAATAATATTCTCATGCTCAGCTTGGTCCTCCTGATTACTTTTTATGCTATTTTCGACGTGTTTTGAATCCAACTCGAGGATCACCTTGGTTGAAACAAGCTCATGTGCCCATTCAATAACGTATAGGAGGCCTATGACTCTATATGCACTAGGAGTCTGGGAGAGTAACTACAAGATTTAATTTTGAAAAAATATCCTCTCTCTTCACGAAAATTGAGGCCAAAACCAAATGTCAATTCACTGAGACTTCGTACCACCTGCAAACAAAACTCAATGCACTGCCAATAGCTTTCCTCTAGCTTATTTGCATGAAATAAAAATTCAAAAAAAAAATGAAAAAAATATGAAAGTATGCGTTCGGCCAGTAAAACCAAACGAGGTAATTAAGAACTGGAATTATTCGCAGGTTACCCAAGCCTCGACAGTTCTCACTTGGAATACTCAAGTGTCCTGGCAGACCTGGGTACCAGGACCTTAGTTGGATATATTATTATTTGATAATTAATTTAAATTTTAACATGATTATGATCAGGGATAGATTTAAGGGAGGCAGGTGTGGACCTTAGTTCCTTTTCGTCTATTATATATATAGCGTGCATCTGACAGCTCTTACTACCTTGCGTAAGCAGGAATGATGCCCTATCCATGCGCATCCCCACTTACAATATACTCCCTTCGTTCCTTAATTTAAGACTATTTTAGTAAAATTTTCTTGTCCCTTAATATAAGACCATTTTCAAAGATCAATGTGCATTAATTTTTTTTCTTTTTTACAAAATTACCCCTATACCAAGGTGCATTAATTCTCTCTCTTAATAGTCTTGAAAGATGAGAAGGGAAATTCGGGTAAAATAGCACACATTTTGTACAAATTTAATGCTACTAACTAACAAAACTCACTTTCTTAAGGGACGTAAAATGATCAAAGAGGGTCATATATTAAGGGACTGAGGGAGTATATATATAATGTTAGTATTATATATTATATAATTATTATGATTTAATAATTACTCCTTCCGTCCCATAATATATGACGCAATCAAACAAATCACACAGTTTAAGAAAAAATAATAAATGAAAGAAAGAGAGTGATAATTTTACCAAATAAACCCCATTAACTATTGGTGTATTAACTATTGTCATCAATACAAAGTAGAGTACTTGAAGATATAATTGACAAATAAATATTTAATTTTGCATTGAAAATTGAAGGTGACATATATTTTAGGATAATTATTTTAGGCAAATATGACATATATTATAGTACAGATGGAGTATATAATATTTGTTATTATTTTTTTCTGACTCTTCTTTTATAGATTTCTGAATCTGTTGTGAGTGGTGGTTTATATGTGGATTACGTCCATATGTCAACAAATAATAGTGAATTACCTTCACTCTAGACACACCCTATATATGTTTATCTTCCTAATTTTGTTTTATTATTATAATTATTATTATAGATGAAATGACGAAGAGTTAAATATGTTTTTAGTCCCTATAAAATACCTCATCCTATCAAGTTTAGTTCATATAAAAATTTCATCGATGTTTAGTCTCTAATTTAGTGATTTTGTTGAAAATTTTCATTGATATTTAGTCTCTGAAATCAGTAAATCAGATACTTTTTGTTTACCATGTTATTGGTGCGCAGCATTCACTGGCTTCGCCGGTGACTAATTTATGTCGAGGAACCTGGCTAGCCACATGTTTCTTTTACTCGGCTTTGCCGGTCCGTGCGATTTTTTCCTTTCAACAGAGTTTTTACCACATCCAAGACTCGAACTCAAAACTTTGAGATGCGATTCTAGGTCAGTTACCACTCACAAACCCTTGTTGGTTCAGTAAATCAGACACTAAACATGAATGAACATTTTTGTAGAGACTAACTTGATTGATGATATTTATTAGGAAGGAAAACATATTTAACACAATGATGAAAATTACCGGTTACACTTAAAGGCTAGGAGGTGGGGCTAGTTGAACATATCCGTTGATAGATACTGCACAAGGTTTAATTTGTATAATAATATAATAATAATAAAATAAAATGTTTGATGGTGATGGAGTATGATTTTCATGATCCCATCTGGTCATATTATTAGTTGTGACTTGCGAGACGAATTGATCCGAGCCAAGCATAGCACAATGAAACTCTGGCCTTGTCTTATTCACTGGTTTTGGCATCGTCGTTGAAATGGAGATCACAATAAACTCACTTCCCCTTCTCTCAATAATAAAATACTACTCCGTCTCGTAAGAAATAGAAGTGTCCTTTTTTTAAAAAAAGATAAGAAACATATGCTTCACACCAACTAAGAAATTGTATTTTTTTTTTAATTAATACTCGTAAAAATTGTGTTTCTTTCTAAAATTACTCCTTTTATGAACCAACTCACTTGCATAAAGAATATGTGTATTTCGTTAATATGTTTCGCTATAAAAAGGGTATAAATAAAAATTAAGCATTTAATATTTTTGAAAATTAATGTTCCTTAAATTTAATGCTTTAAGACCAAGAAAAATGACTATTTTATTCCTTATAAAAAAGACTGGAGGGAGTATTATTTTTCAAGTATATTAAATATTAATTTTAAATTTTATCCTTATTTATAGTAGTGTTATTAATTACAAGCCATAATTAATTTCACCCATTTCATAGAAATTTTTATGAATATTAATTAAAATTAGCTCATTTCAAGTTTTTTTTACTCTGTGTAGATTAAAGTTTTGTTTCTTATAACATGGACCATAGGGAGTATTATGCTACTCCTTTCGTCTCATATTATTTGTCGTTTAAAGTTATGCGCTTTAAAAAAATTATTGATTGCACTCAATTCCAAGGTAAAATAGTTTATTTGGACTAGTATACTCTTATTGTAGTGAGAGTTAGATGGAACGGTAAATTAATACAGAGTAGTTGAGATATACTCCCTCTGTCTTACTTGTCCCCTTTGAAATATTTCATTGTCTCAAATTACTTGTCCCTTTAAAAAATCAAGAAGTATTAATTACTTTTTTCCCAACAATACTCATTGTATCTCAACCAACAATATTAATGGGCTTTTCTACCCAATTACTCGTACTCCGATTAATAATAAAAGGTAATTTAGTCAAGGAGTATCATTTTATCATTAAAATTTGTTAACTCAATCATTTTCTTAAGAAATGTGCATAAACTAAGAGAAAATATAAAATAAGTAAATATTCTAAATATGATAAATAATATGAAACGGCGGGAGTAACGAGTACTGGACTCGCAATGATTACGGTTTCTCCAATAGGGAATTTTCAGCAAATAAAAAAAGGTACTATTTGACAGCTAATCTGACACCCATTTTACATGCAGCCAGATGAAAAATGTGATTAGAAATTCGAAACGGGGTTGGGGGTGGGGTTCACCTTTTCCAAGGAAAGAAAATCCAAAAAAGACCACATGTAAGACCCAGCAGCTTTGGCTCCATCCCATGGAACCATTTGCTATAAATAAAGAAGGCATTGGTTGCCGTCTTTGCCAATTAGACTCACTAGACCCGTCTAAGTCTTTCTCCTCTATCCATCTCCTTTCATGGATTTTCTTTTGTCTCTCCCCTCACTCCTATCTGCTTCAACACCTCCTTAAATCCTTCCTTCACACCTAGATCTCTTCCAAAACCAAAAAGATCACTCATTTGAAACCTACTGTGTTTAATTAAAAGGCCACAGAAGCATATTCCTGCTAGTGTTTGGCTTTGGCCTCCTTCTATTTCTTAGTTCTGCTTAATTAATTTCTGTCAAATATATGCACTACTTTTATTTTACGAATCATCTCATTTATTCTTTTTTTTTTCATTTTTCTTTAATTTTCGCTAGAAAGTTCATAACTATTCTTTCTCTCAGTCTTATTTAATTTTATTTAGAGATATATACATGTTGACGTAATGTCTTATGCTTTGGTCATATATTATTGTCAGTTTTTCGCCATTTTTTCTTTATATAACATGCATATGTTGGATGAATAATAATAATAAGGTGGTTGATATATATGTATGTCTGGAACAATATGCTATGCTATGCAATGCATATGCTTGCCTGGCTCCCTGGATGCCATATAAGAGGCTTTGTCAAAAGTGTTGGCAACCCTTTTACTTGGCGTCAAGGGAGCCATGCAGGCTTCTCAATCACACAGTCACAGACTGACAGACATATATTACTGCCATTAATATTATTAATGTAAATGTTTCAACTTTCAACTGGTAACAGACAGACGCGCTTCCCATCACAATTATTAATTACCATGACGGGACTACGTTCACACCTTAATTATACGTTCTTTCTTATTATTCCTTAATTAATTAATTTTCCCTTTCTATACTTCATATTAGTATTAATTATAACTAAGCTGACTACATATGATTTACGTTTCACTTCTTCTAAACATCGATCTTTTCATTCTTAAGAAACCAATTTCCGCCTGTGGAAAATATCACCACCTGCCTTTTCACTTCTTTTTTTTTCTTTTTATAATTATTATAATATCATATATTTTAATTATCATATAACCTTCAATAATGCAGGCAGGCTATGCTTATAAGAGACTACGTACTAGAGTTGGTCCGGGAGTGGAAGAATTTATGCGGAAACTGCAGTGAAGCTTCGTTCCGGGGAAGAGAAATTCCATGGTCGCAAGAGTGCAAATTATAATTTGTTTTGTATAAAGTTAATTGTAACTTCAGGTATATATGTGCTCTGAATACTCCCATCCCATCAGCGGGGAGCTACAGATTTGAACTTGGCGTTGTAGTATTTGGATTTTTTTAAATTATTAAATATATCTATGCTACTAGCTACTGTTACAAATGCTTTGTGTAGTACTGTAAATCATATGGTCCTTCCTTCCTTCCTACTCCCCCTAAGCGTGCCAAGGACTAAAATATTAATATATGTCACATGTAGTCTGGTTTGAACAATTGCTCGAACAAAAAAAATGAAATAAATTTCATTATAACTTAACAAAAAACAAATAATTTATCTCTTTTTTCTGCTGTTATCACACCATCTATCAGATCTCTTTCGGCTTTCTGGAGGGGATGTTCATGTACACACTATAAAAAAGGTGTCAAATAATCATTATCCAATTCAACAATCGGGCACTCCCCTCTCCCTCAAATAAACGAAGAAAAATGGTTAAAAGGTGTGAGAGAGAGAAAAAAGAAGAGAGACGGAAAAAGAAGGTAGAAAGTGACGCAAAAAAGAAAACAAATACGAAAATTAAAAGAATTCATAACTGTGTCATCTGTGTCGTAATATTTGTCACTTTTAGAATTTTACTTTGCACCAAATTATTTATCACTTATAATTTTTTTTAATGACAAATATATTCAAATATAGAGAGTATAAGGGATACTCCAACCCATACAATCAAACACAATATACAACGGGGATTCCATCAAGAACCCACCACCGATCACCGGTCAAATCCTAATGTCACTAAAGGCTCCTTCCCATAGGACTAAAACCGACCCACAAAGGACAATCGAGCGATGCACCCAAACGGGTCCGTATACCACTCATAATAAATACAAGTACCAGGTTTTCCCTTAGTCAAAAACTATCTTCACGATAGCACCTTAATCCTCTCCAACACTTGGTCCCGATCCCCGACACCATTTGAGAAAATGCAACTATTCCGCACTTATAAAATTGTTATCTAATTTTTTAATAATACAATTTATTATGCAAAACTGTTTTATATTCCTAAATTCTAACTTCACCTTCCTTCCTACTCCACTGAAACTATACACTAAAATATTTTTTCTTTCATTTTTGCTTTCAATATGAGAAGCTTGTACGTTAATTAACTTTTCGTCAAGCGGGTTGGAATTTTTGTCTTGTTTTCTGGGAGTCGTTATCTTCATCTACCACGCGTGAGGACTTCTAAGTACTTAGTCTGCACAGAAAATGTTAAACAGCGAGCGTTGTGCTTTATATATTCTCGAGTGAAATTAAGTTAGTAGTTGATCTATTTTTGTCCTAATTCTAGCTAATTTAAAATATACTATGATGATACAGAAGGTTCCGTTGATTATATGTAGTAGTACTACACCTATCCTATCAGTGTTCGCGAGGTAATTAATTAATTTCTCTAACATAAAGCGTTTGAAGCAGCTTGGTCAACACAGTCGTCCCTCGATCGCACCCAAAATTAAACCACCAACTCGGCATTTCGTTCAACGTTTCATACTTGTGTGGAGGATGAAATCTCCTTATTTTATCTACCTTTATTTTGCTCGATCGACTTGTATTACAAACCTTGTGCATATATATAAAACGGCATCGCAAGTGCACTAATTACTTCAGCACATTGGTTCTTGGCATTGGGCACTACACAACACAGCTTGCATTTGTCAATTTACTCGATCGGAAATAAAAAACATGAAGGTATTAATTCATTCAATCGCAAAACAATCTATCAATTGATTTCCTATAGTAATATACATAGCACAAAGCAATTGACCCTTTTTCATGTGGGTTGTGTTTGCAGCAAAAGATTGTGATGAAGGTGTACATGAATTGCCAGAAGTGCCGTACGAAAGCGCTCAAGGTTGTCGCCGAAACAAATGGTTCGTGACTTTTGCGACCAATTCTATTGTATGTATGTCTCTTGTTAAGATCAAGTGGATTAACAAATTAATAGGAAAGAGCTTCATTTTCTGATTGAAATTAATCTTCCACTTGTGTGAACGCACGCATGCAATTAACTAATGCAGGTGTTAATTTTGTGGGACTGGAGGGAGAAGACAAAGAGAACGTGGTGGTGATCGGGGATGGTGTGGATGCTGTTAAGTTAGCAAAATATTTGAGAAAAAAGGTTGGGCAAACTGATATTCTCAGCGTTGCAGCGGTGGAAGAAGGCAATTAGACATTAGAGAGTCGACCCACAAGCAACTCATGCTTATTATTTGCTTTGTTTTTACTCCATGTCTTCAAATTTCCTGTTTAGATTCAATGCGAGTTCCTAAATGCAACGTACGTCTAGTTTTTAAGTTCATAAGTATATATACACACCAACACACTTTGAAAATTGAAATTGAATTTCACTCCGCTAAACTGAGTAAAGTTAAAGCTGACTCCGCTAAACTGAGTAAAGTTAAAGTGAGTAATATTAATTATTAATCGGTTAATAATGGATTGCTTTGTTATGAATGTACGTGTAATATCAATTATCGAATTTTTTGATTAATAATTGAGATTATTTACTTTACACTCTAAAGTGAATTGTTCACTTTAGACGAGTCAAATCTCTTGAAAATAAAACTTAATAATTGAGTTATTTTATCAAATAAATGTTTTCACCTAGATATTATATTGAATTTATGTTGAATATATAGAGTTCAAAATGGAAAATTGACTAGAGTCTTGAATCGTGAATGAAATGGATATTTGGCTCGAGTTTGAATCGGAGAAAATTCTCTTTTTTAATCTGATTCTAAAATACAAACTGAATCAAAAATAATTACAAAATAATTACAAAATTGTGAATGAATCAAAAATAGCCCGAGAAGAATGAAAGAATAATTGCCTTAACTGTCAACCACTACAAGAATGTCTGTCATTTTCTAAGGCCAAAAGCCCTAGGAAATGCCAAAAAACCGCAGGAAATGCCAACATTTCCGAGGGCCCACCGAGGGCCGCGTGGCTATAGGTTATTTGCTGGTAGAAAACGGTTTTCGAGGGCTAAATTTAAAAAACCCTAGGAAATTTTCGATGGCTCAAAGCCCTAGGAAATGCCATGGTTTTAATAAAAAAATTAATGTATTCAGAACTCCTTCAGCCCTCGTCTTCTTCTTCTTCTTCTTCTTTGTTTTTTTTCACCAGCAGACATAACTCCTTCATTTGATTTTAATTTATGATTGCAATACTGAACATGTTTCACTCTCATTGAAAATTACATGTCATAAACTAACCTAATCATCACCACAAGCATTATAACAAACAATTGCGTATTCTAATTACAACATTATAAAAGAAGAAGCAGAAGAGTGTGATTCTTCAACCACCGAAACCATAGAGGGTTCTACCTACCTTGAATTTCTGACTCAATGAATCAAAAGAAATCCTTCCCCAGATCCAAACCATTTCCCCCTTGAACCAGTCATACCTAAACTTCCATCTTCATCTCCCTCCAGTCGAACCCACCATCACTAGAATTTAGGAACTTTGCTCTGCATTCAAATCAACTTCATAAATCTCTCAGCAATTTGAAATTGAAGTGAGAAATTAGCAGAGAGCTCCGCGTTCTCAGTCTTTCCGCCTCCATTCATGGTTTGGTATTTCCCTCTTTATCCCTTGTTGGTCGCAGCACACCCCTTCTGTTCCATGGCCACCGCAAACCGCCATACCAGGGCGAGGGAACCAACCAGAACCTTCAGATCTGTTGCACCCTTGGTACAGATCTGAAACCACAAAACCCATATTTGAAAAATCAAAGCCACACAAGGCAGAAACTGTCGCGGCGGAGATAGGCGATAGGGTGGAGGAGCAGGAGGCGTCGTGTGGGTGGAGGAGCAGGAGGCGTCTAGAAGAGAATGGAGGAAGAAGAAGGGAGAAGAAGAAGAGAAGGCGTCCAGAGGAAGGAGAAGCAGCAGCGACGAGGCGAGAAAGAGGAGTGATCTGGGCTTAAAACTTGAAGCATAACATAATGCAATTTTTTTTTTAAAAAAAAAATGCTACTCCTAGGGGCTGCCCGTGGGTAATGCCCAAAGTTTAAAAAAAAAAATAAAACAAAAATTAGTGTTTTAATTTCCTAAGGTCTTTTTTAAAAAGCCCTAGAAAACTCTCATATGGGTATTTTCCTAGGGCTGTGACCCTAGGTAATTTCCTAGGATCACAGGCCCTAAGTAATTTTTGTAGGAAATAACTAAAATTATTGTAGTGAACTGAAAGCGTTAACTAACATTAAATAACAAATTGGTGCTAACGATACTAATGGATTGGAGCAATTAAATAATTCAAGGTTAACTAATTCTAACTCTAATACGACCCCAAGTGGGAGATAAAGATTAATTCATGACTCAACTTGGAAATGAGACATGAGAACCATGGATTAGACAGTTGTTTTATGAAGACATCAGCCAATTGATGTTGAGAAGGGAGGTGAACGAGAATCAAAAGGCCAGAGGTGACATGTCGCAAAAAATGATATTCAATGTCGACGTGTTTGGTTCTCTCATTGGCAATAAGATTAGTGGTAAGTTGAATAGCGGATTTGTAATCACAAAATACCATGACCGATGGTAAGGCAACTTCAAATGTTGTGAAATGTGAAGAGCTGCTTTAGCAAGAAGAGCTCATTTGTGAGGGATGTTATGAACCTATACTCGGCCTCAAGAAAAGATTGAACTACTATGACTTGTTTCTTGGATTTCTAGGAGACTAAGGAACCTCCAAGAAAGACACCAAATCTAGTAATGGAATTCCTTGTAACTTGACAACCCCCCAATTCACATCCATATAAGTTGTGAGTTATAGACGAAAGGGAAAAAGGACCCCTTGACCCAGAATAGTCTTAAGTACTGAAGAATGTGGTGTAGTGCCATCAAATGGGGAGTCCTTGGCCTCAGGTGTGCCATGAATTGGCTTAACCTATTGACTGCAAATGTGATGTTAGGTCTAAAAGGTACATAAGCCGACCTATGAGCCTGTGATATTGAGAGGGGCCTTCTAAGAGATCGTCGTCAACTTTATTTAGCTCAGATATCATATTGAATCGAGTCAAACTGAAAAAATGACTCGAGTCTTGTACCGAGTATGAAATGGATAATTGACTTAATTTCAAAATACAGAATGAATCAAAACAAATATATATATATATATATATATATATATATATATATATATATATATATATATATATATATAACCCAAGAAGAATGAAAGAATAACTGGCTTAACTTGCCTAAAACAAATGGCTTAACTGTCAACACAATGCGTTAACTAACGATAGATAAGTAACTGATGCTAACAGTACTAACAGATTGAGTAATTAACTCATTCACAGTTAACTAATTCCAACTCTAATATAGTACTTATGTAAGCATGCTGAAATTTAATAAATTAAATTAATTATGAATAATTTACTTCAAATAGCAATTAATGGTGTATGACACAGGTTAAGACTCATTAATTATTCACTTTTTTTCCCTTATTAATTACCCACTTTCCTATTTGTTGGGAAAAGAGAAATTAAATCCATAAAATAAATAGGAAAATAGGTAATTAATAAAAAAATAAAGTGAATAATTAATGAGTCTTAACATGTGTAATGTTGCACATGTTAGAAAAACCCTTTAATTATTTAATAAATTTCATGTAAATTATTAAAGAGAAACATTAAATGTGAGGAGGGAAGGAATCAAACATTAAATCCAAAGAGAGAGAGAGAGATTAGAAAATTTTAAATTAAAAAGTGTAAATTATATTAATACCACTCATTTAAGTACTCCTCCCGTTACTGAATATAAGGGGGAAAAAAGCAAATATTTTGTTGCCTAATATAAGCAAAATTTTATTAATATCATTCTATTCAATGCTTAGTTTCCACAATTGCCCTTAATTCAAAATTTGTTTTCCAATGACCCTATTTTATTTCCAACAAGTAATCATCATTAAGAGTAGTGTAGGAAATATACTTATTTTTTTATGAGATTGAGAAAATTAATTACAGTTAACCAACTTTCTTAATAAACGTGAGTTTAAGTATTTTTGCTTATATTAGGTAACGGATGAAGTAGTTTCTAAAATGAATGACTTGGGTTTCTAGTCCAAACCAAAAAGGTGCAGCGTACTAACTTATCTATCTATTTATCTATTCTATCTATTACTAATAATAAAGCAAGGTTTTTGAGGGACACGTGTCAGTCCCTCAAAAATTTTAGTATTTTATTATTTATTATTTTTTAAATTGTTTAATTTTTTTTAATTTTTAATTTTTACTTTTTATTTTTTTATTTTTTATATTTTTATTTCCTTTTTTATTTTTATTTATTTTTACTTTTTTATATACTTTCCTAATGTTGTTTTATTTTTTTTATTTTTTTAATTTGAATTTTATTTTTATAATTTTATTAACTTTTTTCATTTTTTTAATATTTTTCTTTTTTAATTTTCTTTATTTGTTTCATGTTTTATTATTTTAAAATACTTTTAATTTTTAATTTATTTTATATGAGCAAAAATGTCTTTATTATTTATAAATAATTATTTTTCTTTTTATTCCTTACGAGAAACATTACATGTTGTCATTGTAATTTTTTCGTCTCGTTGTAATTTTTTCGTCTTCTAACACATCAAATTTACAAATGCTTTAATTTTTTTATAAATGACTACTTTGTTTTTCAATTCTACGGGGAAACATTACATGTTGTTGTAATTTTATCGTGTTTTAACAAATATCAAATTTATAATTGTCTTTATTATTTATAAATAATTATTTTACTTTTTAATCCCTATGAAAAAATATTACATATTGTCGTTGTAATTTTATCATCTTTTATCACATATCAAATTTATAAATGTGTTTATTATTTATAAATGGTGATTTTGCTTATTAATCCCTACGAGAAAACATGACATGTTACCGTTGTAATTTTATAGTCTTTTAACACATATCAAATTTATAAATATATTTATTATTTATAAATTATTATTTTATTTTTTAGTCCCTACGAGAAAACATTACATGTTGTGGGTATAATTTTATCGTCTTTTAACACATATCAAATTTATAAATGTGTTTATTATTTATAAATGGTGATTTTGCTTATTAGTCCCTGTGGAAAAATATTACATGTTATCGTCGTAATTTTATCGTCTTTTAACACATATCAAATTTATAAATGTCTTTATCATTTATAAATGATTATTTTGTTTTTTAGTTCCTACGGGGAAACATTATAAGTTGTAGGTCTAATTTTATCGTCTTTGAACATATATCAAATTTATAAATATCTTTATAATTTATAAATAATTATTTTTCTTTTTAGTCATGTACATGTTGTCAGTGTAATTTTATCGTCTTTTAGCACATATCAATTTTATAAATATGTTTATTATTTATAAAAGATAATTTTTTTGTCCTTTTGGGAAAATATTACATGTTGTCGGTGTAATTTTATCGTCTTTGAACACATATCAATTTTATGAATATATTGATTATTTATAAAAGATAATTTTGCTTTTTAGTCCCTACGGTGAAGCATTACATGTTGTCGGTGTAATTTTATCGTCTTTGAACAAATATCAATTTTATGCATCTATTTATTATGCTCAAGCTTATTTCATTTTAACAGAACATGAATACAGTATAAACAAACTTTTAAATATATAGTAAATCATTTACGAATAATGTGTTTTCACACATGCGTAAAAACGAATAAGACCCGTGTGCACGCACAGGTAACTTGCTAGTTCCTTCTAAAAATTAGGTGGGTATAAATTATCAAATCCCATATATATATATATATATATAGGATATTCAAGTTTCACAAATTACTGTAACATCCCAATTTTTTAAGAAAAATTGTTTTAGCAATAAAATCCCGAATACTTGAAGGTAAGTCGTAGAGACTGATCACCTCAATGATTTACTGAGAGTACGAGGAATTGTTTTGATTTATTTTAAATAATTGATTTATTATAAATAATTATTATTTATTTATGATGTCAATTCAAATTAATAGACAGCGTAGAGGTATGATGCTTTTAATGTGAATTCATCAACTGAGCCTTTATATAAGTTTATTATTTGACGCGTTGACGCGTAGTATTTTTGTTGACTAAGAAAGTGATTGAATTAAATCAAGATAAAATTAAATTTAAGAATTAATATTTAATATTAATTCAAGGTTTAAAATTCGTTGAATAATTCTTATGAATATTCGCCGTATTTTGAATCGCTGGGTAATTTTATCCGCAATAAAATTTAAAATGAATTTTCGATTTCGATGAAAATCGAATCGTGACTTGTTGTAACAATGTTTGAGTGTTTTTAATTGTTTTTATAATTTATAGATAATTTATTTATCACGCGATGAATTAATTTCTAGTAAATTAATTTACGCGATTTAACGGCGAACAAATTATCGGTAACACGATTACTCGACGCCACAATTTTATGATACCAAAACTCTAGGATTAGACTAGGATTAGTGAGTAAACATGACAAGATTTATGAGGTGTCATAATCTTGTGGTTTATGAAATAAATATCTTAGTAAAAGCATGGCTTAAGTGATAGGTGACTATCATTTATTGGTTGTTAGAATAATATCTTCCTTAAATCATGGAGAGCCTAGTAAAATGATTTTGATCAAAATTTTTTATTCTCTCCCATTTATTTGGTTCAGCCGAAGCACCCTCCTCACATCCACTTCATTTTATTTTTTTTCTTCTAAATGTGTTAGTGTGAGTGGAAGAAAAGGAAACCAAACTCATTCCTTCTCCTTTTCCTCTTTGAGCCGTGACCTCCCTCCACCATAAACACCACCATTTGCTTCCATTTCCTCCTCCATTTTAGTATTAGCATCTTGATCAAGTGAGTAAGGGTTTGGAACCAAAATTTTTCCTTCTCTTTTGTCCCTAAAACCGTGGCATTGTTCTAGGTTCTGGGGTGAGGATTTTTGTTCTTTTCCTTCTAGTTTCTTGATGCTACTTGATGATGGTTTTAGAGTGATCAAAGGTTAATTTTCCCTTTTCCTTTGAGCTCTTTGAAGCCGTGACATGAAGAGGATTTTTGGAAAAAATTTAACTTGAATCACTTGTTGTTGCTCTTGTTGCTTTTGCTATCAATGAATTAGTTAAGAAAAATTTGAAGTTTTTCTCCTCTATGGGGTAGCTTTGAGCCGTGACCTCTAGAAGAGAAAGGAAGAAGATTTATAGTTTTTAAGACTTGATTTTCTTATTGACTTTGTTGATTTGTGGTTCTAGAGATTTTGGAAAAGTTTGGTTTAAGTTGTTTAAGTGTTGTTATTTTAGTTGTTATTGTTGTTTTATGTTTTGATAAAAAAAAATACTAAGTTTTTTGTTCTCCTTGAGCTTGATTCAAGCTATGATTTGGAGAAGAGTTTTTAGAAGAATTTTATTTGAAAATCTTGTTTGATTCTTAGGATTCTAGAAGTGGTTTTTAGTATATTTGTTATTAAAGTTTTATTTGGAAGAAAATTAAATATTTTCCTAAAAATTTTGGTGAAGCCGTGAACTTCAAGAGGAGAAAAGTAGAAATTTTTGTGTTTTAAACTATGATCCTTGTATGTTTTAGTTGTTGTTGAAGTTTAGAAATTTTTGGAAAGATTTGATTTGAGTTTAAGTTGTTTCAAGAGTTATTTTAGTGTTTAAAGACTATGAAATACCTAACGTTTAAAGAGATCTTTGTATTTCTTAAACAAGTTGGAGTTTTAGAAATTTAGTGTTAAAAATCTTTGATTTTAGTGTTAGTTTTATGGTTGTAAAAGTTTTGGAAGAAGAAAAATTCTTGGTGTTGTTTTAATAGTTAAAACCAAGGGAGTATTTTGATGTTTTGGTGTTGTTTTGAAAAATTTTACTTTATTAATATGTTAGTGTTTGTTAATTAGGTATTTTAGAAGTTTAATATTTGCTTTGGTTTGAAAGAAAATGATTTTCTAGTGTTTTTAAAATTAAAAGTTTAGTTAAAAAGTTTTTGAGAAAGTTATAAAGATTTTGAGTAAGTTGTAAAGTATTTAAAAATATTATTTTTAACTTTGTTTTAGTGTTTAAGTGTGAGTATTAGTAAAAGGAATTTTTGGGTTGTGTACCCTAGGGGTTTGTTTGCAAACCATGACCTAGGGGTGATTTTTAAGAGATTTAGAGATTTTCCTAAGGCTTAGTGTTGTTGTCTTAGGGTTGTTGATGTCATGAGTACGATCGTGGGTAAGTTCATGACATATATTTGACGTTAGCATGAACGTGAAACTCTATTTTGTAAGGGCCTCTTCTGGATATTGTTTTGGTGATGTGTACTCGTTATTGTAAGGGCACTTCAAATTCAATGTTTGATATAGTGTTTTGATATGTAAATATTGATATGAGTTATGTTTGCACTGTACGTAATGACTGTTTAAATGTGAAATTGATAATATGATGTGCGTGGATATATGCTTAATTGCGTTTTGAGATATATGTTATGGAATTTGTGTTGAATAATTAAATGATTATTTAATTATGTTATATTGAAATATCAAATGAGTTGGTATGTTCATTGAGTATGTGAAAATGTATTAACATGCATAATGGTAACTTCGACTTGAATATCTAGAGATGAGGTTTATCATAAAGGGAATTCAGTGTCGTCGTTATGTCCTGGGGACGATTAACCCATTGCGTGGAACATTATCGATTTGGAGTGTACCAAACGATTAACCCATTGCGTGAGGTATTTTACGATATTCTGGAATCATGTGCACTGACATATAGTTACATCAATAGGGAATTATGTGCATCCTTATTGAGTTGTTCTTGAATGCTAATGACATGATTATTTATAGGTGTTGGAGAATGTGGTTTCATATTATATTATGTCTGTATAATATGATTGGCTGTTGTATATGTTCTCGTACTGTATCTGTCTTTTTATAAGAAGTTGACCCTTGCCCGTGGTTCTTTTAATTAATGAATGTAACCCAGATAATGAAGACTGCAGAGTGTTCGAGACTACTGTCTTTTATAAGAAACCCTTGCCTGTGGTTACTACAATTGATTATGGTGTCTTTATTTATTCATCACCTTTCGAAAATACTACAATACTCTGATTGTTATTTTAAAGAAGTTTGAAAAAAAATTTCATATTTTTGAAAACCATGCAAGTAGCGTATTCCATTTTCAAAAGTATTTGAACTTTTAAGAGTATATTAGATCCGTAGTGCTCCGGGAGACAGGGTGTTACAATTACCATATTGCTTATTCATCAAAAACATGTGTTTTTTGTTAAAAAAAAAATCATAATGTTTTAATACGCTAGACAGGTTGTATTTACAGGTAAGTAAGTAGAGGAGTAGTGTTATTTGAACACCGCTTTCCCTACCACCGTATATGACACCGTATGTCTGTACATATACAGACTGTATGAATTTTTTTTGTTAACATAGTTGATATTAGTAGTTAATACAGACACAGAGTAGTCGTTAACTAATTAGTGAACTGCATTAACCACTTACTTGCACAGCATTAACCACTTTCGCAATTGGTTAACAAGGTTGATATTAGTGGTTAATATAATATTGAAAGTGGTTAATATAATGTTGGAAGTGGTTAATGGGTGCGAGTGCACTCGTTGATATAAGTGGTTAATAGAATTGATATTAGTGGTTAATACAGTATTGAAAGTGGTTTAATGAGTGTAGTTTGACAAATTAGCAACAGAATAGTATATTAATCAGTTAGTAAACTGCATTAGCCACTTTGGTAATAATTTTTTAAAAAGTGATTAAAAAAACTTGCAAAAAAATAAAAAATAAAAAATCCGTACGTATTTCATATATGTCTGTACCGAACGGATATATGGTGTCCCAAAAAGGTGTCTCAATTTAGGTGTTTATTTATTATTTCTATAAGTAGAGTCGGTAATCCGTGTTGTAAAAAAAAAAAAAAAATAGTCGGTAATCCGTGCATATCAGCACATGACATGTAGTAGTTAGTATATTACTTTCCTTGTACGTTATTGATTGATTGATTTTTGTTGCATAACAACATATACAGTATCAATTTTATACGGGTTTAGATTTAGATTTAGGTTTTGGTCCAAAAAAAAAAAAGATTTAGATTTAGGTACATCCAAAACAATTACTACTATTGTGTGTAGACGTGTCTAAAAAGGAGTGCATCACTTGCATTGTAATGACGGTGGCGCATATTGTATGTCAAACAGAGTGAACGCCACGTATTCTGCGCTTTCCTCTTTGAAGCACAAGCACAGTCACAGACACTTCCATTCCATTAGTTGGCTCGGCTCTGAGTTGTTGTTTGTGTGCTTGGTTGGTGAGGAAGTTGAAGTTGGTCATGGCTGTTTCTTCAGAGCTTCCGGATGTAACCAGCTTGTTCGAACCCATAAAGCTGAAGGAGCTTCCCCACCTCACCCACTATGCCCCCAACCTCCAACCCCGCCCCAACCCTTTGGATCACAACCCTTACTTTCACGCCCTCCAAGTTGAAGGCTTCTACATGACACAACACGACGTCGTTCTCTCTCACTCCACACGCTTCGCCTACCGCACCGCTGGTCCCCGTAACAACGTCTACTTGGAATTGGACCCTTGCGATGCCAGAGTTGCCATAGTCTCCTGCGGGGGTCTGTGCCCTGGCCTCAACACCGTTATCAGGGAGCTTGTGGTCGCCCTCTGGGATCTCTATGGTGTGCGTCAGATTTTCGGCATCACCGCTGGTTACAGAGGGTTTTACTCCGCTGAGCCACTCCCACTCAACCCTAACATTGTTCGCGATTGGCACAGCAAGGGCGGTACCCAGCTTCAAACATCCAGAGGCGGTTTTGATCTCTGCAAGATCGTCGATGCCATCCAAAATCGAGGCTTCAATCAGGTTAATTTCCTCTCTCTCTCTCTCTCTCTCTCTATTGCGTATTGAAATAACTTTCCCTAGTGGATCTCCATGTTCATCTACTAGTATGTAACACCGCCTGATATTGAGTGCTTTCCTTTCTGTTCCCTTTTCTGCATTTGAAATTCCAACTACAGTAGACCGAGTTCCTGTCACATGATAGTGATGATCTGGAGTTGGAATTGGATGCTTATCCCCGTTTAACTGAAACTGTAAATGCATGTATTTCAATTCAATTTCTTGGAATCAGGTTGTAGTTAGATGTTTGACAACCTGGTTCTCAATATGATGGATGGATGTAATTTATTTACTTTAAAGCATAGCACGTTTTAACAGTCGACTTGCTCGATTTCTCTATTCGGACTGGGTACAAGTATTTGGATATAAAACAATGTAGTAGGTTTATGTTATGAGGAAAATAGCTAATTAGATTCATATTGTGTCTTTAATGTATACTAAACTAACCTTCACTTTCCCAATTGGCCTTGAAGAAGAGAATGAGAATTTTTAAGATGACATCATACCTGATAATGATAAATACCTGGACAGATACTTGACTTGTCCACGATTATCTTTTTTGTTGATTAAGAACTCAAAAGCTGGAACTGTCGCCTGAGTTAATTAAAACTCAAAAACTGGAAGTTTTGCCAGAGTTAATTAAAACATGATGTGAAATAAACGACTGTTGAAGGTTAGTTAATAAGAATTGGCTATCTGTGGAGGGACATCATGGTCTAGGAAGATAAGATTCGACAAGGAATGGTGAGAAAGTAGGGAAGGTAAAAATAAGCAAAATGAAGGGCTAATTAATGTTCATCAGCAACATTGTCAGCCAAGTCTGTACTGATGCCTATCATTGTTCATCTTATGATTGAATGCCACCTCTGTAACAATGAAGACAGAGACAAATAAGTACAGTTGTCTATGCCCCTTTGCAATAAAGTATACAAAAGGGTTGTAAAGGTATTGCAGGTGGCTTGCTTTACTTAGAAACTTATTAGAGTTAATTTCAAAACTAGTTCTGCTTGGAAATGCATTAATATCGCATATATAAAGGGAAAATTTGGTTATAAGAGCTAACAGCACACTGTGATTCTTAAATTAGGGGTGATATAATCTTACTTTAACGTGACCACTACACTGTTGAAAACTGGAGATCTATTTGTATAAAAAATCTTCTTAAGTTTTGAAAATTTCCCAGATTTTCTCAAAATTATATTGTAGACTTAGCTGATTGTTATATTTCTAGACTGGATATCTGTAATTGCTTATTATCCCTGTGCTTTGACTCTTAACTCTTTTTCTGAAGAATGCAATGATACAAATAAGCAATGAAAAATAAAAAAAGGACTAATTGGGTTCATTATGCACATGTGCACATCAACAGGTTTACATTATAGGTGGAGATGGGACAATGCGAGGGGCTGTGAAGATATTTGATGAAATACGACAACGCAAGCTGAATGTTGCAGTTGTTGGAATTCCTAAAACAGTGGATAATGACGTGGGAATAATTGACAGATCTTTTGGATTTCAAACAGCAGTTGAAATGGCTCAGCACGCAATCAATGCTGCTCATGTGGAGGCCGAGAGTGCAGTTAATGGCATAGGCCTGGTGAAGTTGATGGGTCGAAGCACAGGTCACATTGCTCTACATGCAACACTCAGCAGCCGTGATGTTGACTGCTGTTTAATCCCCGAACTAGATTTTTATTTGGAAGGAAAAGGAGGGCTCTTTGAATTTCTTGACCAACGACTGAAGCAAAATGGGCATGCAGTGTTTGTAGTTGCTGAGGGTGCTGGCCAGGATATAATACCCAGAACTGATTCACAGAAGGAAGAAAAAGATGAATCTGGTAACCCAGTCTTCTTAGACGTTGGAGTGTGGTTGAAGTCAGAGCTGAAGAAGTGGTGGGACAGGGACCACCCTGGTGAGCTATTGACAGTCAAGTACATAGATCCTACATACATGATTCGTGCAGTCCATGCAAATGCTACTGATAACTTGTATTGTACACTCCTGGCGCACTCCGCAATTCATGGCATTATGGCAGGGTATACTGGATTTGTTGCTGGTCCTATTAATGGAAACTATGCATACATTCCATTGAAAGATGTAGCTACTGCAAAAAACCCAGTTAATACAAAAGATCATACATGGTCATGGGTGAGATCTGTCACCAATCAGCCAGGTTTTGTAAGGAGCTAGACATTCAGTTCAGCCATCGATCGAAGTTCTCATAAGAGCTTTCGCTTTCTTGGAACACGAACTGTGAAGGAAGATTCTATTCATCGGTGATTTTCATGTTCTGATGTCAGTAGTTATATTTAATGCTCTAATGTTCACTTGCTAGTAATGGCTGAATAGTCTTGGTACAAGATGGATGTACAGAACTACAAATGATGTACGAATTTGTATCACTTGTACATATTTTGTAACACGAGTTTTATGATTATCAATAAATCATCTTCCTTAAACTGAATGATACAATTCAGAAGAGTTGGGACGTGGGACCCCCAAACTAGTGCCTATATTACAAAGTACAAGGGGAAAATTATCCCTTATCCTCATAATCCCGTTTATATATAGAATGGTTGTTTGTGAATGTTGGCATTTGGGCCTTGGGGAGTGTTTGGCGTGATGGAAATGTGGCATTCCTTGGATTTTACCCAAAAGCTAGATTTTGTTCTTTGGTCCATCCAAATTTAAAAGTTATCATTAATCCTCTAATTTAACATGGTCAGGATCGGTGCAATCAGAATTGTTTATTAAAAAACCAGTAACCTTCGAGGTCGTGTTCAATTCACCGTATAGATTCGTTTGTTATCATTAATTAGCAGGCAATGATTCTCCTGGATAAGTTCGAAAATTCGGTTTTGGAATAATACGCGACTTATCTTCTTTGTAATACACATACAATACTCTAGCATTTGCGAATCTGAGGAAAATTGCATGGTTCTAGGTGTAATGGTAGTATTGTACCAAGAAACGATAAGGTTACATAGCACTCCATCCCGTGATTTTTATAAGAAATAAAATAGTCTTTTTTTATAAGAAATAAAATAATCATTTTTTTTGTACTAATTATAACAAACAATACAAATTTTCAAATACATTAAATGTTTAATTTTTATTTATACCCTTATTTATAGTGAGATTTATATTAATGAGATACCATATTTCTTATACAAGTGGGTTGGTTCATAAAAAGATTATTTTTGGGGAAAAAAAAGTAAATATTTAAGAATATTAACTAGAAAAAACTATTTTCAATACATTTCTTTGTTCTATGTGATTTTGGGTTTTATTCCTTATAATAAGGACCAAATGAATTACTAAACTATTGCTTTACTGGCTCTCTTTCTAGAGGCGGACAGTTTTGCTCAACATTGAGTGTCAAATACGCTTTCTATGTTCTTTGACAATGGGCCGATATGCTCAATTGATGTTTGATTCCCTAGATAAGGAATTAAGGATTATATAAATGAGGAATCACAAATAGTGTTTGCTGTATGAAAATTTCTGATAATTTTGCTTTGTCACGCTGATTTCATTGAACAAGTGCACTAGCAATTGCTTTTGCCTTTTTGTGTTGGTCGGGAATATTAAAATCCGGTTTATTGCAAGGTCTTACAAATATTATACGATGAAAATTCTAGTGGTATAAGGCAATATAAGAGTATGGAAAAATGTAGAATTTCGGTAGAATCTGACAGTCAGTTTTGACATTCTTGCATTGATTTTATAATGTTCGAACGGTGTTACCGAGTGTGACGGTATTTGAATCTTATGAAAAACAATCCGAAAAATCCAACACTCACAAGCAGAGAATTCAATAGATTGAATGAATTCTGGTGCAAAATGAGCAAATAGCAATGAAGTTTATATTTAGAGTTGAGAGTAGAGAGGAGAAGATATTTTGTGTAAATGTTGATTGGTTTCATTTATTTCTCATCTGTCATTATATAATAAAATGACACCGCTATTGCCACCCCCAATTCTACTACTAACAAACAAAAAGTGACTTTTATATGCTATAAAGCATTTCTTACAATGGTAAATAATAGTAAATGGCAGTAGTAATCATATAGGTAAAATATCCTGTAATATCGAGCCTAATCGCCTTGTTATTGTTGGCTTCTGCTCGTGCCATTGTTATTCATTATGTTTGCATTGTGTTCAACTTATTTTCTGCATAATTGCCTATAGTCACTGACACTGTTATAATTTCCAATTCCAATGTCATTTTACCCAATCCATGTATCCATTAGCTCAATCAATTTACGAATCATTCTTATTGCATCTTAAATGCAACCCTTATGGGAACAACATCTTATACTTTACTTTATTACTTGATACAGTCATGCACTTGCCACGTGTAGTTGTAAAGAGAATATCACAGCATCGCACTAGGAAAGGGAAGAATGGGGGAAAGCCAGAAGAAGCAAGGAGGCACAATGCAAACCTTTTAATCTTCGAACGAGTTCGGGTAATGTTGGGTTTGATTTTGCAATCGCCCGAATAAACCCATTTCTAACTCTTCCCTCTCACTCGACTACGAGACACCCGCTTCAATCTGCTCACAACACCAACTTGTGTCTTAGATTTTTTGGGTTATGGTTGAGTGTTCTCCTGTTGCCCAACCCTAGTCCCATTGTCATCCTTAGATATTAGGGGCGTTCATGACCCGGTGTCCCAATCTGGTCTGAGTTATTTAGCGTCGAGTTTGACCCTGTCCCACACAAAAATATGGACGGGTTAGAGTGTCATTTTATGACTTGATATTGGGTTATGGACAGGTTTGGGTAAGCCTCAGGGTAACTTGGCCCATCCTATACATACATATAATTTTAATGTATGATTTAATTTTGCCCTTTTAGTTGGCATTTTTACCTCATTCTTTGTCCACTATTTAAAGTTTGATCACCTTTTTTTCGCACGATCCGACATTACATGTCGACCCATAACAGATACAGGTCCAATTGCATGGTCAGCGATAAGATATAGGAATAGGTATTGTGACACAGATATTTCATGATAAGGTGAGATAGTGGAATGACCATACAATCCACCCTACCTACCCTGGGGAGCAATAGCACAGGCTAGCCTAAAGGATGCCGATTGCATATCATGGGGAAAAGGAGAGGGTATCTTAGGTCAACGCCATTCAAGGGATTTTGTCCCTTCAATAAATGCCACATAAGACAAGGAAGAGAGTTCATGCCCCTATATATAAAGGAGAGGAGAACGACACGTGAGGTATGCACATTGTTCCATTATCTTAGCTAAGGCTAAAACACATGTTTACTTGTGCGTCAGAGTGCCTTTGCAGGTTCTAACGTCTGTTGTGTTCAACCAAGATAGATCGGAGGAGCGACTAACTAGGCCAACAAAGGGAGGCCTAATCCAGCCATCAACCAGCTGAAGAATTGGGACAAAACATTGGCATCGTTGTGGGGAACAATAAAGTTATCCACATCAAGCTCCCTAAAAGACGTTGAACTCGACTTAGCAAGCTACGCTTGCAGCAAAAGTTTCGTTGGGAATCAGAAAGGCAGAATGAACTGAGTCTCACCAAAGAGAACTTGCAACAAAAGGAAGATCATAGAAAGCTTGTCTCAAGATCGACCCCATGACAAGTGTCAGGCACAAACTGTCACCAAGAATAAGGAATCAAAGAGATCTGATAATCACCGACGACAACATCGCCACTCAAAATGCCTCCCCTAGGGGAAAAAGGCATATTGGAGAGGAAGGGCAAAATGACCCGAGGTAATCATGGCCATCTTTAGCATAGCTGGAGGAGCGACTCAATGGACCAACAAAGGGAAGCCTATTCCAGCCATCAACCATTCGGAGTACTGGGATAGAGTAATGTATATGCCTTTTAATTTTTGAATTGTTACATTTTTTATTATTATTTAAAAACACACTCAATATGTAAAGTGATATATTATTATTCTTTTCTTATAGCAATGTCTTAAAATTATAATGGAGTCGAAAAACACTTCTTATATAAAAGAAATTCTAGTGTATCTGATGATGTATTTACTAATTATATATATTTTTTTGACATGACTATATGATAATTTTTCAATCTTATTTTTGTTTTTACTCAGGGTGATTGCGATCATGTCCTACTTAAACTCGATTTTAATTAGACTCGTACATCATCAGATTTACTCGAGTCTAAAATAAGTTTAGGTTTAAAATTTTGATCAGACTAAATTTAGGGTAGATGAGAACAAACATAACATGTCCCTTACACATTTATACTCTCCGGTTCTATTTATAAGAAACAAAATGATTTATTTTCTCGATCATAAATATAAGAAACAAAATCTTATTTTCAACAATATTAATTGCTCAATTTCATATTTACCTTATTTATTATGAGACCACTTAACAATAAACTCACTTGTTTCTGTCCCTGAGACATTTAATGCAAAAGATATTTGTGTAAAACAATTAAAATTATAACATGATTAATTGAAATTTACTCATTTTAATGCATATTATTGATCTTGATGATTTTGTCAAATATTTCTTTTATATAAAACCCGAGGAGATAGTATGTACCAAGATTATGTTATTATTTGAAAAATTAAAAGACTCGAAATAATTATATTAGAGAGAATTAGAGATAGGTCCCGCCAAGTGGCGGATCCAGAAATTTTTTTTCATGGGTAAGAAATAGTTATAATATTTTCATATAAAAATATTATAAGTTTTTACAAAATACATGATCTTTATAATCTTTATGACTAAAATGCCTAAAATACCTAACTTACTACGAATTACAATTGTGTTCTACGCATTTTCATATTTTGAAAATGTTATATAATTTTTAAAAAAATATACCTCTGCGTATGTAATAAACAATCATTTAAAGATTTTTTTAAAAAAATAATTATTTAACTATTCATCTTTCATATGTTCTTCACTAATATCACTATTTGTATCTTAATCTAATGATATTGATGGAAAATCATCAAAAAATTGTCTTTGCTCTTCGAGTCTCTTTATCTCTTTCTCTATCTTAAACGATTTTTTTTTTCGAAATCTAATGTGTTTTGTCACTGTATCTGTTTAGCGTTCGAAAAGTGGTAAAAAATAGAAGGATAAAGAGATAAAATTAGAACCAATTTATTTTATCTTTTATCTCTTATAAATTTTTCACTTATTTAAAAATGTGCCTTATATGGGACAACATCTAATTTTTTATAAGAGCAAAATAAAAATTATTAAATATATTTAACTTAAAAAGTAAGGATGTGGTGGGACAACTCTCCCGTCCGCGCCAATTAAGAGGTGCAAAGTCGGTTACTAAAAGCACAGGTGTTCAGTTCTCCGGCTCCTTCTCTCTATCTATCTGTCCCCCTTTTTCTGCTAAATAAACGACAAATAACATTGCACACGCGAAGCGACAATAACTTTGTACACGGGACGGGATACTCTTTAGCCACCTATTTCAGGCCTCCTAATCCAATTCCGTGTTTACACACACTGCACTGCACCCTTCCCCTCTCTATTTTTCTCTATTAGCATAATACAACAATATTATAATACAATAATGAATCAATCAATCAATGCCAAGGGCTGATTCCGCTCCCAAGTGGACGATCTGAGTTTCATCAGGTGCCTTCCTCATTACAAAGTTGAATACATCTTCAAGGTCTTTTTTTTCCTGCAAGACAAGAATGGATCATTGCAAATTTCGATTTGACCATCTTATATAATGACATCAATATTCTACTGCGGAGATATTTTCAATTACCGAAATCCTAAAGTTAAACTACATCTTCTTGAGTAGATTGATAGGTTATTTAGTGGGGAAATATAACAACAAAAAATGATCGTAAAATTTGATTATTATATTATACCTAATGACAGAAGACACTTCTCTCACAAAAAGACAATTTTTTATTTCGTAAAAGTGACAGTTTTTTTTACACCTTTTCAAAATGTTTGTGATACTTATACTAATTTTTAGTAGAGAATAATATAATATGAGCAATTTGTATAACACTGTAGTTTTATCCTATACCTAAATCTATCGATTAACAGGGCAACATGGTATATCATAAAGTTTCCTGTGGAGTTATCCGACCCATTAGGAAATATTAAGCATCTCATGTGATTTGCGAATTAGTCAATCAGGAGATTTGGTTCCCTGGTAGTCGCAACTCAATCGATGATTTCTGATAAGAATGGTATGAAGAAGAAGAGAACATCAATTACTTGTCCGAATCGATAACCTCTTGCGGCGGCGTTAACAATAAAAACTAATCACACAAATGATGGTTTGATTGGTTTCTATGGATAATAATTTGAAAAAAGAATAAATTCCAAATGCGTAAAATCAATTTTCGTCTTTTTTGGTGAAAAATCAATGTTGTTTTCTTTTTTGTTTTTTTTTTTTTTTGCTCGGTATTTTCTTTTGGTATTAAAATCCACGATCCTTTTTTTTTTTGATAAGAAAAATCCACGATCCTTTTAAACCATATAAACATACTACTAGATCAAATAGATATTGAATGACCCATGTTTTCTTTGACTGGGATAGATATTGACCTATGTTGAATATTTGTTGATACCGACATATAGGAAGAATGCTAAAAAAGGGCAATATTTGCATGCAAATTGCAATGTGAGAATAAAAGGGAAGGGCAATATGGTAATTCCAAGAAAACTATCTTCACAATATATATACAGAATCTTTGTTTGTGCTCTTAAAAAATATCTTATTCATCTTCGCATGCTGCTTTTACTGATAGGAATAGCAGCAGTTAACACAGACAGTCACTGTAGTATGTGTTACTACTGACTGCTAGCTAGCTCTTTTCTTAATTGGTTCTGCGTTCTGTGTGCCGCAGACAGAGTGAGTCTCTCTCTGATCAACATTTTTCAGGTGCAGAATGTTAGAGCTCAGGTTGGCAGCAGCGGCTATTTTCCTATGGATGTTGATGTTGTGTTGGAGCAGCTGGGTTCCGGTGACAGAATCAGCAACAGCAATAGGAGTGAACTGGGGAACGGTTTCTTTCCGAAAGTTGAAGCCTTCCACTGTGGTTGATCTCTTGAAAGACAACAAGATATCAAAAGTGAAGCTGTTTGAGGCAGAGCCTGATGTCCTCAAGGCCCTCATGGGGAGTGGAATTCAGGTGATGCTTGGGATTCCCAACGAGATGTTGTCCCTCCTCAGTTCCTCCCCTGCCGCTGCTGATTTGTGGGTTCGTCAGAATGTTTCTGCTTACATTGGGAAACGCGGTGCTGATATCAGGTTTTTTCTCTTTTCACTTCAGACTTTTGTTCTTTCCTCTTTCTTTTTTTCTTTTTGTTTTGTTTTGTTCATTCTTGCTATGCTATGCTTCTATCTCCTTCTTTTTCTTTCAAAATCAACAACTATTACCTCAACAATGTCTAGCATCAAATCAATTTTGAAGCCATAATTGTTCGGACTACAACAATAATATGGAGAAAAGTTTTCTGTATGTAATAAAGCTATCCTTTTACAACAACAAATAGTCACTGTATTAAGTATCAAAGGTTGGACCTAATAATATTAATTTTTAATTTTCTTCATTGGTGGAAGAAAAGTAATTAATTCAAAAAAAAAAAAAAACTTTTGTTGGGCCTTCCCCCCCCCCCCCCTCCTCCCAACAGGGGTAGTACTTTCGTTGGAATTCTGTTAACTAAACTGACCGATAATCTTTAATTATTGGGTTTCTATGATGTATCCAATTATTCTATGATTATACATAACTATTTGATGTTTTGTTTACCCTAAAGTGGTTGTCCCCGTAAACACAAGCTACTCAAAACGTTGGCGCGGAAGCTGAATTCGGTTGTTTAAAATCTGCAAAACCATTAGTTCATCTATTATGAGTCCTATTCTTTTAGGTAGGTAGAATTAACAATTTCATCTGAATTTTTGACAACCTGAGGAAGTTGTTCAGCAAAAGCTTAATTGCAAATTTTTGTCTAATTATTAGATTTACTGTTAACAATTCATAATATGAATCAAATGGGGTATTATATTGATTAGAAATTACTATTATCTGAATAACAGTCTGTTACTTAAATGCCTTTTGCATTTTATTACAGGTATGTTGCTGTTGGAAATGAGCCATTCCTGAAGAGTTATAATGGTCAATTTCAGAACTTGGTGATGCCTGCGATGCTCAATCTACAGCAATCTTTAGTGAAAGCAAATCTTGCTGGTTCCATAAAACTAGTTGTCCCCTGCAATGCAGATTCCTATGAGTCCTCAATTCCTTCACAAGGTGCATTCCGTCCTGAACTCACCCAAATCATGACTCAGCTCGTTCAGTTCCTCAACTCAAATGGTTCCCCATTTATTGTCAACATCTACCCATTCCTCAGTCTCTATGACAATGGAGATTTCCCACAAGACTATGCATTCTTTGAGGGTACTACTCATCCTGTCACAGATGGTTCCAATGTTTATACCAATGCATTTGATGGAAACTATGACACTCTAGTTGCAGCCCTCAGTAAACTTGGATATGGTCAAATGCCTATAGCTATAGGTGAAATTGGTTGGCCCTCGGATGGAGCCATTGGTGCAAATATCACTGCAGCAAAAGTTTTCAATCAAGGTCTCATCAATCATGTTCTTAGTAACAAAGGGACCCCTTTAAGGCCAGGTGCTCCTCCTTTGGATGTTTATATCTTCAGTCTTCTTGATGAAGGTGCAAAGAGCACTCTTCCAGGAAACTTTGAAAGACATTGGGGGATATTCTTTTTTGATGGTCAAGCTAAGTATTCATTAAACCTTGGCCTTGGAAACAAGGAATTGAAGAATGCAAAGAATATTCAGTATCTTCCATCTAGATGGTGTGTGGCAAGCCCTTCCAGTGATTTGAGTAATGTAGCTGCTAACCATATGAGAATTGCATGCAGTGTTGCAGATTGCACGACCCTTAACTATGGAGGTTCTTGCAATGGAATTGGGGAGAAGGGTAATGTTTCATATGCTTTTAATAGTTACTATCAACTACAAATGCAAGACTCAAGAAGCTGCAATTTTGATGGGCTTGGTATGGTTACTTTCCGAGACCCTTCAGTTGGCGACTGTCGATTTCTTGTGGGAGTTAAAGACAAGGGCTCGGATTCATCTGGTTCTCAAATACTAGTATATCATTGGTGGGTTCTATTAGCATTTTTGTTAATTATACAAACTATCTTTTCATTTTCAATGTGATTCAGAGGTTTCGTAAGGGGGGTTTCCACGGTTCCCTCATCTGAGATTGTTAGAAAATTAGAACTATATTTAAGCTACTAATATATTAGTAAACATTCAAAAGCATTAGCCAAGCATATGGTTTAGTCTTTGTATCATAATACAAGAAATGGTGTGTACACGAACGTATTCAATATTTCACATGATTTATGTTTGTTCTGATGACTTTAATTATTATTATTATAAATGGTAATTTTCTTGTTCTCTCTCGTTCACACTTTGACTCATTTAGAAAAAAAAAAAAAAAGTCTTTTCCACTACTCCCGTTCAAAACACTCTATCTAAACATACCTTTAAGCAAACTAGACATTTGCCTGAGGCCCCCAATCTAAGTAGACAAGTTACCTTTATATTTGTACAAAATCGGAGAGCAACTCTACAAACTAATAACTTTGTAGATATACAAATTAAAAAAAAAAAAAACTTTTTCCACCTTGATTTTGGGCACTCATAAAAAAATGTTTCCAAATAATTTTCTTAAATACATAACCTTGTAAAAATTATAATTACAAAAAAAAAACCATACACCGCTATCTGACATTTTATCGCCGATAGCCTTGACAAAAATAGTGGCAATTATAAGATCGAAAGAAAATGGAAGGGCAGTGTTGGTTCTAGGCACGAGCTGACATGCACTCATGTTTCTTGGTGCACCAATTCTCAACTCTGGGCATAGGCTCAAAGCCATCTTCACAGCTTGCCGAAGCCATTGCACAAGACTTGTTACAAATATATTTCTCACCAACACTCCAAGGTGCTAATGCTGAGACACCTGAATATTCTATTCTGTTTCCCTTTTATTCTCAAATAAAGCAAATAAATAATAAGCAAACCCATTTGTCCAATCTACAAGCCTCAACTATCCAAAAAGGGAGACAAAGTTCTACACAATGAAAATATAAGCATAGTCCATATCCATCCCTAACTGAATCCTTCAAACAATATCCCAGCGTTCGCAAGCGAAACATAGACCATTCATAGCCAATACCACTAAAAGCGACATGGATGACATAGCTGCCTCAAGTATCATCAACTTGCGAGTGAAACACAAAACTGGGAAATGTGGTGGTGATATCTCTGCCAAGGAAACAAATTAAGTCAGATGTTAGACGATAGAGATTGATAACAAAATAGTCATTGAGATATATAGAATAAAAAGATATATTGGAGATACCATTCCGGACAAAATCGATCAGAAGGTAATTAAATTGGTGCCAAATTGCCACCATCTTAAACAAAATTTCCATGAATGACTCACAAAGGTACATGCACAGTCCAAACAGGCATGTCTGTACATATTTCTTTTTTTTTTTTTTTTTGGGGGGAATTGAACATATTCCATTTTTTAATTATTTCCTAATTGCAAGATACACGACCAGGGAACTACTATCCTTTCAGTTACAACTTCTATTTCAAGACAATTAGGTTAATTTTCTCTTTTGTTTTTTTTTCCCCAGTTACTAACTTGAAAGCGGGAAACACATGCGCATGCAGATACATGAAGTGATGAGAATAAGAGGGGATAGACATGAGGGAAGAGGATAGATGCATTGGGCTGTAATCATATTAGAAGTTACAATTTTAGTTTTATTATAATTTTATGTTCTGTTATAACCATATCAGTTTATTTAACAAACATTTGAAATGGCAAGGATTTGAAATTTCTGCAATAAAAAAGCGAAGGAAAAAACCACCGTTATCTTTAGTAGTAGTAGAGAATAGAGATTATAGTTTTAATATGATGGCTCATTTTGACAAACACATCCAAACATGTTAGGCAAAATTTCAGTCGGTGGTGAGAGAATTTCAAAATCCAAATAGTGGTTAGTAACAGGAAGAAACTCACTTCAGATACTGAAGAGTCATATTTTTCAGAAGGGATGGATGCCGCAAGACAAGGTTTCGCCATTCTTCCTTGTCAATCTTCCCATCATGTTTTGTATCAGCTTCCTCAAATGTCTAAATAGTTTAAAAACTGTCAGTGACAAATCTCCAGAAAAGATCATGTCAATATGATAGCACAATAATGATATAATTTGCCAATGTCTTCAATTCATTATCAACTCAACACATAAAACTAAGTCAACCCATGAAGTTCACATAAATAATGCTGAAAGAAGGTTTACTTACTTAACAGAGAAATTTAGAGGAAACTTAGGTCTGAATGCAAGGAAAACACAGCATAGAGTACACGTAAGTGTCCCCCTAATAATTAACTAATGTGAGATACAATGATAAACAATAAACAAACATGCACAATCAAAAGCGCACACACTTCAAATTTGGAAACAACAGAAAATCAATTACAAACAGAAAAATCAAACTGCTGAATTCCAAACTATGCATGCCTTACATATAATTTACATGCTTAAGTAAGATCACTTTTGCTTCTAGAAACTTCAAAGAGTAGTGAAAAAAGAATTAATAAATTTCAACTTGCATTGCACCAACAAAAAAAACCTAAAATAACATGAAGAAAAAGCAAAAAAAGAAAGAAAAAGAACTCATAATATGCTTGAAATGTACCTAGTCTAATAATGAACATGAAGATTTGGCATGCAATTTAAGTTGTCAAGTGAGTAAAGCACCTTATCAATAATACTTTCGATCACATCATCTGAAAGATTCATACCAGATTCAGCTAGAGTGGCCACCACCATTTGTTTTACCTATACATAAAAAACATTGATCATCAATGCATATCAAATGCGTGTGAATACCAAAAACATATCAGATCGGAGTATTAGATAGATTTTGAGCAAACAAAGAAACAATTACAAATTTCGCTACAATCCTAAAAGTGATTTTAAATTTTGCAGTTAAATTATGGGAAGATCCCAAGTTTTGAATAGGTAAGAGAAAACATAAAAGTAGTATGTAATTTTTGCGAATGCGTAACTTCAAAATTTAATGCAGGGAGATCAAAATATTGGTTATTTTGACTCAGGTATAATAATTTAATTACGATTTTAGGCTTCTAATCATTTGATACTAAACATATTCAACCCGTTTATCCTAGTGATGGCCAAATCAACCTTTAAAAACTCATGAGCTAGACCGGTTTTCAATCCAGGGCCTTGGACCACAAAGGATTTGAAAATACACTTGCAGTGGGCTTCCGAAAAACAAATGCAAGTCAAGGCCGATTCAAGTTCCCAACAGATAATTTTATCCCACATTGGTTGTCTGGTGAGCTAAAAACAATATAGAAGTGGTCCTATGTGGTGAGTGGACAAAACTTCTATATTTATTCAAGTTGATATGAAAATAAAAAATTTACCTCCTGTCTTTCAATAAATCCTTGCTGTTTGAGATCATACAATTGGAATGAAACTGCAAGAAGGAAAAGTTAGGAATCGCCAACAAGTTGATGCATTACTACCAATAACAATGCAGTGAGGAAATAAATAGGCAATTATAGAAACAACAGATATGCTCTACCTCCCTCTCCAATAAATACCCTTTCCATCCAAAATCCAAATAAAATTGTTGACTAAATTTTTGTTATTCTTACACTCAATCTTATCATCAATTGGTGCGTTGGGATGAAAGACGGAGAGAGCACGTGCAAACTCTTCGAAATCAAGTATCCCATTGTGCTTTGTGTCAAACAAGTCAAACACCTACAGAATCCAAACAGTACAAAACCATGAATAGGACAAATAAATATATAACTTTATAAGGTTCACAACAAATTGTACAGTATGTATACAGTACGCAGCTGACTTCATAATCATGTCAGATCATAAATATTGCCCAAAAATAGGCCACCTAGCTAATAAATCAAGGGGGAAAAACAATGATGACATATAAGGCCACACTTATTAGGCGATTTAGCAACATGGTGAAATAAATCAAACAAGATATAACATATAAAATGACAGTTGAAAATTTACCCATAACTACAACGTAAGAGTTGAATTTTCATGAAAAAACGCATCAAATTTTGTGTTATATTATTGTTTCTTTTTCCTCAAGGTGGGAACGTTAAAAACACTTGTAAACAAAACAAAAATATAATGCTCAGCATACCCTATCTGCGAATAAGCTCTCCTTCTTGTTTGTCTTGAACAATGCCAACTGAAATTCTTCCTGTCATGTAAAATAAGGAAACCATAGTTGTGAGTTATACATAGAGCATAGACTTGTTATGATTATAGGGTAGGCTAGAAAGAAAACCATCATCCATAAAGGTCGAAAATACAAATATCATAACATGAACTGATAGAAGAACAGAGCATGAGATGGCTAACTCGCCTTATTAATTAGTCCATCATCAATCACTGCACTGCTGATCTTCTTGAACAGTTCATAAAGAGCTTCGATCTCACTAACACTAACTGCATTGACAATAAAACAGATAAGCATCTCATCTTTCCCTTCTTTTATTCTATCCCTTATCTTATGCTTTTCATAAAAGAAGAAACTTGAGAGAGATATGAATATTCCATTCAAGTGAATCAAGTCTCAACAAGTGCCTTAATAACTGAACAATAAGGTTTTATAGATTCATGCAAGTCTTGAAAGGCCTTCAGACTCCTTCAACAATTTCTATAACCACTTGTGAAATTAAAATGGTATTTATAGATAGTTTATATACTTTGACCATTAACAGGAAGTGCTGGCCTTACATTATTGATGGTCAAATAAGATGATAATTGTGGAAATAAAAGATTCTGTGATAACAGTTCAATGCTGAGATTCATGGTTTCATACTGACTAATTGTACAATCTGGACGGGAGATGATGCTCATCTCAAGTATCTAATACTTTTCCACTGCTATGTTCCAAAATATTGTGAAAACCAAGCAAAACAAGGATGAAAATAGAGAGATACGGACACAATTAGATGCAAGAAAATATTAATACACAGTGCTAACTCAGAATTACTAATGACAAAAATTGAGATAACAATGAATGACCGGTCTATTGCTTCATCGAAAAGTTCATTAAAACATAATATGGAAAAAATAAATAGGGCAATAATAACATACACACTGTCTCTCTTGCAAGAACTTCTGGATTTTCTAAACCTCTAGGTTGCTTTAACGAATCGGAATCGCAACAATTTACCAGAGCAGCACACAAATGCTTTAATCCGTCTAGGCACTGCACCATGATCTCTTCCAGATGTCAAAACACTCCATACCTGAAATCCAGGAAAAAAGAAAATATAATACCAAGTAGATGTGTAAATGTCAAGAAATAAAATTTTGACTTTAGTGCTTGATAAAGAAAAAATGATGAAAGGAACAGATTCGATCTTGTGGTGACAAGACAGAAAGAAACATTCACAATCCATGTTTTGAAGCCCAAATAGTTTAAGGGACCAAAACTTTATTTCTCGTACCCTTTGAAAGGTCTCCTTGTCGCAACTTAGACAGACGACAAGAAGCATACAAAAAGCTATTGGATACACGTTTATTTAGTTTGAGGAATCCAAATGTTCCTCTCTGTGGTCTCTGAGGCCAAACCAATCAAACAGCAATACAAAAAAATGCTTCTAGAATCAGCATAACCAAAAGCACGTTCTTATGGAAACAGCAAGCATTAATAGCATGGTCAGAGATATCTAAGTGGCATTCCATTTCAGCAACCATTAATGGATGATAGCCACCTTTGTCCTCACATTAATGTAGTATTGACTGATCCAAAAGTGTCCCAATTAACAACAGGAAGTAAACATAGAATAGCTTAAACTGAAACGTATACAAACGCATGCATAATGTTTCAATGCAGTTTGTGTCCAGAAAAGTTTCCACCCACTAGGAAGCTACAACTAAACATTAACTCAGCTTTATTGCTAATTTACAAAGGAATTCAACAATCCAATTTAAATTTTATACCAGACCTAACTATACAGACGCATCCATGGTCTACCTAATATTCCCATGCAATAGTGCGTGGAAGGAAAGCATTTCCACCCTCTAATGAAAAAGAGCTTAACAGTACTAGGTGCCAACCATTAGTTCAGAATCTAACAATTCAAGCATAATTCTATATCAGACCCAACAAATCAGATTCACCTCAATTCCAAATATTTAACATCCTCCTCAACCATGGAAAGTAGAAAACAAGTCAGAGACAATCCGATTCAATATGAAAAAGCAGATTAGCTACGAATATTACTTCAGAAACAACGTAATCCAAAAACACAGTTTCAACAGCACAGCAGGGCACAAAATTGAGACAGTCGCAGACTCTCGCGCATGGAAGATGGAATTTCTAGCTCGATATGCAATAACCAAGGCAAAAACAAAGGAACAATGTGACATTAGGCATGACTCCTCCTAATTAAAGAAACGAATTCAAACTGACCGTACAACGATAGACAGATACATCTCCATTGATAATTGATTAAAAATATTAGGGCTTCGAAATTAGATCTACAGAGATTAATTAAATAACAAATAAAAAGGGCAAATTGGAAATAATTGAGATAAGAATAGTTGAAATGAAAATGAAGACCGGAGGAGGGGTTTATTTACCTTTCAGAAAAAGCAGAGAAAGAAGGAGAAGGAGGAGGTGGAGTCAATATTCTGGGACATGTTTGTCTTTATTTGAAAATTGTAATAATTGTAAATTTAGGAACAAATCGAAAGGTGTGGAGCTTTTTGGTTTGTATATATATATATATATATATATATATGGAGAAAATAGGGTTTTGATTAATTTATTCATTCATAAGAGGCCAGATCAAGGTGACCGACTGGCTGCAAAATGGAACATCCCTTCCTTCCTTCCTTCCCCGTCCTAATTTACAAAAACGGCTGGCTGGCTGCACCATCAACCAAGTTTCAATTATGGAAAGAACGAATCACAGAAATGAGTAAGAAAGAAAGAGGGAGAACCGTTTTAGGAGAGGAGAGAGAAATGAGAATAGAGTGGCCTACGTTTGGAGGGTACCCCCCCCTTGCTCATCGCTCACCAACCGTCACACGTGGCTCTTGACTGGTGGTTCCGGTTGTCACGTGCGGTTGAGTCGTCAAGAGTTCCGTGCTTAAATTATTTGATTTTTTTTTTACAGGAAATTATTTGATTTTAAAAAAAAAAAAATTGTTGTTGTTTTAATTTTAATTTTAATTAGTAAATAAATACGGATGTTTTATAATTTAACGGAAATTTAGTCAAAAATAATAATTTAACGGAAATCACAAAATTTGAATTAAAATTAAAAAAATAAATTTGCATTTATTACTACGTAAACCCCTCCGCTTTTCATTCAAATAAATGTTATTTTGACATCAAAAAATGACACTTGGGCGATACCTGGTTAATGACGTGTAAAAATTTGGTTAATTCAGTTTAGTAGATGGTTAATCTGTGGATGGTTAATAATACAAATATTTGGTTAATGAATACAATTCATCGTTAACCATCTACTGAACTGCATTAACCAAACTTTTGCACGTCATTAACCAGGTGTCGCAAAGTTGTCGATTTTTAGGTGTCAAAATAACATTACTGTTTCATTTTCCTTACTATAAAAAACGCACGGGTGAGTCACGGACGAAACTAGAAGGCAAAATAATTTTGGGTTAAATTGTCAAGCACTATAAAATTTTTGGTTAAATATATTTTTAGTCACTATAAAATTTACGAATTCTGTTTTTAGACCCTACACATAAAAAACGCACGGGTGAGTCACGGACGAAACTAGAAGGCAGAATAATTTTGGGTTAAATTGTCAAGTACTATAAAATTTTTGGTTAAATATGTTTTTAGTCACTATAAAATTTACGAATTCTGTTTTTAGACCCTACAAATAAAAAACGCACGGGTGAGTCACGGACGAAACTAGAAGGCAGAATAATTTTGGGTTAAATTGTCAAGTACTATAAAATTTTTTGTTAAATATGTTTTTAGTCCCTATAAAATTCACGAATTCTATTTTTAGTCCCTACAAAAATTCCGTTCGAACTTTAGTCCCCCTAAAATTCTCCGTTAGCAATATTGGTCTCTGCTGTCTAAATTTTGCTGATTCTGCTAACAGTTGTTTAGTCAGCAACTGCCATGTAGATATTTTGTATGATGTGACATCCACGTGGCAGGTGAATCATCAAAAATAATATTTTAATGCATACGTGACTGTCACGTCATATGACACGTGGCAGGTGCTGTATGAGTCATTTTAAATATGTTTTTCGTCCCTATAAAATTTTTAAATTTTTATTTTAGTCCCTATAAAATTTAAGTTTCGATTTTTAGTCCCCAAAAATTCAAATTTTGATTTTGGTCCTTAGTAATTTTTTACCCAATTTTAGTGCTTACATTGTTAACTAAAATTTTGGTACTTGACTTTTTATAAATATAAAATTTGGTTATGCAATAATTTGTCTCAAATATATGGCATGAAAATTTAAATATTTTTGTACACTTGTTTTAGTGAGGGAAATTTCATGATGAACACTAAAAAGCCATTGTGTAGGTAGTAGTGTAATGTCATTTTTTCTACGTACAATGCTCTTCCACAATAATATAGGTAACAACATTTGATTTGTCAATTTTTTTATCAAAAAAAAATATTTGATTTAACATCAAAATTTCTTTATAAAAAACATTGGATTTAACATGTAATACAATTTGAGTGTTGTTGACATTGAATTTTCACAATAAATAAAGTTCAAAAGATCAACTTGGGAATTAAATTAGGTCCTCATAGGACTTACAAAGTTGACAGATTTAAAGTATCCAAAAGTAGTACTATGTTGTAAAACAAACTTATTCGAAATGCAAGCACTCAAAATTCGAGTCTTTGAAGTGACTCCAATAAAACAACGACAAAAACATGATTTGATTGAGTTTATGAAAAACGCAATCAAAGACACGTATAAGGATTAAGGATAAAAGAACAAAAAAATAATGTATGCACTAATAAAAAGAAAATATTAAGTAAAGAACATGTAAAAGAGAAATTATACTGTTGGAGAGTAAATAACAAAGAGCAAAAGAAACAGAAATTACTATGTTATTCGAATTGCAATAAAATGTGGCAAGAACACATACTATTATAGTGAAGGAAATTTCATGATGCACACTAAAAAACCATTGTGTAGGTAGTAGTGTAATGCCAATCTTTCTACGTACAATATTCTTCCACAATAATTTAAGCAACAACATTTGATTTGTCATTTTTTATCAAGAAAACATTTGATTTAACATGTAAATTTCTTTATTAAAAAAACATTTGATTTAACATGTAATACATTTCGAGTGTTGATAACATTGAATTTTCATAACAAATAGAGTTTCAAAAGATCAATTTGGGAATTAAATTAGGTCCTCAAAAGACTTGCCAAGTTGACAGATTTAAAGTGTCCAAAAGTAATACTGTGTTGTAAAACAAATTTATTCGAAATGCAAAAACTCAAAAATTTGAGTCTTTGAAGTGACTCCAATAAAACAGCGACAAAAACATAATTTGATTGGGGTTATGAAAAACGCAATCAAAAACACGTAAAAGAATTAAGAATATCATCGATTTGAAACAAATTATTACATAACCATATTTTATATTTATAAAAAGTCAAGTGCCAAATTTTTAGTTAACAAAGTAAGCACTAAAATTGGGTAAAAAATTACCAAGGACCAAAATCAAAACTTAAATTTTGTAGGGACCAATATAAAAATTTTATAGGGATGAAAAACATATTTAAAATGACCCGTACAACACTCGCCACGTGCCATATGACGTGGCAGCCACGTATGCATTAAAAATATTATTTTTGATGACTCGGCTACCACATGGATGCCACGTCATACAAAAGGTCTACGTGGCAGTTGCTGACTAGACAACCATTAGCTGAGTGAGCAAAATTTATACGACAGGGGCCAATATTGCTAACGGAGAATTTTAGGGGGACTAAAGTTCGAACGAAATTTTTGTAAGGACTAAAAGCAGAATTTATGAATTTTATAGGGACTAAAAACTTATTTAACCAAAAATTTTTTGAAAATAATTTACGTCATTCATTATATTATTTTTTACATTTATTTCTTTTTTCTGATATATAAAAGTTTAGGTGAGTGGGATCCCGGAAACTTAGCAGGTTTAGAGAAAGCCTCAATGCTCAAAAAACGCTTACATAGATACTTACATATTACCCACTAATGAAGTTCGAACTCACGTTCTTGTGAGAATATGTCGTATTCTTACCAACTAGAATAACCTTCGTTGTCATTTATTTTTCTTTTTTTTTATTTTAAAAAATTAAATTAATAAATATTTAATTAAACTAATAAATATTTAATGTATATACCATTTAATTATTAACAAAAAGGGTGAGGAAGGGGCTAGAGCCCCTAGTTGCCACTCCCTCCATCCGTCCCTGGGGTGAGGCAATTGCTCGAATGATAGGAATATGTGGAAAAGACTCCCACGTGATTGAGACTATGACTCGGTTTGGTAAGATCAAGAAGTTAATTTATAATTTATTGTACTAGCTTATAAATTTGTTTAGTCGAAGAAAATGTGTTTATTATGTAAGTTTATCACACTAGTTTATACTCCCTCCGTCTCAATATATACGTCACATTTACAAAAAAAAATTGTCCAAAAATATGTCATTTTTTATTTTCAATGTAATATTAAATGTTTTCTGTCAATTGTACCTTCAAATACTTCACCTTTTATTTATGACAATAGTTAATACATCAATGGTTAATAAAGTTAATTTGGTAAAATTATCACTCTCTTTCTTTCATTTATTTTTTTTCTTAAACTGTGTGGTTTAGCCAAATATGACATATACATTGGGACGGAGGGAGTAACTTTTTTAGATATGCTACTTGAAGTAGCATGTGAACTTATAGCTTATAGTTTTTTATCTTTTCTCCCATTTTTATCCTTATTATTTTATTCTTTAAAGTGTTTGTGAAAATTAGTAAAAAGAAGCTATAAGTTAGCTCAAAAGCTAGTTGATAGCTTATAGCTGATAACTGATAGCTTATAGCTTAAAAACTGGTTATTTAAAATTGAAATATTTGGTAAAATTAACTGTTTAAGTAACTAATAAATATAAAATACAAATGAAATGGATATGTCAACCACATGCATATACATGGGTGAAGAGAAAATTAAGGTAGCAAAAGAACATATTTAATTTCGAGTCTTCATTTGGCAGCACCACGGTGCAGGAATAAGGAAATACAAATGTTGGTTTGTGACTTTTATCGCATAATTTAATGGGACAGGGCTGTTTGTCATTGGCTTAGCAAAATAGAAGCATGACAGCTTCTTAGTTAGAATTCGCAAAAAGTTTGAATCAAGCAGGAGGTGGCAACGTTTCAAATCTTCTTTCCTTTCATTTGCACAGATTTGTGGGGAATAATTGCCATGTATTAATAGCATGTGGTGGCATAGGAGGGGTTAAACTTTTACTGAGGTGCTGGTCCATTAAAAATAGTATGGTATGGTCAGCTGATAAAAACATGCATCTGCCATTAGTTTCTTCGAAAAAATATGACAGCCCTTGAGGATAGCGCAGAAATTGAATGAAAAAAGGTGAACAACTTATTTTTTCTAGCTCACGGTGAAGGGCACGGTTCATCTAATAAAGAGGTGGTGTTCTTATCTTCATTTGAGAAATAATAACAGCATATTTAAAATGAGTTTGCACACAAAATGAGAAGGAATAAGAGACGTGTTGTCGCATAAATATCAATAGGTGATAATAAGGGAGCTGCTGTCAAAGCTATACTGAGCATTTTGGCCTCCCAAAAAGACGCACCTCTTATTAGGCAGTAATATCAAACTTCTAAGCAAGCATGTCAACCAGTTGATGAAACACTATTAAAATTCTAATCTAAAGCTAATATTTTCCTTGGTAATACCATTTTCCTTGGGAATACTACTTTTCTTGAGAGCACAATTTGGCAACGATTCTAACATGGTCTTAAAATCAACATTCTCATCATCTTCATAGAGCATGTGACTTTCACATCCTTCAAGCCATGCCACCAACACGTAGTATGACCAGAACTGCAAACACAATTGTCCTCTTTTCTGCCCTTTAGCGTCTCATAGAAAAACTGTACACTACAACAAATGTTGTTTCTGGCAACACTATTTTTGGCAACAGGTGTGAAATGTTACCTAAAAGTGGATTAGCCAACATTTGACAACTGTTGCCATTAAATATGTGTTTTACACTACACCTTTTATGCAACACTTGAAAAACTGTCCCCTCAAATTGAAATGGGAACATTTTTGAACTGTTACTAGAACCTTTTTTTCGCATCAGTTAAGAAATGTTCCCTAAACTATATCTGGGGACAGTTTTTAAAGAAAACTAACAAGGTGAACTGGGGCTTTCATGTTCCAATTGCTCTTTCTCTTTGGCCCATTATTATTGTTAGTCTATCAGATATACATTCTTTTCTATAATAATTATCATGAAAAAAGAAAACTATTTACCTTCTACAGCTTCTTTGTTTGTGTTTGCCACTTGTTGTTTTTGATTGATATATCTGTCACTTTGTGCAAAACCTTCCATAGCTTCTAGTGGCCCCAAGTTTTCTTCTCCATTTCTTTGAGATACTGCTTGATTTTGATTCACCTTGGCTCTCCCTATTTTGATTGTAGCAATGCCTTTGTCTAGGTTTCCATCAACCTTTTGAACATTTTCTCTATTATTCCCCTGTAGTCTCTCACCCAATCCATCAATTGTAGTTTTTCCGCGAGCTCTTTTCTTTGACGTTCCTATTTTCAGCATAATGTCATCAAAAGAATATGTAAGTTAATACATACATATATTTATACATAAGGTTCATTTCAAACCTTATTGCTCAGTATAACTAATGCATACTTAAATACTAAGTAAACAATGGAACATTTGAAATATTATTGTGTATTACTTTCCACTTTCTCAAAGACTAATAAGTAGAGAAATGAATGCATTAGTTCAAGGTAGAATTCAGTTTGTGTCTCATCTTTTTACGGGCAAGTTGTTGCACTTTCTATATATATAACATACAAAACAAATATACATTCTTTTCTATAATAATTATCATGAAAAAAGAAAACTATTTACCTTCTACAACTTCTTTGTTTGTGTTTGCCACTTGTTGTTCTTGATTGATATATCTATCACCTTGTGGAAAACCTTTCACAGCTTCTAGTTGCCCCAAGTTTTCTTCTCTATTTCTTTGAGATACCGATTGATTTTGATTCACCTTGGCTCTTCCTATTTTGATTGTAGCAATGCCTTTGTCTAGGTTTCCATCAACCTTGGCTCTTTTCTTTGGCGTTTCTATTTGCAGCATAATGTCATCAAAAGAATATGTAAGTTGATATATACATATATTTATACATACATACATACATACATAAATATATACATACATAAATATAAATGCCTCATATCTTGAAACAAAAAATTGGTTACCTTCTGCAACTTCTAAAACTTGTTGAACCTTTTCTCTATTAATTATTTCCTTGTAGCCTCTCATGCAATTTATCAATTTTCTCCTGCTTAACTTGCTGAAATCTCTTTGCTAACTCAATGCTTGATCTTGCTTGGAAAGGAAAATCAAAACTTCTTTTTGTAGGACTTCGACCAATCTTTTTAAGAGTTCCACCATCTTTTACACTTCTTGCTCTCTCCATTTTGGCTAAGGACCATGAACTACAAAGGAAAAGAAACATATATAATGAGATAAATTTTACCAAAACTTCTATAGTATATTATACATTGCAGCACTATATTTTCTATTAATTAAAGTAAAAATAACTTCAATACTTGCATATTTAAACACAGAAAATATGTGAATATTTTCCATAATTACCTGACTATTATATACTATAATGTTTATTATACATGGGCTACTCCAAGAGGTCTCATGTACTATCATCAAAACTAGATTCATCAGTGTCCTCCTCTTCACTTTCAAAACTTGCCTCATCATCACTCTCATTTTCTTTTTGTTGATTGTGAAGTTCAGATAAAGGCTTTTCAAAGATATCATCAGGTACATCTTTCCTAACCAAATCAACTTCAAAATCATCCTCCAACATAGCAAGATTTGCTGAAATGTCATATTCTTGGCCATTTGAATTAAAACTTTCTCCCATGTCAAATGAGTCCCTTGGAAGTGCCTTCAAAACATAGTGCCTATTTTTGTTAAAAGGATCTTCGATAAAGAAGCATTGTTGCACTTGAGATGCTAACACAAATGGATCATTTTTATAGCACTTTTTATTAGAGTAAACACATGTCAGCCCATATTTGTCTTCTTCAGCCACAAACCAATCACATTTGAACAATACATATTTAAAATGACCATAATAATCTAACTCTATGATATCCTTTATTGCCCCATAGTAGGTCACACAAATTTTTTCTGGATTTTCATCATTTACACTTCTAAAGCTTGGAGTTATTACCTCTAATGTCACACCACTATTTTGAGTTTTCAAATTGCTTCGCGTTTTCTTGTATGAAACCGGTATCCATTAATGACATAACCAGAAAACCTTCTAGCAACATTATTTGGTCCCCTAGACAACACCTTTAACTAATCAGAAATTTCCTCATTCATGACACGTGCTTCAAACCATTGAATGAAATCTTCTCTTTGATTTTTAGCTTTGCTCCACTTTTTATGCGTTTTGGTGATTATGAACATCAACCTCATGCTCTCTACAAAATAAATGACCAATTTTTAATGCAAAAGAAAAAAATTAAGAATGAAATGTTGTAGTGAGTTGATTATAGTACCTAATGTATTCTTGCACTTCATCATGATTGAATAAGATATACCCATGGGCTTGGTTTTGAGACTTAAGATCAAGAGAAATTAGTTTCTTACCCCCAATAGGATGGCCAATGTTAGGATTCTCATCACTATTTCGTGTCATTCTATTGATCCTTGTATCTATACCGTCGGACAAATATCTTGAACAAAATGTTAGAGATTCTTTAACCAAGTATGCTTCAGCAATAGAACCCTCCGGGCGACTCTTATTGCGAACAAAAGATTTTAAATCGCCCAAATATCTTTCCATATAATACATCCATCGAAATTGAACCGGTCCACCCAATCTGACCTCATTTGCAAGGTGTATTGGTAAGTGAACCATTATGTCAAAGAAACTTGGAGGGAAGATTCGCTCCAACCGCAAAGTGTTTCTAATCTCTACTTCCAAGTGATCTAAGCTTTTCACCTCAATAACCTTTTGGCATAAACACCGAAAGAAGGAACAAAGTCGAATCAAAGGAACAAAGAACTTGGTTAGGAGCTATCCCTCTTATTGCCACTTGTAACAAGTAATGTAGTATTATATGAGCATCGTGACTCTTGTACCCAAAAATTTTCCCTTCATCAACTTGCACACATCGAGAAATATTAGAGGCAATGCCATCAGGGAGTTTTACTGTCTTTAAAACACCACAAAAAATAAATTTCTCATGCTTGGTTAGGGAGAAACATGCTTTTGGGATTTGAGTTTTCTTACCATCACTTGTTGCCTTTAAATGGAGTTTTTTTCTAATCCCCATGTCTTGTAGGTCCAAACGAGTATTTGCATGATCTTTTTTCTTTCCTTCAATCTCCAAGAAAGTCCCGATTATACTATCACATATGTTCTTCTCTATTTGCATTACATCAAAATTATGACGCAAAGTGTTATCCTTCCAATATGGTAATTGCCAAAAGATAGATTTTTTCTTCCATGGACCGACCCTTTTTTTCTTATCTTTCTTTCCCAATACATCAGGGATGTCTTCCAAGTCTTCTAAAATTCTTGTTGCATCTAACAAGGAGGGTGCAGACCTATATTCTGGCTTTCCATTAAATGAAGATCGCTTGATCTCCACACATGATTCAATCCAAAAAGACTCGATGGCCCATATAACACATCTTTCGACTATGTTTTAAGTAAGTGGAAGAAGTTTCATAATTACAAGCGAGCAAGCAAACTTCCCTTTAGTGCTCCAACCAGATAACATAGCATATGCAGGTAGTCACTAATACCCACAAAAGAGCCGCACGATCTCAAATGATTGATTTTTTGAAATATCATACGCTTCTACCCCGACATCCCACAATAGCTTTAGCTCCTCAATAAGTGGTCAGTAGATATACATCAATTGCGTCTCAGTGATCGTGGTCCAGGAATAAGTAATGACATCATACAATTTTCTGCCTTCAAGCATAAATTTGGTGGATAATTGTATCTTTGTCAATACCACGGGCCATGTGCTATGTGAGAGATTCATAGTCCTAAATGGATTAAACCCATCACTAGCCAACCCAAGCCTGATATTACGAGTCTCAAGAGCAAAATCTGGATGTTTTGCATCAAAGTCTTTCCACGCTTGGCCATCGGTAGGATGCCTTAACCTACCATCCCTTGAACGCTCTTCTGCATGCCACCTTAATGAATCAGCTGTCTTTGAACACATAAAGAGTCTTTTCAATCTTGGAATTAAAGGAAAATGTCTTAGCACTTTGGCAAAGAACCTTGTGAGATTTTTTCGATTCTTCAAGATCACATTCAACTTCAGGATATTCAATCCATCTTGATGCTCCACAAAGGTGACACGAATCGCCCTTCACATGCTCTTTCCAAAACAACATGCAATTGTTGGGACATGCATCAATCTTCTTATAGTCTAAGCCCAAGTCCTTTATCATAGATTTTGTTTTATTGAAAGAGATATGGATGTTCAAATCGCATAGCCTCTTTCAATAACTCTAGGAGAGCAAAGAATGATGCATTGCTCCATCCATAGAGACATTTCAACAAATACATTCAGATAGTGAACGATAATGTGGAGAATTTTTACAACCAGGATACAACTCTTGATTTGCGTCCTCGACTAATTTATAAAATTTCTTTGCATCTTCATTTAGGCCTTCATGTTCTCCACCGCTTCACCACATCTTTAAATCTCTCGAACAATAAGCCATCAATATCATCAAATGATGTGTCACCATCAATATCGCCATCGAGATCCATGAGACTTTCAACGTCACCATGGTAAATCCATTCTTTGTATCCCTTTACAAATCCATTAGATATTAAATGATTAAACACCACTTCTCTTTTTCCCAAATATCATTGCAACATACAAAGACAAGGGCACAAAATCTCTGTCCTTCAACTATTCCTATCTTTGAATGCAATATCCAAAAAATAACTAACACCTTTCATATAATCTTCATCAGATGGAGGAAAGTCCATCCAATCCTTCTTTATCATGTTGGGTTTATCAATAAAAATCAATTATTACAATAAAGGAATAAGTTTAAGGAATTATAAAGCTAATAGACAAAGCTTAAAAAATTAAACTACATATAAAATTACATATAATCAGGTTGCTATAGATAGAATAAGCCAATTGGAAGAATGAAATCAAATGAAAGTAACAAACCAAAATGACAAAATTACTACTACATGGAATGAAAATAAATAATCATTTCACAAATTTCTACAATTCAAATTTGATCATAATGCAATTAGTAAAGAAAATACAGCTCATAGATTATCTATAGAAGGGTTGAATCAAGCATAAGTAACAAGAATAAAAATAGAACAAAAATAGAACCAACAAAAGATACACCAAATCCATGTTTACATAGGTGAAACAAAGCCAAAAGCAGCTTGGTGCCTCCTTTGTCGCACTGTTTGCTCAGCTGGGTGGTGGAATTTACACTAAAGCGGTGATGTTGGGTGACCTAGTTGGAAAAGTAGAACAGGAATTCTCAAGATGACCCTAGGAATCCTGCTGTTATTGCTGACCTGGTAATTCTTTTATTGTTGTTTACTTCATTTTGAAGGGCCCACACTTCACATTTTAAAATTGACTCTTAGTCATCCTGGTTTTCAGTAGATTACTACTTATTTTTCTCATGGCTATTGGATAAATTGTAGAAATGATTTTAAAATAAGGTTATATATTTATAAATAAAAGGACAAGATATCCGCTACCATTATTCATGTTTAAGTTAATTTGATGTTTCACATGGTGATATTTAAAGATGTTAGACATAATGTGTTTTCCTCTTAATGAAGCAAAGGTAACTCAATCACTTGTGGTGTTCCTTGATTTCAAGCTCCTAAGTTCTAAATATTTTCATTTGTTCATTTGTCCCGAGTATGTTTGATGCAAGTTAAAAATAGAACAAAAACCTCTATCTTAACAATCTCATTGCTTTAATTATGATCGATGATGGGACAAGTAAATAAAGAGAGATTGGCGTAATTCCTTGGAGAGCTACAGAGGAAGGAGAATACCAATGACCGCTATGTTGTCGCTTCTAAGAGGAGACACGTTAACTAGAAAACCTTATGTGAGAATTCAACCAATTCCAGACCAAACTGACACAAAAACTGACAAGGAGCACAAGAAATGAATAAGTTGCTGATCTCCAGTTATTGTGAATATATGTTTCTTTAAGTTCACTATAAACATGATTCTTTTTTTTTTTTTCCGTTTCTAATCTTGGTTTATCCCTGGATGTGTTTAGTTAAGCAACAAACTCCTCATGTTGGGGAGCAGGAGCGGTTGGGTGGGAATTGAGTGCTCATGATTCTGTCAGATATTTATGGCTTAATGAATGTCAATGATCAAACCAAATTTTTCATAGAGGAGGTCTAGTATTTTCTTTGGAATACAAAATTTTAGTAGACCTTAGGATGCTTTTGTCCTATACTGTTTGTTTTTTAGGATCAACACTTATTGTCTCTTATATTATGGTATTATGAGTGTAATTGTCGCACTTAGAGTAGCCGGAAATAAAACAGTACATTCACATTGCTCCTTCTATATAATAATTCTGCAAATGCTATAGGTTGTGTATTTTCTTCTCTGTTTGTAATGTTGTAGCATCTACTGTTTTACCATTTTGGCTGACAAACTATCGACACTGACATTGATAATATTTTGGTATAAAGGAGGAGTAAGGATGCAGGACAAGGCACATGAATGATAAAGCTCTAGTGAGGTATTATGAGCTTTATTTGGATGATAATGTGCTCCTGGCATATGGGACATATGGATAACAAGCAATCTCTGCAAGTCTGCATCAAATTTTCTTTTTAATTATCATGAAACATAGAAGATGGGGAACATCATTCTTAAAAATGGAAGAATTTGTCGATGAAGTCATTTTTTTTCCATCTCAAGTCATCATGGTAATGGAGAATCATCAACAAACAAAACCTGAATCCTAGATGCTTTGAAATCATTGAGGTGAAAAAAACAAAACTTCTTTAGGTGCCAAAAATATGTCATGCCTCAGGCGATGTCTAATTGTGAAACAAGAAGCAAATTAATCTCTTGGATATGCACATGATCAAGCACAATAATACAACTAAAATGTTTCCACCTTGAAAACAGATTCAAACTACATGCATTATTGCGCTTAATCACCTCTTAAAAATAAAGAAACAAATTCCTTCACAACACAAGAATGCATACATAATAGAGCAATCAAATTAATTCACATGCATAATAGACCACAACAAATGAATCATTGCCAACCGACAATGCTCATCATTCAAAAACTCAATCAACATAAATTAATCTCATCACATACATACCTGTGATAAGAAGCAAACCAGATGGAAGTCGCTTTAAAAACAACCCTCTTTCCCTTAAATCTCCCAAAGAAGCGTAATCAAAGACTGCTCTCGGAGTAATGCTAGCCTGAAAACAAAACCAAAACCCAATATATGATCCAACTTCCCTAATTAAAACAAGACATACATATTTAAATCATTAAATATATGTACACCATTCCACCATTCATCTCTTCAAACATTCCATCTCACAAACCCTGCCTACACCTCATTCCACATCCCAAGCTATAAGGGGAAAATCACAAAAATAACAAAAACGTGTAAATTTCACAATTTCTAACTATAAAACCACAAAAAAACTACAAAATTTAAAAAAATAAATAAAAGGCGCAGATACACACCGTGAAGGACAGAGCGTAATCTGTCAAGGACAGAGACCCGTGAGCACCACCGTGAAGGTGCGGCGAGGAGCCCGCTTGCGTCTCGTAACGCCGAACGATGATGAAAGAGGAAGTGCGTTAATCCGGTCTTGCGCCGTCTGGGTTCTTGGTGGCGACGCCGGCGGCAAGGGTTCGCTAAGGACCCTTCATCGAAAGCACGCTAGGGTTCGCCAAGGAGAAGAATCAGGGCGAAGAAGGAGGATGGGTGCGGGGGTCGAACCAGAAAATGAACAATCGTCAACCAGAGGATATTTCACCATTCATCTAGGAGAAAGAGGAAGATGGGTGTGGGGGTCGAACCAGGAGGAGGATCGAGCGATCTGGTTTTGGAGAGGGATGCGGTGGATGCTGGAGATGGGTGCGGTGGATGCCGGTCTGTGAGGGAGGACGACGAAGAGGAAGAACGAGATGGGTGCGGTCTGTGAGGAAGAACGAGAGGAAGAACGACGGTGGATTTTAGGTTCTGATGAATTTTACCAATTAGAGGGAAAAAAAAAACAGGCGGGAGAAGAAAAAAAAATTTAGTGCCTAAACAAAATACTTAGCGCCTCTTTTTTTTTTGTTAATAAATAAAAATTATTAGAGCAACAATAAAAAAATGTTGCCTTTTATCAAAAAAAGTGCAACAGTCATGTATTTTGCTTCTAAATTGGGTCTTTCTGGTTGATGAGTCTCATTTATGTAGTGGAAAAAAAGGAAAGTTTTTTTATTAAATTTTAATCTTTTTCCCTTCCTTTGAAGATATGTGAGTTTTGCAAACTTATTAAATTCTAATTCTTTGTTCCTTGCAAACTGAGCAAATAAGGCTTGAAATAAATTTTAATCTTTGTTCTTTGTTTCCCAACTTGCCAACACAACCCATCATCTGCCACAACTCTTTCAAGCACTATCCAATCTTCATTCCTCCATCCATGCTTGATGCTTGCCATGCGCCTAGAAAAAGTGTTCTGTAAAGTCTCTGAATTACTACATAACAATGATTACTTACAACCTTGTTTATTTATTTTTGCTAAGTAAATATGAACTAGCTATACTGAGCAAATAAGGCTTGAAATAAACCTTATGCATGTATGTATGTATTAACTTACATATTCTTTTGATGACATTATGCTGAAAATAGGAACACCAAAGAAAAGAGCTCACGGAAAAACTACAATTGATAGATTGGGTGAGAGACTACAGGGGAATAATAGAGAAAAGGTTCAAAAGGTGGATAACAACTTAGACAAAAACATGGCTGCAAAGAGAATACTTACTGCTTCAATAAAATCTAAAAAACAAGAGCAACATATGCTTTCTTTGGAGACAATGATGTCAAATACTCAATGCTCTAAAAAGGTAAAGAAGGTGCCAACATGCCCGTCAATGTTGATTGATGACTTTATTGAACTTCAACGATCAAAAGATATGGCCGCAACCAAGTCATTAAATGGAGAAAAAACCCCAAGCAACTGCCACCTTAGCTCCAATCAGCCTCTCAAAGTGAATCAAGATCGACCAACATCTATAGGAAATAGAGAGGAACACTTGAGACAACCTGAAGTTATGGAAGAGCTTGCACAAGTTGAGGGAGATATCAATCAAGAAGTAGAAGAAGCGACAAACACAAATAGAGAAGAAAAAGAAGGAGAAGGTAATTAATTTCATGTTTTATTTTAATGATTTCATGTGTTGTGTATATAATGTCAACAAATATTAGATCTTATTTTATTATATTGATGACTTCGTACTAAAAATAGGAACATCAAAAAGAAGAACTCGTGGGAAAACTTTATGCAAAGGCATTCATGCAAGAACTATGGATGAGCGAGAAGAAGTGATCTCTAATGAGGATGGTCAGCCTATTGGGCCTAGTAATAAAGTAGTATCTGACTTGGGCCTCTTCTTGGGAACTTTGGCAAGGAATTCAGCATTTTGTCCTTTGATTTATACAAGTTGGACAGACATGCCGGATGATAATATAACGCGTATCTGGAAATATGCTAATGTATGTATGTGCATGAAAAATTTACATGCCTAATTATATATTCTATGATGCATTTGATTTCTAATTCTTGTTTTTCATTATGATTTCTATAGAAAAAGTTTATCTTGCCGAATGAAGCTAGAGATTGGATTGAGACTGCTGTTAGAGATGCTTGGAGACGATACAAACACCAAATTAAGAAGAATCATTTTTTGGAGTATTCCAACATGACTGAGAGACTCAAACATCGTCCTTCAAAGGTGCCAGAATCTCATTTTAGAAAGCTTTGTGAATATTGGAGTTTGGAAACTGTACAAGTAAGGTTTATTATTAGTTTTGTTGTATATATATATGATAAATACATCATAGCTTCTTGTAATATTTCCTTCAACTAAATATGCAGTCAGTCAGTGAAAGGAACAAAAGAAATAGAGCTCAACTTAAGTGGAGGCATCGAATGGGCCCTAAAAACTTTGCTATAATTCGTGAAAGATTGGTAATATTCTTTTGTTCTTGGCTAATGATATTTATTTTCATGATTTAATGTGTTATACATGATCTTATACATGTTACTTGTTTTTCACTTTTGTTTGAATAACATTACGAGGATGTCCAGATCCAGCTAAGGAAGTAACATTACTACTCAAACCCTTACCCTCAATACCAATCACATTGTCATTTGGCAAACTCTCTGGCCAATCCTTCCTAATTTGTGTGCACAATCTAGGTGACCTTGGCATAAAAGAAAAACATTCCTTTCCTTTGAATTCAGAGTAAAAGAAAAACTTGTTTTGGGTGGTTTGTCCTCAGAAGATATTTATTATAATTATTATGGACACAATTTAACAATATTTCTATTTTTCATAAATTAGATTCAGTGCATAGGACTATGGAAAGACTATGGACATTTTTTCTGCATAAATATTTCTATTTTTTCTGCATAAATATTTTTTATGAATCATTTTTTTTTTCTGCATAAACAATGTTCAGAAAAGGCCAAATGAAGTACTCATGGTACAAGGGTAGCTAAATTACTGAGTAAACCTTGGATGCAATTTTACTTGTTATGTTGCTATGATTGTGCTGTCACTTCTAATGTCAAAGTCTATTGATATTTAAAGTTAGGTACATATTTGCTTCCATGTCTATATTTAACAAACTAAGTTACTTGCGTGCAAGGGAAAACAAAGAGCCTACCCAAGCTAAATTTTTATTGAGACTCGGAACGGAGATAAAGGAAAACAATTGGATGATGAAACTAAGAATACAATTGTAAGTTAAAAATTATCCTTAAAATAAATTATGTTTGCTTAATATATTCAGTAGACTTTGTTTATGTTAGTAGATAATAGTTAATTTCAAATTTTTTCTAGTCCCAACTTCAAGAAATGATTGAGAATGAGGAAAGTGATGACAAAACAATTCAAGTCAGCTTGGGGAAGAACATCATGGAATGGTACGTTGTTATGGGAGAAATGTCACAAAAACCTCTTTAAAGCGAAAGAAAGAGATAAATGATTTGAAAAGGGGGGATAATGAAGAGGTTTCTTCATTAAATGAAAAAGTGCAAAATATGGAAGATACGGTGGGTAAATTAAAAATGCTTTTAAGACCCTATTGCAACATTGCAAACCTGGAATTAGTATGGAATCACTGGAAGATTTTTTGTTGGATTATCTCCTGGAGATGCAAGTAGTGCTCAAAAGGTGGTTGGTCAAACACATATGCATTCTTCAACATCAACACATCTTCCGAATCTTGGAAAGGTAACTTTATATAGCTTAGAGAAATATCATTTCCACATTATCTAGAGAGTTTTGATCTTACAATATTTCTTGTATTTTCTTATGCAAAGAAGGAATCAATGAAGATACAAATGAGGAGCAAGGTCTCAATGAAGAAGATATATATGAGGAATTGCAACATGACATGTTTTGATCTTAGATAGGTAAACTTTCTTAATGGGCTGATTTATGAAACTTTTGGAGTATAGAGGACAACTAAGCTTGTGGGTATAGAGAATAAAGTACACAAATTAAAAGAAATCTAGAAAATGAAAGAAAGAATTCATCTGAGCCATCAAGTCATTTTGTCTCTCAGTGTTTAGGGAGAGGGACAGAGGAGATATTCAAAAGAAAAAAAAGTTATATATCCTGCATTGTTCTTGAAAACAGTTTATACTAACACAAGAAGCAAAACAAGAGGAAAGGAAGGAAAAAAAAAGGAAGAAACTTAAAGAGGTTTCATTCTTTGATAGGAAGAAGCACCAAATTCTGCATAATTTACGTCATGTCATTGATATTTCAATATGGCAATAGTTGTTTTGGTTGCTAATTGATCTTTATTGCGTTTGGTAAGATGTCCTGTAACAGGGGTAGAAATCCGCATATTGTGCTTGGTGTGGCTATATATCCTGTTTTTTTTTTGTGATGTGCTAATATATGCTTGCTGTCATATTAGTAATTTGGGCTGCACTTTGATTTGGGTAACAACTAGTATGCTTAATGGAAAATGAGACATTTCTATAATGAGTTATGTTAAATTTTGTTCTGTTTTTGGCCTTTTATCTTTTTGTCATAAAATAGATTTAATAACTTTACATGAACATGAATCATCAAATATTTTTAACTGACGCGATACTTTTTTCTTACACAGGAAAGCTATCAATGAAGGGGACATAGATGAAGAGTTGCAAGATGATGCATTTTGATCCTATTTTTTTGATTAGATATATATTTGTTTTGGATTTAACTTTTTTGTTAGACACATACATCAAAATGAGATTTGATCAAATCATGTCCTTTTGTTGACTATTATGGTACATCAAAATGAGATTTGATCAAATCATGTCCTTTTGTTGACTATTATGGTACTGATTCTGTATTAGCAACTATTGTGGAACATATTTATAGTATTATGCGGCAGTTGATTAATTTTCAGTAATTTATGAATTAGTTCTTGTTATGCAAATATTGGTGACCAAATTAAAATTAAAAAGAAAATGTGAGTAATTATTGTATAGGTTCAAATTAAGGTTCCATTTTCAAAGATGATTAGGAAAAAGATAATATTACCTATGGGTACAATTAATGTAAAATATTGCCCATAAATTTTTAAGCTACAATTATCAATTGTGCCCAAAACAAAATTATTTTTAAGGTGAAAAATGTTGCCTATAATCTATAGGTACAGTTAAAAGGTGTTGCCTATATAAGTTAAAGCAACATTTAAAAAATGTTGCATTTGCACATCAGGCAACAGTTACGAACTGTACCTAGTAATGGCAACACTTGAAAACTGTTCCCATTAGTTAGCGTCATAACTGTCCCCAATTCCTATGGTATAGGGGCAGTTTTAGAAGCGTTGCAGAAAGTGCTAAAACTGTTGCCATAAGTAATAGGCAACGGTCGCATAGGCAGCCCTTGAAAACTGTCCCCTATACTTTTAGGCAACAGTTTTCTTGGTTAAGACAACATTTTTTAACCGTTCCCATAAAGAAAATTTTTTGTAGTGGTAGTTTTTGACAATTAACAAATAGAGTTAGAAGTTCCACATAAAAAAAAGAGTAAAGTCTCATTTTAGTCATGAGAATTTTTGCGCGATTCATTTTAGTCCCTGACAAAAATTAAGTCTAAAAATAGTCTTTGACATTTTCAACATAGTGTCACGTTAGTCTCTCCATCCATCTCCTTCCAAATCCGTCAGTTAACACACTAACGTGTCACGTTAAATGCTGACGTGTCAACGTTAATCCTGCCAAATCACCCCCAGTTGACCCTTTTTATCCAAACCCGGATTAGAACGTTTTAGTCCCTGTCAGAAATAAAAATAGGACATATTAGTCCTTGTCACGTTAAATCTTGAGCTGGCTCTTTTTTTTTTTCTTCTTCCCTAAACCCTAATATGATTTTTCCCCTCTTTGCTTGGGTGATGCCTACACTGATATTGATTTTTCCTCTCTTTCTTTCTGACCCCTTTTGTGCGGTTAATTCACCCCATTTTAGATTTGTTAAAAAATGAGTGATCTTGATTGATTTTTCTGGATTTAAGTTCTGATTCATGATCTGGGTTTTCAAAAATTTAATCAATTTCATTGTGGCCGGGGGGGGAGGGGTTCGAAGATTTGTTTGTGTAATTTGGGTACTTTTCTTGTGTTATCTGCCATTAATTATATTCATTTAATTCCTTTTGATTTGTGAATGAAACTGAAATTTGGATGTTATTGTTTTCGTATTGATTAATGGGAAGTTCGTTTGTTGGCTCCTAAACGTTAGGGATTCCTCCCGAAAAGAATTAAAATACTGTTATAGAGCTTGAATTTGGGTGTAGGAGCCTGTTTCTTATTGATTAATTAAGAGCTTTCACGGAGATGATTAATGTCCTAGCCGAAGTATTAACTAACATAGATTTAAGCTTGCTGGGAAAAGAATCTCCTTTAACTTAGGACCATTAATCCAAAACTTGCTGGGATTAGAGTTTAGGGAAAAAGAAGAGGAGAAAAATTAGATTAGGGTTTAGGGAAGAAGAAGAAGAAGAAGAAGAAGAAAAATGGCCAGCTCAAGATTTAACGTGACAGGGACTAATATGTTCCATTTCTATTTCTGGCGGGGACTAAAGCGTTCCAATTCGGGTTTGGACAAAAAAAGGCCAGCTGGTGGTGATTTGGCAGGGTTAACGTTGACATGTCAGCATTTAACATGACACGCCAGTGCGTTAACTAGCGGATTTGGAAGGAGATGGACGGAGGGACTAACGTGGCCTTATTTTGAAAATATCAGAGACTATTTTTTGACTTAATTTTTGTCAGGGACTAAAATGGGTCGCAGAAAAATTATCAGGAACTAAAATGGGACTTTACTCTTAAAAAAAGTGATTTTTACCTTCAATAATTTATAGATTATTTGTTAGAGATTTTTAAGAAAATCAGAAACTTTTTGTGTTTATTTACTATTATAGAAATCATTTTTAAAAAAATGGTTTTTAACTTGTATACAATCATATATAAGTGTTTTTTCCCTACAAAATTACCATAAAAGACATTAAAAAATAAACTTCACCCACGACCAGGTTTTAAGAGAACTTAACAACAAAAAAACACCACTTGTGAAAAAAAATTACATTAATATTTTTGTCGTAAATAATCTATCCAAATAGGTGTCATATTGCAACCCAGGCTGTTCACCTCAACAAAAAGATAGTGGTGGGGACGTAATTGTAGTTTGTTAAAGTTAAAAGTTAATTGAAAGAAAGGATTAAAATAATTAAAATAAATTCATAGAAATGTGGACCACGTAACCAGGTTGCGATGAAGGATACAAAAGAGTCCAGAGATTGGGAATGAGGGAATTTGAGAACGGAACTTGACAAAGCTATTCAATGATCGGATTCGGTGAGAATGAGCTAGAAGAAGAAAATGGTAGGACAACGAGGGGCATGAATTGTAATATTAAAAATATTGTAAGGATGTTTTTGTCTCAGTATAAGCTCCGCCTTTCTACAATTAGCTTTCTCTCTTTTCTATCGCACAGATTATTAGTCTATTTAAGATATATCAGATGACTTATCCTAAGACGTTAATACAAAACAAATTCATTTTGCATTGTTTTATTAGCTACTTAACATGTTATATGATGAGTGAAAAAACGTGTAATATTATATTAATCTTTAAAGGTTACAAAATTCAAGACTCGCTATTCGATTCATAGCTATATAAGCGTCGCGCTGCGTATGCGAGTATTACTAGTTTAAGATATATCAGATGACTTATCCTAAGACGTTAATACGAAATAAGTCTTTAAGTAGGCCAATAGGTCATACCAGGCTTTCAAAAAAGTCAGGTCATGGCTAAAAAATAAGCCCATGACAGGTAACATGCCAGGTTTAGGCTTTGGATTTTTTGAACAGGCCAGGCTTAGGCCTCGCAAAGCCCAGCTCGGCCCAGCCTATTCTCACCTCTAATAGTGTTGAACTTCAAGACTCGGTAGGGTAATATCAAGAAGCTAGCTTATAGCTTATTGGACTAGCTTATAAACTTGTTTAGTCGAAAAAAATGTGTTTGGTAAGTAAGTTTATCACACTAGCTTATAGTTTTTTTTAGAGATGCTACTTGAGCTCGGTTTGGTAAGGCCAATAAGCTAGCTTATAGCTCATTAAACTAGCTTATAAGCTTGTTTAACCAAATAAAATGTGTTTGGTAAGCAAGCTTATCACACTAGCTTATAACTTTTTTTTAAAAAAAAATGGTACTTCAAGACTGGATATGGTAAAAATAAGCTATAAGCTAGCTTATAGCTGATAGGCTAGCTTGTAGTTGAAAAGCTAGTTGATAGCTTATAACTGATAGTTGATAGCTTATAGCTGAAAAGCTAGTTAATTAAAATTGAAGTGTTTGGTAAAATTAGTTGTTTGACTAACTGATAAATATAAAATGACGAAAAAGTATAAATTTTTATCTTTATTTTAAATTTGAAAAAATGATAAAGAATAAAATAATGCGGATAAAAATGGGAGAAAAGATAAAAAGTTATAAGCTATAAGCTAAGATGCTACTTCAAGAAGCATCTAAAAAAAATTATAAGCTACTGTGATAAGCTTGCTTACCAAACACATTTTAATCGGTTAAACAAGCTTATAAGTTAGTCTAATAAACTATAAGCTAGCTTCTTGGCCTTACCAAACTGAGTCCAAGTAGCATCTCAGTTTATAGCTTATAGCTTTTTATCTTTTATCCCATTTTTATCCTTATTATTTTATTCTTTATCCTTTTGTCAAATTTAAGATAAAGATAAAATCTTATCATTTTTTGTCGTTTTATATTTATCAGTTAGTTAAACAGATAATTTTACCATACACTTCAATTTTAATTAGCTAGCTTTACAGTTATAAGCTATCAGCTCGCTTTTCAGCTATAAGCTATCTTATCAGCTATAAGCTAGCTTATAGTTTATTTATACCAAATCGAGCCTTGAAGTAGCATCTGAACTTATAGCTTATAGCTTTTTATCTCTTCTCTCATTTTTATCCTCAATATTTTATTCTTTATTATTTTTTCAAATTTAAAAAAAGATAAAATCTTATCCTTTTTCGTCGCTTTATATATATCAGTTAGTTAAACAGCTAATTTTATCAAACACTTCAATTTTAATTAGCTAGATTTTCAGCTATAGCTAGCTTTTCAGCTATAAGCTAGCTTATTTTTACCAAACCGAGCCTAAGGCTTTGTATAGTAAAAAGTAGTTGATAGCAGATAAGCTAGCCGATATCCGATAAGCTAGCAGATTAAATTTAAAGTGTTTGTGAAAATTAGTAAAAAGAAGCTATAAGCTAGCTCAAAAGCTAGTTGATAACTTATAGCTGATAACCGATAGCTTATAGCTTAAAAACTAGTTATTTAAAATTGAAATGTTTGGTAAAATTAGTTGTTTAACTGACTAGTAAATATAAAATGATATAAAATGATAATAGTTTATCTTTATTTAAATTTGAAAAAAGATAAAAAATAAAATAAAAAGGATAAAAATGTGAGAAAAATATAAAAAAACTATAAGCTATAAGCTCATATGCTACTTCAAGTAGCATCTCAAAAAAAGCTATAAGCTAGTGTGATAAGCTTGCTTACGAAACACATTTCTTTCGGTTAAACAAACTTATAAGCTAGTTTCTTAGTCCTACTAAACAGAGCTTGAGAATAATATTGACAAAGTCAGGGTTGTGGAAAGTGAAGAGTATGAATCATGGATGTTGGTTAAAAAGTCAACGAGGAGAAAGCAGAAAGTGTCGCATGCAATAAATGATTAAAAATAGGGTGTTCACGGGTGCGGGTCGACACGATCAACCCGATGGCCCAACTAAAACCGAAGTGTTTGGTTCAATTTTTTTCATAATTTAGGTCGAACCCGAACCAACCCGTTCAAATCCGACATAGTTTGGTTCAAGTAACGAATTTTTTATTTGAAAGCCGCCAACCCGCTGACGTGGAAATTATTTATTTTATATGACTCAACTTACTAATAATGAATAATTTCTATTTTTTTTTGGGGGGCTAAATTTCTAGTTTTCTTTTATTAAAACTAAATTATTATTTCTTATTTTTTTTATTTAAATGATTTTACTTTCTAAATGTTGTAAGTTTTTTTTAGAATTTATAATTTTGATCCAACCCTTTCTTCATTGGGTTGGTTTGGTTGGTGATCTCGTTGATGTGGGGTATCAAGGTGATCACCTTGAAGCAAGGGGGTTTGAATGAGCATTTGGACCATGTGTTGATGAATCAGCAAGTGAGGATAGCCTTTTAGAATGCTACCATTCCACCACCTCTTCTTTTTTAATTTTGATCATCGACTGTTGTTATTGTATTTCCATCATGTGAGCAGCCCCAATTGTAGGTGACATCTTTTTCGCTTCGTTACCCCATGGTTAACTCACAACGATTTCTTTAATTTCATTCAGAAGAATCGTGTCAAAAACAGATAGCTAGAACCAACTTGTGCAAGCCTTTATGGATGAGCTTGAGAAATGGATCAAAGACGTGTTTGAGGATATTCTCGTAAAGAAAAGAGAGCTTATGCACATGTTAAATGGCACTTCGAGAAAGATAGTTGTCTTCAAGATGGGAATGGTAAATGGGTTTCAAACCCTGTGACATTGAGAAAATTGTTACAAATTTTTATAAATACTTATATTCGGGCTTAGATCCAAGGTATGAGTGTTGCCTTGTTGGTTGTTTCCCTAGGCTGGATCTTGATATCTTGAGAAGGTTTGTTTGTTAATTGCCTTCAAAAGAAGAAATTAGTAAAGCTTTGTGAAGTATGGGTGGGATGAAAGCTTTCGGAAAGGGGTGACGTTTAGCTTGGTCTCGTCAAAAGATGTTACCACGAAGAGGATGTTGAAAAAACTGATTATCACTCAGATTTATCAATATTTACACATTTGTGCCCAAAAGATATGAAAATTGCTTTCTGCGCCTAATAAAAATGTGTGTATTTCCACTATTAACCATTTAGTATTGATGGAATCTTGCTTCCTTTAATTGAACAACTTTTGCTTATATAAAAAAAAAATCTTGATGGAATCTTTTTTTTTTTGGATCAACATTTATTCTCAAATTTTCCCCCTTAATGCCTCGGACCCCAAACCCGAGAGTCCAGGTGATCCGCAAGCCCTTAAGCAACACATTTGAAGCCACTTGAGCTGCGTACTCTTGGCATCTTGATGGAATCAATCCCGAAGACCCAAAAACAAATAACGCTACTCAAAGAACCCTAGGTTGTGGGTATTTTACTCTTAAATCGTTGTATTTTTGTACTTATCTTGCAATGTTTAGTTTAAAAAGTAAGTTGTCCATTTGTATTACAATTTGTGATGTCACATTACTATGGATGGGAATAAGTCAGGTTGCCCGACATGCGTCTACGGCCTAGCCTACGTTAGGTCCAGGTCAGACCAGACTTTTTTTTCTTAAATAGTCAAGGCCAAAACTTTTTCATAAGCCTATTTAGCTAAAAAGGTCAGGCTCCATACCACAAAAAAAGTCTTTTAGGTCTAACAGATCGGTCTATTTAAGTAACTATAAATAATAATTTTTGTTGTTGTTGTTGTTGTTGTTGTTGTTTATTATAATTAAATTAGACATAAATTTTTGACATGTTTAAGAGTCTTATTGCACAATAAAATTTAAATAGGCTATCATATAAGGTTATATTCTCTAAAAGGTTAGGTTAGACTTAAAAAACTCATCTCGTCCTATCTATTTTCGTTCTAGATCTCATGTCTCTTAGTAGCAATGATTTTTTTATAGTTTATTTATTAAAAATAAAACTTAATCTCATTGACTTATTAGCCCTTAGTCTATTTAAAGATATGCTATATACTTATTCAAATACGTTACTATGAAATAGGCCTTTAAATAAGCTAACAAGTCATATCGGACTTTCATAAACGTCAGACGAGACCTAAAAATCATTTTGATTCTTTAGAAATAAAGGGTACACAAATTCAGATTTTGCTGGATGCATGAGCTCTAAAAGTCCACTTCGGGCTATATATTCTTTTTAACCGAAGGTGCTAACTCTTGGAGAAGGAAAAAGCAAACCATTGTTGCATTATCCACTATGAAGCATAATTCATTGGTTGCTAGGGAACTACATCACGGGTTAAATGTTGAAAAACTTGTTTCTGGTCTTAAGGTTATAATTCAATTAAGAGATCATTAAAGATATTTTGCGATATTTCGGCTGTAGTATTCTTCTTATAATAAAAGTGGAAGTCGAAGTAAGCATATAGATATAAAGTTTTTGGTTGTAAGAGAAGACGTCAAGAGAGAGTTAGTCACCATAGAATACATATCGCGGGGTCCCCAAACCCAAAAATATTATTTAAATACTCATAATATTTATATATATTATATTATATTATAAGTACTAACAATATATTTGTCATTTTAGTCTTTTCATCTTTATTTTTTTTAAAAGAAAAAACTATTTGTTTATCATGGTTGATGTCTCTATGTCTCTGCTATTCCAATGTAAGTTTGCGGTGGGTCTTATTGATTTTTTTTATTCTTATTTATTTTTGTTATTCTTTCTGTGTTTCAGATTGGAGTTTTGCCTTTGGAGATATGAATGTTAGTTTCATTTTTTTTATGTAAATTCATTTTTTGAAGTTGCTCTGATTGGAACAAAATAGTTACAGGGACATGAGTCGTTTACGGTTTTAGATCTAATTGTAATGTTTATTGAATTTGAACATTAGGAATGTAATTTTTAAAATTTTTAAGGGTCCCTTGGGGACCGCAAAAATATGTGGAAACAAGGATGAGAGAGAAAAACTCTCCATAGTGGTACTGGGGACGGGGGATGATCTAGGAGACGGGGACGGAGAGTGGGGGAGTACTCCTTGCCCCATTGCCATCCCTACTTCCATTTCTTCCATCAACAACATCCTTTTTTCGTATGATTCCATCTTATTTGAATTCTGGCCTCTAAGGGCCCGTTCGATGGTCAGGATAAGTGAGACAGGATAGGATAAACTATCATATCCTTTCGAAATCCAGTGTTTGATGAGCCAAAATGATAGGATAAATCAATCATGTTACTCTATCCTATATTGTCTCTCTAGTATAAATCTTATCCTGGGGTGAGGGCTGGGTTAGAAACCAACATGATAAGATAAGAAAAAAATTTCCTAGTTTACCAGTGGAAACCGAAATATAATTTTAAATCTAATAAAACATAAAAATATAAAAAAAAATGATAAAACATCAATATTATAAATCAAGGTTGTCAAACACAAGAGTTTAGACAGATTTGTGGAGTATAATAAACTCGACTCGTATACTCGACTCGTAAACTCATACGAGTTTACCTAATGTTTAAAATAATATTAATGAGATAATCTAGGCAGACTCGTGTAGCATAGGTAGACTCGACTCGTAAACTCGTACGAGTTTACCTAATATTTAAAATAATATTAAACAAATCTACACATCACAAATATTTACTATAATATCATCAAGACAAAAAAAGTCAATATTTATGTGAGATCATGTGCACTTGACTTACTTCTATATCTAAAAAAAACATAATTTATTTACTTGCTTCTATATCCCACATAAAAAATTCAAAAACTGTTACACTGACTAATTATTTATTTCAATAATTTGATTATTTTTCATTTTAAATTCTAAAATACAAATGATGTGACAACAAGGGAAAAAGGCTGCAGTGCAGAGTAATGAATGAAAGAGCTACAAGACTACCTAAAACAAGGGTATCTATTACCTAATTTTGTGTGAACATTAAAATAAAATACAATACAATGTCTGTATCAGTATTGCTTGTGTGTGTGAAGGACGATTGATCTTCCTCTTTTTTGTATGCGTACGGAGCAAAACTTGCAGACTCGGCTTAGAACGAAACACATGAAATAGTATCATTTTGAGGTTTTTTTTAAAATGTCAACACTGACTCGCTGACTCGGCTCAGACTCAAGAGTCAGTCAGAGTCTACCACGAGTCCACTGAGTCCACCTGAGTTTGTGCAGAAACAATTCGCAGGGCGAGTTAACTCGTTTCGTCTATGTAGAAATGTAAACTCGTAGAATCGGACGAGTCGACTCGCGAGTCTAACAACCATGTTATAAATTGTAAAATAAAAAACATAAATTTTAATTTTAAAAATATTTAAAAAAAACTAAAAATTATAATTTATAATTATAATTATAAAATAAATTTAAATTAATAATTAATTTTAAAAATCATGTGCAATTTTTCACAAGGGTAACTTTGTCATTTTATATTATTTTTAAAAAAGTAACAAATATAAAATCTAATAAAATGAAAAATATTAAAAATAAAAATTAATATTAAATCTAAAATATTAATTAAAATTAAAAATTATTTAAAAATATTATATGTAATTTTGTCACAAGGCTAATTTTGTCATCACATGGTTTAAAAAATTAAAAAAATATAAAAATTTGAAATTATCGACAATCCAATAAAGTAGAAGAATATTTAAAATAAAAATTTAAATTTAAATATTCATATTAAAAACTATATAATTAATAAAAAATCTACTATAAATTAATTTTAAAAAATTATATTTAACTTTGTCACATGTGTAATTTTGTAATTTTGTATAATTTAGATCTTATTATACTATTATTTGTTTCATCTCAAACAGATGATATGATGACATAATATTATCTAGTTTCTTATCAGTTGTGCATCAAACACATAATAAGTAGGGATGGCAAAATGGGCCGCCCGGCCCGGCCCGCCATGAGCCCGCGTAAAACAGGCTAACCCAACCCCACCCGTCAAGGGATTATGGGTTGAGATGCTGAGCCCGACCCGATCTATAACGGGTTGGGCTGGCTTGGGCTTGCCCGTCAAAAAATAAAAATAACAAAAATAAAATAAAAAATAAATAAAAATCTAAAATTTAGACTAAAACTGGCCAAAACAAGCCAACCTATTTGGCCAACCCTCAAGAGTCCGCCCAAAACAGGCCACAATAGTGGGTTGGCTAGCAAGCCCGCCCAGAAATGTAAAAAAAAAAGAAAAAATTGTTAAAAAATAGGAGAAAAAATAAAAAATTATATATATACTGACCCGATGGGTTGGCGACCCGACCGCTCGTGGCCGCAGGATTAATTTAGATGGGTTGGGCTAAATGGGCTTGTGGGTTGATAAACCCCAATCCGGCCCGTCCCATTTGATGCGCCCGATGGGCCAAGCCCGTTTTGCCACCCTTAATAATAAGATAAATGCTCATCATGTCCTTATCCTATCTTTTTATTATCCAACTCTCTTATCTTAACTATTCTTATCCTATCCTGACCATCAAACGGGGTCTAAGTGATTCACTTTTTTGACAGGATATTTCTTCGATTGAAGTTTGTCCTCCCGAAAATTCTTGAATCTGATCCCATCAGTCCCAATGTCAATTTTATTAGACATTCAGCAAGTGACCTATGTTTCCGTCAAAAAAGTTTAAGTGACCTATGCAATCGACATAATCACAATGTCTTTCTTTCTTTTTTTTTCTCTCAAACATAAAAGATGTATCAAAAAAAAAAATCCCTAGATACGACAGGAAACCGACAGTACAAGGATTTATACATTGGCGACATTTATGACACGGTAAAAAAGAAAGAAATAATAAGAATTGAGGTTACAAATTGCAGATAGGGTGGTTGTGAACTATGATATTCTTTGAATTCTTCAAAGATTATTAAATATTTTATCTATCTGCCCTTTTCACGCTGTGTTCTGATTTACTTGTTGCAGCCCTTCTTATGATTTTCTTAGGATCAAAATCCAACTTGCAGCTTGAGCTGCTTTCATCTTTGGCTCCTCTCACGTTCTCTGACTCTGTCTCAACAATGTCTCCTCTTATAACCATCTTTTTCTCCAAGTCTAATGCCAACTTAGCATCTGCTCTTTTAGTTCTGTGGTGATCTGATCTTGTGACTTGTCCATTGAACTCTTGTTTATCTTGTTGTCCTCCCAAAGATAACTTGCTTCGGCTATCTCTTGTTGTATCTGCTCTTTGTTTTACTCCTAAAAGTATCTCATGTGGTTTTGGTAGTTTGTTACTGGTGGTGGTTGCCTTAGACCCTTTCTCTTGTTCAAAGTAGAGGAGCTGTACTACTGTTCTTAATGGCAGAAGCTCGTTTTTTACTGCATGAGCACGCACTTCTGGGGACAGTTTTTGGCAGTCTAGAATCCCACACAGCCGCTTCTTCTCTGCCTTACTCAGCTCAGGATGCACCTATTCATTTCATGCATTCAACTTAAATCACATCATAAATACAACAATCAAAGAATAAAAGCTAGCTAATTTAGTTTAATTTAAGAGTTTAATGACTATACACGGTGTAAAATAGTTTCACACAGACTTGCAATTACTTCTTATCACGATGTCACTTTATTATATTACTTCGTACAAATATCTACATTGTGATATATTATTTCATACATTGTGATATATTATTCTACGATGTATAGTCATTAAATTTTTAATTTGATGTTCAATCTAATTATAAACCATAGTATTTTGTGTGATATTTGCACTCATCTATATTATTAGAGTCTCATAGTGTTGAAATTTCATCTTGTTCATGTGTCCAGCATTCAAGCAAGAGACAATGAAAATAAATCAAGTTTAGCCAAAGTTACAGAAGGTGTGGCATAATCAATACTTCACCTTAAGATAGATGTCAATTGCCTTGTACAGATCATCGTGATCTACTCGAGCAATACTCGGCACAGTTTCAGCAAGAGATACAAACTTTGATACTTGCATATTATCATCCCTTGCTACCACTTGAAGATAGGAATCAATGAGCTTGCCAACATTTCTGATTGATCTCAAAAAGTAGCTGTTATCCCCAGCACCTGGGGACATTCTTTTCCAGAGCTTCAAGAAAGTTTCCAACACAGCTAGAACCAACTCTATATCATAATAATTCTGGCCAGAAGAAGATGTTGAAGGATAAAGCAAGTCACTCACTGTTGCCTCCTCAAACTGTAAGCTGGCTCTCCTTATTAGTTCTGTTTTTGTCACTGAGGAGGCACCCATATGAATTGAAATGCTGAGAAGTCTAAACAAGAAACCAACTGAAACAGACCCTCTATCTGCAGGAATCATGCTCACGATTGTTTCAAGAATTTTTCTGTTTTTCTGCTTAGATTCTTCTGTTTGAGATGCTGAACTGCCTGAATTTTTAAGCTTTGTGATGCCCGGTAGCCACCGGCAGGCGTAGACATGCAAAGCTTCACCAATAAGCTGTGGAGGGAGCACATATGTTGATCTAATAGCCATTATTATGCACCTGAAAAGATCTATGTCAAGATCAGAAACATCCTCAGTCCACCAATCCTTTGGAACAGAATGGTGCTGTTTTTTTGTGTAACCAGGCCTTGTGTAGGTGAAGGACCATTTGACCTGCACAGAACAGAATCATCATTTATAAGAGAGTGGGAAAAAAAAAATCCAAACAAATAACAACAACCACAGGAAATATGAGGAATTTTTGTTTTGGACCTGTTGTGGGGGTGTGAGAATTTTCTCTATAATTGAATCGATGCACCTTCTCACAATACCAAGATTCTCAGACCATTCTGGTAATGTAGAAGTAGTCTGAAGGGTCGCAATGGGATCCTTCCAACTTTCAAGAATGCATGAATTGAAGAAAGCCTCAAGTTTTCCTACAAAGTTTCCCTTCTCAATGGAGTCATTCATTCTAAGGAATTTAGCAGCACAGAGTGCAGATACAAAATTATGAGCACTAATGTTGATGGAAATTCCGTAACAAAACTTAGCACATAGTTCAAAAGCATCTTCCCCTCCAGGTATGTCATGAAGCTCCAGAGTTACACTCTCTGAATCACTAGCATCATAGCAAAGCCTTTGTAGGAGGCCACATTTTGGAAGAAGGGGAAACTGCAGCTAAAAAGAGCAGAATTATAGATGAACTTAAAATTAAAATTAAAATTAAATTATTTTGGTTTGTTTTCAGTTTTCACACACACCACACTCTCATTCTAATTCCAATACCTTGTGTAGTAGATAAGTAGTATCATTGATTTGTATGACAAGGTCTGAGGGTATATCTGAAACCAGAGTCCTGCATTTATGAGAATAATACATGTTAATTTGTGAAAGGGTTGTACACAGATTGTTAAAAAGAAAAAAAAGGGCTGCATAGAATAGAATACCTGGTAGCTTGTTCAGTGTAGAAAGTATCTGGCCTTGTCCCAAGTTTCATGAACTTCATTTTTATTTGTTGTGTTTTCTATACCACCAAATCTTCAAGAAAAAACCTCCACCACCACTTCAGAACCTGCAAATTCAGAAGACAGTTCCTTGAATTAAACCACTACAGATCCCACAAAGTCAAGGATTTGATACATACATTGTTTAGTTAATTGGGGTATGGAAAAAGTGAAACACCATAATATGGCTGGCAACACCAACTTATTAGATCATTTTCATCATTTGAAGCAAAGAGTGAAAGGGATGGAGGACAAGAAAATTAGAAATCAGGCACAATAGATAAAGGTAGAAGTAGAAGAGGAGCAGGACATGAATGATATCATGTCATGTCCTCCTCACTGTCGGTTCGGTTATGAATGAAAAATAAAAATAAAAAAAAATAAAAATCCACTAAATAAAGGAGAAAGAGAAATCCGCAAGAAGAGTGACTTGGTTCACACCTCAAGTTTTAGTATTTAGTAGTATTTTACAAGGGGTTCTGGTGCCATTGCCAACATCGTTGATTTGCATAGAGTAACTCTGAAAGCTCTTCAATTCATAGAAGACGATGTGGTCGTCACCCATGGACCAAAGAAAAAGTAAACAACAAATTCCAGTCTATGCCGTCATTTCCGGAGAACAGCAACTGCTTAAAGAGATGACATGCACTGCTTTGCTTTAATGTTTGGAAGTTACTTCAAACATTAAAGCTGCATTCACTGAGTATGTGAAGTTGACTCAGAGTTCAGTGGATGCGGAATACAGAATAATCTCACCGAACAACATCGGTCTTCAGATTTTTCTGCCTCTTGTGCCACTTCTTGACATCTGTTACAACAAACTCAACACCAATCAGAATTAAAATAACTGTTAGCCAGACAATCTTACTACGTTGCTAAATAAATTTTGTCCCAAATTTTTTTCAAAAAAAGGGAGCTGGTATAAATAGGAAAGTGCTACTGCTAAACTAATAATAATAACTGAGTTAAAACGTTGACCCTCCTAATTTTCTTCAAATCTTCTTGTCATAAAAAAAATAAAATTAAAAGCTACTCCTCTAAAGTAGTAAAATGTAGCAAATAATATAAATTTTTCTAGTGGAATGTTTTAGGTACTGTTGAGTGAGTACTCATCCAACCCCACCCAATTTAATTTAATAATAACAAATAAAGAAAGGAGCAGCAGCTTGGCAGAAAATGCATTGTGCATGCATAAACATACATGATTACCTTCACTTATGGGTCTTGGACAGTCAGAGAATGGATGTGGTACTATTGGTAAAGCATATATGTTTGGAATTATTAACTATTAGGCGAGGCGACCAAAAAAATAAAATCATTAGAGCTAGCTTGCTTATACAGTGGGTCAGAAGTGTGTAACAGTAATGTATATATGCAGATCCGAAATGAGTGAGTGAGTGTGTAGTGTACTACTAATAACACCGCAATCTCTTTAGAAGATACACCCGCTTTTGATTCCATATATAAAAGGATTCACGGGTAAGTTCAGAAAATGATATGAAAATCCGAGAGAAAGTGATACACCGGGCAAAAAACTAGTTTGTTTGTTACCTAAAGCTTCCTAACAGAAAGCGAATATTATTGATAATTTTTTGTGAGGCTCCTTTGTTCAGTCACTTTCATTGTTTCTCTAAAGAATTTTGATACATAAACTAATCGGAGACTTTTTTTCAGTTGAAACTCATAATAGCACCAGAGTGGTCCACTGCTATATGGTCATCTCAATTATCCCTCTCCCCATTAAGCATATAGGAAAGCCAACTTTTTCTCCCTTCTTCCTAATTTTATTATTCAGGAATTCGAATTACTGTAAGAGTACATTATATTAGTTAGTTGATAAAACCATTCTGTCTTCATGTTTTGTTTGAGATTTGCTTCAAATCTTGAATAATTAAAAAATAGTACTATAAGGGAAGCAAATTAATACTAGCTGAAGAAGAATCTGCAATCAATTTTTTTTTTCTTTTATTGAGGATATGATATGATGTTAGTGCTAGGCCATTACTATTATCACTGTTCATTTGTTGAAATCTGACATGCAGCATGGTGTTTGTTTGTGCTTTCACAGACAAATAGTGGTAAAAGCAAAAACCAGTGTTTGTGGCACGCACGACACTTCTCATTAGTAGTAGTACTTTCAAGTTTCAACTAGAGTAGACTGAAGAAAAACCGGCATCACGTTTCTCTTCCAAATAAGAATTCATGTGAAGTGAAGCCTCACCATGGAACTTTTTTTCTTAGAGCCTAGCGGAAACTCCCACAGATCCCAATTCCATGAAAATTCAGAAAGGTATATATTTAGCCAATTATATATGTGGACATTCTCTAGTGGAATTTTCAAGTTCCCTCTGCCTTTTGCCCTCCTTCTCCTCTCCACCTCACAAGAAGGTTTAATTTTATCATTTTCCTTTTGTCCCTTTACTTTTGGAATTTTTTAAGCAGAACAGAACCTTGCTCCTCCGGCAAAAGTGCCCTTCTGCATCTTTATAACCAAAAAAACAAAAAACAAAAAAAAGAAGCAACTTTAAGCTTCTAATAGGTTGAGGAGTGGGGAGTCAAAACCGAATATTATATTTAAAAATTATCACTAATCCATATTTATCTCTCTATACTGACTAACAGAATAAAGCACTTCATCAAATTAACACCATAGAAACGAATTAGAAATGTCTCAAGAATTAAAGAGAGTTCAGCAGGAAGAGAACATATATATATATATACCTGTAAGGCTGTAATTATATATATATTGCTGCCGGTGTTACTGGTCGAATCTTAGGAAGCAGAGAAATGTTTACAATTGAAAAAGCTGCAGCATAGTTTTGAAGTAACTGTACAAATTGAAGAAAGCGGATGAAACAACAACATACAGTATTTGAACTCAAGCTAGAGATATGTAGTTGCCTAGCACCAACATATAAAGTGATTTTCTAGTTTTATGCAAGCAAAGTAATCCTCAGAGATAGAGGAGAATAGGCTGTATCTGTAACTTGTGAGGTGCTTTTGTTAGAAACTGACAGAGAGAGACCAACTAAAGAGAAATGAGCATCAAAATGTAATGTTTCCTAACCAAGTGTTAGGGGAAAAGAGAGAGAGAGAGTGAGTGGTTTGTTGGGATTAGTCAACATAGTAGTAATGTATCAAAAGCATGCCATGAGAAACTCAAAAAATAAAAACAAGGAGGAGGAAGGCCAAGCAAGCAAGAAGTCTCTTTTCCTTTACCAAACATGCAGCTTGAAAATTGGTGGTGCTCTCTCTCTCTCTCTCTCTCTCTCTCTCTCTCTCTATGATTGAATTAGAAAAAGCATGCAGTGAAAGTGGGCTATGACTTTGGAGTGCTCTCCCATACTATACTAATTGAAATTGAAAAGAAGGTTGCTTGCATTGCATGGGACCCAACTCTTTGCATATATAGATAAAAGATCCTCTGTGCATCCCTCATCATGCTTCCCCCCACTATACCTCACGATATTCTTCTTCTATTTGACGTCCCTTATGGGCATGTCGGCCACGTGTCTTTACCTGTGCCGTTGGTTACATCTCACTGATTGGATTGCTCCGACTTGTCTGTTGGTTGTTTTGGAGGCCAAACACAGACAACCACTTCTCCTCTTTGTGTCTCATCACCCACCGTATGATTTTGCCTTCGTCTAAGCCATGCGTGTGGGTTTCTTCTCCTGTGTTCCTGACTGTTCATTCACTCGTGCGTCAATCAATCCTTTTGTTTTGCTCACCTTCTTTCTTGGGACCCAAATGATTAATCTTTGTCATGGACAAACCACCCCCACCAAACCAGTCCCTTCAATCCCTTTGCCTCGTGCTAACTAGTAGTAGTATCAACTAATTAAGAGGCCAGCTTATAGAGCAAGCACCTAGCTAGCTAGGAGGACAAAAACAAAAACAAAAACAATGGGTTTGGTTTTGGTGTCAATCTTAAACAGCTAGACTAGAATATGCAAATGTACACACACATATATATAAGCTGACGGCATTTAATTCCCTTGATGACTTAATTAATGGTCCTACCCAAATGGTGCTGGCTGATGATGGCTATGATGACTGAACATCATGATCTCAATAACATGATCATGATCATAGAGATTATTATCATCAATTTCATTTTTTTAATTAGATTTTATTATTCTTCTAGTGTAGTATCCAAACTAATCTTTGAAAAGGGCAAAAAAAAAAAAAAAAAAAAGAGCCCGACCATGTGGGTTTACATTACATAAATTAAGAGAAGAGAGTCAATCTTATGACAGTTCAATGCCTATGCATTTGTTTATTGTGATGCGCACGCTTTTTTGCATCCTAAACTTGCTGATCCAGTTATATTTCCCCTCACACATCATGATGAAACTATATTAACATTGTATATCAAATATATTTTTATTCATCAGAATTATTAAGTCATGCTATGGATATGGATTAATTAATATTTCAAGGAGATGAAAGAAACTGTCCAACTTTTGATCATGTAGTAGTAATATTTAGACTTTATACTCAATCGACTAGCTCTCTCAAATCCCCAACTTTATATATTCTTGGTTAGATTTCTTAATTTATGCCCAATTCCTACCCCTAGGTTTTGAATTTGTTGATGACCATATCATTGTTGAAACTCAAGTCCCACATCGGTGGGATTTTAGTTTGTTGGCTCCTTTGTAGTATATAAAAGGAGGCCAAGGTGTGATGTTTAAATCATCCCAAACATTTCTCTTCTTTCTCTTTTATTATTTCTTATACTCAACAAGAGTATTGTGAGAATATTTGTGAGGTATTTTGTGAGAGGTATTCTTGTAATATTTTCCCACATAGTGAAATTCTTCTGGTCTTGCCCCGTGGTTTTTCCCTTATTTGTTGAGGGTTTTCCACGTAAATTTTGTGTGTTCATTTCCTTATTTTCTCGTCTCTTATTTTAGTTGTGTGACACCATTCCGTTACTCTGGTACCTAACAAAGGGTATCGAGCTCCAAGGTTGGTGATACTATTCATTGCGTCACTCTAGGAAGGTGTCGGTTCTTAGTATGCTTTGTGGTTGCGGCATTGTCCGATCTTCCACATCGAGAAAGAATTGTTGCTGGAAATAGTGTGGTAGTGTAGAAGTGCATGTCTAGGAAAAGTTCTGGCTAAGGAAAGACTTGGTATTTAAGCGTGTCCATTGGTGACCCACCTCTCTTTCCTGGGAACTTACCTGGTGTACTATTTACGGTCTATAGTCACTATTCCAGTATACGATACTATTCCCATATACGGTTACTATTCATACGTGTGGTTGTATACTTTTACAGTAATTGTTAGCGTATACTAGATTTGTTCTGGTGTACGGGATACGTACAATACTGTTCACGTATACTGTACTATTCACGGTGAAATAGTGTAATCCGGTTTGGTTCGTGTACAACCATGGCAAAGAAAATTTGAGATAGAAGTTCAACTGAGTAACTTCTCCTGTGGAAATTGAAGGTGGCGGCGATTTTGAGGAAGGATAATTGCTTGGAAGCAATTGAAAGCGCACTGCAGATATGGTGATGAAAAGTGGAAAGAGAAGGATGGCAATCTTTGTTGCCAATTTGCACCTAGCAATGGCGGATTCGCTTTTGTCAAGTGTTGCGTAAAAGAAGACCGCAAAGGAGATTTGGGATGTTCTTAACAAATTGTACGAGGTTAAGTCACTTCACACAAGAATATTCTTGAAGAGGAAACTCTACACTCTTGAATGAGTGAATCCACATTGGTGACGGATCACATTAACACTCTGAACACGCTATTTGCTCAGCTCACAGCATCTGATTTCAAAATAGCAGAAAATGAACGTGCGTAACTTTTACTTGAGTTTACCGATTCAGATGATCAACTCATCATCAACATTACAAACAATAATGTTCGACACTCTTCACTTTGATGATGTTGCTTGCAATTCTTGAAGAAGAATCCAGCGCAAGAATAAGGAGGAAAGGTCGAGAAAGTTCGAAGCAAGCGAAGCTTTATCGATGACGCGAGGCGATCAATCTTAACGTGGCCCCAAAGTGGGAGCCAAGATCATGGTAGATCAAAATCTCGAAGAAGAAAGAATCTCAAATGCTACAACCGTGGCATGAGAGGCACTTGAAGAAGGAGTGTTGGAACAAGAAGAATGGAGAGAAGACCTCAGAGCATCAACCTCTCAAGGTTGTGTTGCAAGTACCTCGGATGATGGAGAAATCTTGTATAAGCGGGCGTGAGTCCTAAAGGTGGAAGGAAACTCAATGATGTTTGGATAGTGGACTCAGTGCGACATGGCACATGACTTCACACCGTGATTGGTTTTGTACTTATGAGTCCTGTCTCGGTAGGATCCGTGTTTATGGAAATGATCACACCTTAGAAATTGTTGGAATCGCATCAGTCGAATAAAGATGCAAGATGGTACTGTTAAGTAAGATACAAAGTGCGACATGTGAATGGCTTGAAAAGGAATCTATTGTCCACTGGGCAATTGGATGACCTCGGGTGCAAGATCCATATTGAAGGTGGAGTCTTGAAAGTAGTGAAGGGCAACCTTGTGGTGATGAAAGCAGAAAAGATCACAAGCAATCTATACATGCTTTTGGGAGATACGTTGCAAGAGGCGGATGCATCAGTTGCATCAGCGAGCCATGAAGAATCAACGATGATGTGGCATCGCAGGCTAGGCCATATGTCAGAACGTGGCTTGAAAGTTCTTGCGGAACGCAATCTCTTACCCGGGCTCAAGACGGTAACTTTACCCTTCTGTGAGCACTGTGTGACAAGTAAGCAGCATAGATTGAAATTTGCAAAAGTAGCTACCAGAAGCAAACGCATACTAGACTTGATACATTCTGATGTGTGGGAGTCGCCGGAAACATCCATGGGGGGAGCAAAGTATTTTGTATCATTCATTGATGACTACTCCAGGAGATTGTGGGTGTACCCAATCAAGAAGAAGTCAGATGTGTTTCCAGTATTCAAGGAGTTCAAAGCACAAGTAGAGCTTGAAACTGGGAAGAAAATCAAGTGCTTGAGGGCATAATGGAGGAGAATATGTAGATGGTAACTTTCTATCATTCTCGCAAGAGGGTATTACGAGACAATTCATCGCTGCACATACACCTCGAGAATGGTGTAGCGAGCGGATGAACAGGACTCTCCTAGAAAGAACAAGAGCTATCTTTGAGAACATCGGGATTGGCCAAATCTTTTTTGGGCGGCGATCAAAGCGCATTACGTGATAAATCGATCGCCATCAACAACATTGATTTGAAGTCACCAATGGAGATGTGGAAAGGAAAGCGGTAGATTATTCTTCTTTACATGTGTTTGGATGTCCTGCGTGCGTAATGTACAACTCCCAAGAAAGAACAAAATTGGATCCAAAATCCGTAAAATGTATATTCTTGGGTTATCGACAATGTCAAGGGGTATCGCTTGTGGGACCCCACTACCCGCAAGCTTATTGTTAGCAGAGATGTAGTCTTTGCGAAAATGAACCGCAAAGTGAGCGAGAAAAATGACAAAGATTTCCAAGGAGACTGCTATAGTGCGGTTGGAGAGAAAGACTCAAGAAGATGATTCTTCCAAGCGAACGAGCACATAGAACAAGAACCGGATGAGGTCAATGATGAAGGAGTTCGACGATCAACACGTCGGATAACGGCACCATCATGGCACTCGGACTATGTTATGGCCTGCCATGATGCATATTGTCTTTTGGCCAGAAGAAGGTGAACCATCGCCTCTTCAAGAAGCGTTGAACAGTTCAGATGCTTCTCAATGGATGACAAAGAATGCAGAAGAAATGGAAGCCCTACATAGAAATAAGACTTGGGAACTTGTTGAACTTCCAAAGGGTCGGAAAGCCATCGGGAACAAATGGGTGTTCAAAATTAAACGAGACGACAATGATCAAGTGGAACGGTATCGTGCCAGACTTGTAGTCAAAGGTTATGCTCAGAAAGAAGGGATAGACTTTGACGAGATATTTTCTCCAGTTGTCAGACTTACTACTATTAGGGTAGTGTTGGCAATGTGTGCTGCATTTGATTTACATCTTGAACAGTTGGATGTAAAGACTGCTTTTCTTCATGGAGAACTTGAAGAAGAAATTTATATGCTCCAACCAGAAGGCTTTAAAGAACAAGGAAAAGAAAACTTGGTTTGTAGGTTGACCAAATCTCTGTACGGTCTAAAGCAGGCGCCCAGATGTTGGTACAAGAGATTTGATTCCTTCATAATTAGCCTTGGTTACAACAGACTGAGTTCAGACCATTGTACATACTACAAGAGGTTTGATGATAATGATTTCATCATTTTACTGTTGTATGTGGATGACATGTTGGTGGTAGGCCCCAACAAAGATCGAATCCAGGAATTGAAGGCACAGTTGGCTAGGGAGTTTGATATGAAGGACTTGGGACCCGCAAACAAGATTTTAGGGATGCAAATTCACCGAGACAGAAATGATAGGAAGATTTGGCTTTCTCAAAAGAATTATCTAAGGAAGGTCTTGCGGCGCTTCAACATGCAAGACTGTAAGCCAATTTCTACCCCGCTTCCTGTCAATTTTAAATTATCCTCAGGTATGAGTCCTAGCAATGAAGCGGAGAGGATGGAAATGTCTCGAAAATCAGTATGCATCAGTGGGAAGCCTTATGTATGCCATGATATGTACAAGACCGACATTGCACAAGCAAAGTGGGAGCGGTTTGTCGGTTTATGGCAAATTCAGGTAGAGAGCATTGGAATATCGGTTAAGAGGATCCTTAGATACATCAAAGGAACCTCGGATGTTGCATTATGTTACGGAGGATCGTAATTCATTGTCGTGGGTTATGTTGATTCAGATTTTGCAGAGATCTTGATAAGAGGAAATCCACTTCGGGTATGTATTCACAATTGCGGGAGGAGCGGTGAGTGGTTATCTAAGTTACTGATCGTTGTAGCTTTGTCGACTACGTGGCGAGTACATGGCGACTCACCGGCTTGCAAAGAAGCTATCTGGATTCAAAGGTTTAATGGAGGGACTCGGGCACAAGCAACAGATGATTACTGTATTGTGGCGATCAGTGCCTTGCACATTGCAAGGAATCCGACTTTTCATTCCAGGACAAAGCATATAGATCCCCAGTATCACTTTGTTCGTGAAGTGGTAGAGAAAGGAACCGTGGATATGCAAAAGATTCACACCAAAGATAACCTAGCAGATGTGATGACGAAGCCAATCAATGCTGACAAGTTTATTTGGTGTCGATCCTCCTATGGCCTATCAGAAACGTAAGCGACATGGAATGGCAAGGCAGAAAGAGTGGTGTGAAGATATGATTGACTCAATCAAAATCTTCAAGTGGGAGAATTGTTGAAACTCAAGTCCCACATCGGTGGGATTTTAGTTTGTTGGCTCCTTTGTAGTATATAAAAGGAGGCCAAGGTGTGATGTTTAAATCATCCCAAACATTTCTCTTCTTTCTCTTTTATTATTTCTTATACTCAACAAGAGTATTGTGAGAATATTTGTGAGGTATTTTGTGAGATGTATTCTTGTAATATTTTCCCACATAGTGAAATTCTTCTGGTCTTGTCCCGTGGTTTTTCTCTTATTTGTTGAGGGTTTTCCACGTAAATTTTGTGTGTTCATTTCCTTATTTTCTCGTCTCTTATTTTAGTTGTGTGACACTATTCCGTTACTCTGGTACCTAACAATCATGTCTTTGACAAAGAGAAACTTCCAACTTTTTGTTGCATCAAGTGATGCGGTAGTTAAGATTAAAATATATTATATTAAAACAAATGAGGTATAATATTTTTAATGTCAATTCACAAAAAAAAAAGAATGAAAATTAACAACGCATCAGAAATTGATGTGTGTATATATATATATATATATTCATAAATTTGCCTAATTTCATTTTTTTTTCTTTTGGCTCTCTGATCACTTTAATTGATTCCTTAATGAAAATTAATTAGTTTCCCTTTAAGAGGAATTGAAAATAGAAAACAAAAATTCAATCCAAAGTTGGGAAAAGGAAAATGACTCACCACCATTTTTCTTCTGCTGCTAATTTAAAAGGTAACGAGTCACAACACAACACCTGATCCACGTTTTTCAAGCTACTAGACTCCCGCTTACCTACCTATCTATACACTTTTTTTCTTTTTCAGATTGCAGTAAGTTTTTAGCCACAACATATATACAAACACACAGCTATGGTGGGAAAAATCAATCAAAAAGATGTTAATATTATTTACAAGTAAACTATTGGCTTTGATAAGGATGCAAGGAGTACAGTATAAGTGTGTTTTATCGTAACGAGGAAAATATCTTATAAAAGCGAATACCAAAAAGAAAATTTCTTATAAAAGCGGTTAATTAGTTATGATTATGTCTGGCTTAGTGAAGTGGGAGTTGAAAACTCGACATCTAAGAAAGCAGGCCTTCACGTATAAATCATGCTCACGTGTCGCTTTTGGGCAAGCATGAAGCATAAATTGGTCTAGACATAATCAATAATGCCAAAGACATGCGAGTGTATGTATATATGTGAGCCTGTAATGAATCCATCCAGTACTGCGTAATAAGTATGGGTTGGAAACCCTTTCATCTAAATGGCCGTAGTCAATTCACACTCCATCATTAAGGGCTATCCCGTTCCACATCTGAGCAGTCAAGTTGAATTGGTACCCCAAAAAATTCTCCACATTTTGGTTCTACGTGGTTGACTAATGGCCTTCATTGAATGCAATTGGTTCCCTTGTCCAAGAATCTTATTGCAAATCCTGCATTTACAACTTTGTCAGATATTGTTTACCGGGACAAAATAATACTCTCACAGTGTCTTGTTTGTAATATTTTTCTGTGTCAAATTATTTATCACTTTACCCTCATATAAGTGAGAGTAATTACGACCGTAGTGGGTTGATCACAAATAAGTATATAAGAGTATTCTAGTTTTAACACATTATTTTACCATAACAATTAACATAACTAACTATTTTCTTAAGAAGTGTGTTTACCTTAAACAACACTTATAATGAGACGAAAGGATTATTTCACACACTAATTACTCTGGTTTTGTTTTCATTTTAACAAAGTGAAGCATGTTAGTTCACCCAAAAAAAAAGTGAAGCATGTTGTTTTTTTAATATCATACTCCGCTTGTCTCATATTAAGTGTCCTATTTAAAATATTTGTTTATCTCAAACATAATGTTTTTTTAATTGTTTTTTTATCAAAATTTCAATTCATGAATAATTTATTCAGTATTTCTGATTGTGAGATTCAACCATAAATTAAAAAGACAAGAAGTTTAGGAGTGATAAGATGATTTGGTAGTTTTTGGGGAGGAACATGGAGTTGGAGAGATAAGGAGATGTGGGTTCAATTGTTCCTACTAACATTTCTAACAAATAACAACTAACATTTGTTATTACAAACAATACATGAAATTTATTACCTAAAAATAAAGACATGGAGTTTTACTAAAGAGGGGGGAGACATTAAGGACGTTCCAAATGTCACGTTAAATTATTTATTTTTAAATTAAATAATTTATTATGTTATTTTTCAAATGTGAGTATGAAAAAACAGAAAATAAAATATTATTTATTTTACAACTTTAATAAAATGAAAAGAATTGAGTTATAAACTTTATATTAAAATTGAAATTGTGCGCATAAAAGTCGCATAACCCAGCTTCTTTTCTTCTCTACATTTCATGGCATTGAAGATCTTCTCCATATACACAATATGTCTCCTTTAAGGTTGTGCTCTCCTCAAAACTGAGCTGAGTTGTTCCAAAATACGAGTATCAATTTAAAAAGCTTATTGTTAAGAATTTGGGCTTGAATGGTCGATAAACACTCTCATTATTAAAATCATTATGTTTATATATTTATATTAACCATATTATCTAGTTAGTAGTGTTTTTATCCACTTAAATAGACTCAACACTTTTCAAACACCAAAACTTATCTCATACAATTTTTTTTTTGACGGTTTTCTCATACAATTTAAAACTAAGTTTACATATTATATAGCTCAAAATTTTAACATTGAATGTATGTTAGTTTCTTGTTATGTTGGATCTTGCAGGATGCTGCTGAGGAAGCAAACACAAAATTGCTTACACACACGTGCATAGTGGAAAAGGTTAGTGTAAAGCAGAATGCTTGATGATGATATAATGGCTGTTTATAAATCCTAGTATTTATTTTACCCCTATTATTATATATAATCAAATTTTCACCTACCTACTAGTACTCTTTTCTACGTCTTCGTTTCCCAAATTACGGGCTATCAAGATAGATTCCCTTATTTATCCATTCTATTTTTTAATCATCCACACTTCTGTTTATATCTTAAATTTGTCTTTACCTTATCAGAGGTATAGTTGGCTATAAATAGACACTTTTCTTAATATAGCCAATTCCATCAATGAAACCATGCATATGTTCCATCGCTATTTCCTTGAGAACACCACGTGCCTAAGCATATTACTTCTATTGCACTTGACAAGGGTTTCTGTCTATGGTCCAGTGAAATGGTAGGCCTACATATAACTCTGGTTGTGCTTTAAAAAAAAAATCTACTAGGAAATATTGCGGGATATACATTATGATAGAGTGAGTACCTATCCAAACAACAGTAATGCCTATCAAAACTTATCTTTCACAATTACCTATACTTTGGAGACAAAGACAGCAGTAGCTAACATACACAGGACCCGTGTTAATAAGATGTCACCTTATCATCTAACTGCTGCTGATACAATCTGAGTATCTTTCCGCCCGAGTCATTTACAACATAACAGTTAGTAATACCTTCAATCAGTAATCTGGTTTGAAGAACTAATTTTGCAAGCAATTCAGCATTCATGATTATAGCTGTATAACTTTCAGCATCATTATAGCTGTGATTTTATCGCCATTGATATGAGAAGTAGTCATAATAAATACCACATTCAGATGAGGAGATCACCAGCAGATAACAGGACTAGCAAGTTTGTTCCGCCGGGTTTAGATTGTGATGCAAACAAGCAGGTACTGATGCCGTGAGAATATCAGCTAGCTTCCCTATTGTACAAAGGTCAAATTCAGTATGATTCATTCCCTATTTGCCCACAAACTCCTTCTCAACTAGACTGAAGGTCAGCTTTAAACGTTCTTGTAGATTTTTTAAGATGTTCTTTGTAATCCTTTTCTGATGTTTTGTACTTTTCAGCCATTCAATTCCAAACAACACCTGTACTTTACATCCCTTTGTTTTTGGGGGTGACTCGTCAATTTGATAGCGAAGGTGTAGCTGTGGAATATTATTAGATTATACTAGTCAATGATACAGAAGATGAAAGCGAACACAATGACAAAAACAGGTAAATTCTAGAAAATAAAAATATAACGAGTTTTTGCTTGCTCACATTGAAAAAATCACCAAGAGGAACCCCATGGAAATTCATAACCTCTTCCAAAAGCCAACCCTTTCCATCCAAAAGAGATCTTTGCTGAGTACTTGTTACTTCAACTCTATAGCGTGAAATACGCTTCTCAAATTTGTAATATACCGCCCTCTCATACACATTACTGTTCTCAGATACCCAAGGGGTATAAGAATAATTAACACAGCCAGATTTTTCCATGACCCTGCAGTCCAACTCACCACCACTGAATAGATCCATAAAGAAACTGGCCTAAATTAATTAAAGGAAAATAACTATAATCAAACACAAATATTGGTGGAGTTGGACAAAAAAATTGAATATGGAATGGAACCAATCATTTGCAGAGAGGAAAAAGAGAGAGAGATTACGGGAACTGGAAGAGCACAAGAATGAACCTCAGACATGCTAACATCACCAATGTCAAGGAATGACCCACTCTCTTCATTGGTAAGACTTTTGGTTTCAGGGTCGTCTTCAACTAACTGGACCTTCTGTTCAGGACTCAAGGATCTGGCCTTCCAGAGAGCCATGATAGTCCTATATCAGCAGCAGAATGTTTTCAGTCTTAGTAAAATAGGGTATCTTTATAACTACTAATTCCTGAGATAATTTCTTAAAAAGCATCCTTACCAGAAGTTGGATGGCAAAGAAATGCCTCCAAAAACAAGGCAATTTTTTTAGGAGGTCACAACATTTCACACGAAAATCTAGTTGGAGAGTAGTGGCAGTCGAGAAACAACTATATCGTATCAATAATTAAGTATAGTTGGAAGAAAACATTATCAGATATTTCATGTAACAAAGCATCCATAATTCTTGTACTACACAAACTATCATGAAACCACACCCTGGTCGACATGAAACAAAAATCACAAAATGGAATTGTTTTCATCCTCAGCCATAAGTAACTTTGATCTTGTATGACAGAGTAATGGACAAAATCAAAACAACACAAAAGCAAATTAAGAAAAATACTCGCATGCTTAATTTTGCTAGTTCTATAAGGTACAATTGGATAAATTTAGTTACCAACCAACCTACAAATACTTTTAAAGTAAAAGACGTGTGTACTCTTCCATTACAGTTTACAACAACGGAAGTAATAAATAAAAATAATATTCATTAGAATATCAAGATATGAATCAACCAAAAGAGTTGCAACTGTGAATCAACATCGACATCTTTCACATAAATTTACCATCAAAACGACCTCAAGGGCTAAATTCAAAACACATAAGAAAATATATCAAACTACATGAACATGCACCAGTGTTTTTATATACCCTAACATACAAGGGTAAAGTAAAACAAGTAAAAGAGTGAACATCAAATATTTTATACAAGTTGCAGTCTTGCAGATAAGTGTATAGATGTAACAAGCTTATACAATAACATTAAAAAAAATAAATAAATAAAAAAGCAGTCTACCTGTTTGCAACATTGAAAGACACAAAGGACTGGAAATGGAACTTCAGTCTGCCTTGTTCATCTTGTGTTTTTGCACCATGCCTTGCGTCCACACCTCTTCCCTTCCGAAGAATTATGACAACTATCGGGCTACCCATTGATGAAAATGTAGGAGGAATGATCTGGATGTCTTCAATGTCCTCCCAAAGCAAAAAGAATTTTGTCTTGTGTCCGAATAAATTTGCATGAAATCCAATTATTCTTGCTGAAACAAATAGACGGCCCTGCAGAGAACCAATGGCAACTTGATGAGATAATACTAAAGAAACGTATGCCAGTTAAAACCAAAATAGAAATTGACCACTGCTTTCAACATCACACAGCAGAGCAACTGCACCTGTAGGGGCATTTTTCTTTTTAAGTGACAGGTGAAGTCATTGATGAGAAATTCCTCAGGTGGAAGCCCAAAGAGTTTCTGAAAGGCTGAGTTTGTTTGAGGAGACCGCATATTAATCTACAATTTTGTAAATAGGAAAGGAATTAAGCCAGAAAAGGGTGATAATACAGAAGCACAACACGACAAAGAAAAAACAACGAAATGGATGGTAACATAGATGGATCCGTACCTTCTTCCCCACCTCTTTCTCCATTTTACTTATATAGTGTTTTACAACATTCCCACCTATAGTGTTGTCCAAGAAAATTCGTAAGTGCAACTTAGACTGACATGTCAGGGCTAACTTTCCTTCAAGACAAACCCATAAATCAGCAAGATCTGAGATGTTTGTTTTAAGGAAATTGATTTCGGCATGTCCTAGAGATGAAACCTCATCAAAGGGTCCATCAAAATCATAAACTTCCACATCCAGCATAGAAGGAGGGTCATCCATCGCATCAAATTCAAATATTTCTGCAAAGATAGACAATTTTCTTAACAAAGAATGCTTTATGGGTTAGATTATTGGAGGTTCAGACTTGAGTTATAAGCACAACCAAATGAGAAACAATATGATATTCACCATTCCATAAAGGATCAGATTTGCTGAACTTGATTGAGCTGGTTTTTGTTTTCCCATTGCAAGTAAACACCACATATGGATTACAGAGCCCACTAGAATCAACAACCGCTAAATTGCTTCCTTCAATTAAGGCCACAGTTAGCAGCCATCCATCTCCATGTGCTTTAATTCCATGATCACTACCTAATATTGGAGTACCCCCCACCCCCCCCAAAAAAAACCATATGAGCAAAGACATATAGGCACCAAATGAAGTATACAAGGGACAAATAATTAAGAAACGAGAGAAAAGCAATGCCTTGGTCACTGCAACAGAAAGCAACAATAGGTCAGGATGTAACGGAAAGCCAAATCGATCAATTCAAACAAAAAGTAACTGAAAGAAAATTTCCATGCCCGAACTACCTTAGCATTTATCAGGCTCGTATTGCTTCCTCCATACACACAAAAGGAACTTACAATAAAATAAGGGAGTTCTATTCACTCACATGCACTGTTACTGTAGTTGCAAATATGTCTTGTGATGCAAGTTCCTTTGGGAAGGTAATGGTTCCATGAAATATTTTAGCTTTCATTAGGTCTGTCGTACTCAGCAGGATTAACATAATCTTTTTCCATGCACATAAGCTGCATCAAGTTTTTTTTTCCCTAATGTTTGTCCTATGTATTTCTAGAGTTCAAGCCTGGTTGTCCTTTTTGAGGTATACCGTGACAATTTTGGAATGAACCATTACTGTTTTTGATAAAAAGGATTGGCCAGACACTTTGGAGCTAGTGACATGTATAGTGATACTTCTGATACTCTTATTATTTTAGTTTTGTATCATTAGCTTCATATGTTATTATTTTATATTATTTTGTATATCTGTAAAAGCTTGTAAAACAAGCTCTCTTTACTTAATTAAATTCTGAGCATAGCGCCTAAATAAGATATGAACTCCATTCTTCACCTTTGGGTTTATCCCTTTCTGTTAAGAGAGCTATTTTTTACTAAGAAGTATAAGGCTAAAGGCTTTAAGGAATCCAATTGTGTATGCATCAATCATGTATTTGGATAGAGCATAAACTTGCTACTTAAACAGTGATTTTTGTTTTGCAGCCTTTATGAGAAAGGGTAAATGTTTCCTTATGTACCTTGGCACATGGTTTTCTCAAAAGGTAATTCTTGATGGACTCACAATCACAGAGATCACAGAGAATTCTTCTGAGCTAATTCTTTATTGCAGTTTGATTTTCCTTGTTTTATGTTTTTCTTAGGAGGATCTGTTGTTACCCAGCTTCGTACTTGTTTCTCTCTCTTAATGCATAATTTTCTGTTGTTTAAATTCATGTGAATTCTCAATTTGAAAGATCATTAAATGGATTACCCTTTCGTGCTCTAGCCTGCATGAAACGTGAGATTAAACCCAGCACTCGTTCACCTTGAAGAGCCAATACAGCACAAACAACAAATTCGCCAATTGAATCTGGCAAGTCAAGTCCAGCAAACTCAAGCCCTTGAACCATGGGAGGTGCAGCCAGCCACATATGAACAAGAACGTACAACCCCATTATGAAAGTTGAGATGAATGTGAAATTAGCAAAATACTGCACTGCCAGCTTCCAATCTGATTGAGGCTCTGCCTGTAACGATGCCAAAGCTTGTTCCTTATTGGAACCAAGGTCCTTTGAGTCAACAGGCTTAACGGTCTGAGATAACAAAATGGCATACTGATCGAAGCTTTCCTTCATACCTTGTCGAGCTCCATTCTCTATCATTCCTTTCATCATGGTGCTTTGTATAAAATTCATTCGCCATGATATCACCAGACGTGAACACTGTTCTCCTGATGACAACTCTGGTCCAGGTGTGATCACGTAAAGTACTTCTGCCCTAAAGGTGCTGCCATACATAACATCTGGAGTGCTGACACTTGCTAGAACAGCAAAGTTCTTCGCATCGGCTTTTAAAAATGTCTGTTCCTCGTAGCCTTTGACGGCCTTAATTAATTTAGAGGCAGTCTTGATGTAAGTAAGTGATCTTTTCAAGCTCTCATTGCCATTCTCTAACCTCCAAGGACCTACTTGCAGTTCTGTAGTACCCTGTATGTCTGCTAATGACTTGGCAAAACTAGAATCGGGTGAAAATAGTAATACATTCAAGTCTTCAGGTGCGATAATATATAATTGATCTATAAGAACCCCTCCCGGTAAATTGCTAGGAATTTCACTTCCTTGATCTGCAGACTGCATTTTTCTCACAACTTCTTCAAAAGTTTCATTAGAGAACTGATCCTCAATTTTGATCTCACCAACTTCAGCTTTATCCGTTTCAGATAGGTCCAAGTCCATGCTTCTATTGGGTGAAATTGAAGACATATTATCAGCAGAACCTTTATTAAAAATATGAGCAAGTCGGCCAGCAAGTGTTTTCTGCGAACAAGATTTCTCATCCTTAGAAGATGTAATTTCTTCCCTTACTGGAGAAGATGAGTTTGAACGGCCAGTGGAAGATCTTGAAGGAGAACAGGTAACTGCATCACTGTATTTTCTTGCATGTAATAACTGATCACCAGCACCATTTAACTCTGGAGATGCATTATTTTGGGAAAGGAATATACTCAAATGAATCTCACCTATCCAGAAAAAGAAAGTAATTATCATAATATTCGCATATCCAGAAAAAGAAAGTAATTATCATAATTTAAGTTCAATAGCATGATCCATATATGCAAGCATGTTCACAGTTAGTGAGCACATTTTTCTTCCCAAAAGTCCTTGACGCAATTGGTCCTTTGAGATGTAAAATCCAAAATCTCAAATTGGACATAATGCAATTTAAATTAGCATGAAACCAATACAAGTATAACAACAGCATGAATTTCAACACAACAAAACAAACAAATAAGCAAACTGAGAAGAAGATAGAAAAAAGAACAATGTCACACAAATAAATGTTAGGGAAGCAGTAAAGTTTTGGATGAGGGTGGAGGCTTTAATTGAATGAGCAGTATGTATAATATACCACATTCCTTATTCTTGGACTTCTTCTTGTTTTTGGGTTTCAAAGAATACCAAGCATTGCCAAGGGATTTAATTTCCTCATCAAAAACAAGTGAGACTGGCAGTTTAATCCGTCCCAACAAGTCATTATTAAAGAACTTATCTTCATCCATCACAGAGACAACAAGCTTTTCTTTAAGGTCGTCAACCCAAAAACTGAACTGTTCATCCCACTTTGGTTTCATGTTCTTCTTTATCACCTTTGTCCTGAACCTCTGCTTTCCCAACTTTAACCGCACGTACAGATCACTCAACCCATTGGAATCATGGGCTACCAAGTTTTTTGCCTCAATTACACGAACCACGAGCTTCATTGTATAAACAATCACAATCTTTACCCAAAAATGTCAACTTTTTTCTGTTTTTGTTTTATTCCCAGAAAGATCTCCCAAAAGGGCAATGCAGATGCAGCAAATTTTTTGTTAATTAAACAATGAATGAAAAAGGGAACAATGAACCAAACTGATCAACAATGCTCAAACGCATGATCCGAAGCGTGTATGAATAAATATTGATTCTGCCAAAAAAATGTATATTCAAAGTTTAATTTTTGTTACAAACTCATCACTGATGGAGAAAACTGCCGAAAATTTATGTAATCGCCATGACAGGCAAAATTTTAAATGAAAAATAGTTGGAAAAATAAAAAAAGAAGGGACTTTTAGAGCGGATAAACAAACCCTAAAAAGACCCAAATCAATTGGAGGGTTGAAATCAAGGAAAAAAAAGAATATTCATTAAAGGCAAATTTGAATATCAAAATTGGAAAGAGAGGGAGACGCGGTTGGAGCACTAACTTCTTTTGTTTGGAGTATTTGTTTCCCATTTTGTGGTCGCGTTTGACGTAGGACTAGTTGACCTTGCAATCATCAATCTACTATGCTTCTCATGCAACGCCAGCACTTCATTTTCCTATGCTATTTTGCCATCAAACTCTTAAATAAATAAATAAATAAAGCCAAATAGAAAATTATCCACTTTTTTATTAATCATTCAATTTTTCTTTTCTAATCTCTCTCTCCTCCTACCAAATAGAAAATTGAATAATTAATAGTGTTTTACATATACAAAACAAGATTGTAATATACCACATATGTCAATATGTCATACAATAGATGCCAATATGTCATAGTTCGAAATTTGATGCTGAGTGTGCAAGTTACCTCATCGCTCAACCCACCCTCGTACTTCTCCAAAATTTTCTTATTGTTATTTGAAAAAGATTAATAGAATCATGGTTGCGAGTTGTCCCAATTCCCTCTTTCAAATCTTCTAATAAAAGGGTTCTAGTTTCTTCTCCTTTTCTGATGGAGTTAAATTATGTGTATTTTTACCAACATGGTGTAGAACGGTTGACAGATAACCGGATCCTTTGAACATGTGGTCAGGTGTTTGAATCTCGGGCCATTGTATGGAAGAGCATCGACCCATGCGTATGAGTTACACAACAAAAAAATTGTGCACCAAAGTGTAAATGCATCTTACATTAACATCCAATGAAATCTCTTACTTTTGCCATGTCATTTTATTGAATTAAATTAAAAAAATCCTCCCTTGCATTCCATATTAACAGACTGTTCTCCTCATGTCAATGTCAAACTACAAGTTGAGGAACGTCTCTTCCACGAGATGAGTTTTTCTACGCACCATTGTTAACTCCTGTGACAATGATCTCCCCTATCCTATTTGCGGCGGCAATGTAGCGCTGTGAATCCTCATAAAACAGACTCGTTAGAACATGCTTCATCCATTAGCACGAAAAGCGACTAGGCTTCACAACGAGGCATTTGCAGCGACGGTGGAGGATGAAGAAGAGGATTTCTACCCGCCAAGAGGGTCTCTAGTTGGTCGCCAGAGCTTGAACAGAACCAAATCCCTTGACACATTCAATCAATTCGTTTCACAACCATCGAAACTAAAGCCTCCTTCAAGGCTTTTTGCGTTGCAAACCCCAAACACAAAGGTCTTTCTTGTTGAGTGGCAGTCGACGATTTTAAATTCTTGCAAAGAAGTGGGTGGTTTATGAACGAAAATTGGACATGAAAAGAGAGGTTTGCAGAGGAATGTGATTACCTGCAAAGTGGGTGGTTTGTCTAGTCTTTCTCTTTCCACTCACATATTTTTCTATCTTTTTATTTGAAATGAATCAATCACAGAAATCCAATGTAACACCCCAATTTTCGTATTAATATATATGTATATATGCCTAAATATATTAATAATTTTTGTGATAATTTTTATGTAAATTATTTTGGAAATTAGTACTTTTAGTAATGCTTTATTGTTTTATTATTATCTTTATTTTTGTAAAACATTAGTTTGAAATATTAATATTACCTTGTTAATAATTATTTAAATTTAAGGAGTATTGGAATGATATTTTATTATTATTCTTAGTACTATTGTTAAGAGAGAATTGTAACACCCTCAAATTTGAATTTTTAGGATCTATAAATTGTGTGCTCATATTGGTAATTTTGTGATAACTTGAGTGTGATTGCCTTAATAATTAGTATATTTTAATTATATTATTTTACCTTGTTCTATTAAAAATTAGCCTTGAATTTATTATAGATAATTCTAAATAATAGTACATTTTTGGAGTTATATGGAAATAATTTTTTATTAGTGAAATTGTTTAAAAAAAAAGATATAATCATATATGATAAATATATATGCTGATGCTCACGTTTTTAAAAGAAAAAAAAAGAAGATATAATCATATGTGATATATATGTATGCTGCTCACGTTTTAAAAAAAAAAAGGAAGAAGGCCCAAGCCCAGTAGGTCACGTCCCTGTTATTTTACCATGACTGTTCATCGCCTCTTCCAGCAAACATCTCCATGCGCGCAGTACTCACAAACCCCACCTTGAATTTCTCTGCTCTTGTTCTCCCTTCCTAGGCCACGAAAAAATTCCAAATTTCAACCACCCACCCGAAATCAACCATAGAACACGTTTCCGGCCTCTGTTCATTCAACCGTGGCTCTGTTCGTCGCGTATTTTGTTGTTGGGCGGACTGTAAATTCACTTTTACGGACACCACAGTTTTCGGTTCGAAAAACGGACGCCATTTTCGGATTCCTCGCGTCAAAACCTTCAGAAAGCACTACTCATTTGCTCGATTCGGTGAAGTTGACGCCGTACCCCTTGTAACCCTTTTGTCCCGGTATGGCGTTTTTCGGTCACTCTTTTTGCTTCCTTTTAATTTCGTTTCAGCCTTAAAAATTCTAAAAAAATATATTATACTAATCGTTATTTTTTCCAGCCGCGTTTCGCTCTTCCGTGAATTTTATCCTGTGCTCGGTTGGTGCTCAAATTGTCGTTGTAGGCAATTTTCTTCGCCTTGGAATACTTCAAACTTTTTATTGAGGTAAGGGGGTAGATGGATACAAGATTAGTGGGCTTATGGATATAATTAGGCAATAGGGACGTCCCATGGTCCCTAGACTCGGCGCGGTTGTGCAAAATAAGTACCATTGCCATTACGATGGGAAAATTTGATATCAAATTATGTCATAATGTTAATGTTAATTGAAATTGTCTTATAAGGTGTTGTTTGAATTGATGTGTTACGATGAAATGTCATGTATGGATCATATGATGATTTGGTTGTCTTGGCTTGTTATTGATAAATGTATGTAAATGTGTTTAAATGAAATTGTTTGTTGCTATTTGATGTTCTGGATTTGTTGTGTTGAGTGAGAGCTAGATTATCATAGAGTGTGGTTTGTTACACTTAGATTCTCTAGGTGGTATATCATGGTTATGTGAAAGGATAAAGTATGGATGATGGGTGTAATTGTTAGGAGTTAACTAAGGTATAATGATATTTTTAGCGTTTAAGTTATGGTACAAGCAAGTCTTAGGACTAGGATATGATGGTCATATTGTGGTGTCGGTGGTTTAAATGCTTTAGAAGCAAGATTTGGTGTTATGAGTATTTCAAACCTAGTTGACAACTTAGAGTAATAGTTATCTGAGAAAAATTATGCAGAAAGATGACTAAGTCTAGAATTATTTTAGCAAAGTCTCACTAATTGAATTTTTAAATTCAGGATATAATAAGTATTGACCCAAACTCTCTTGGATAATGTCCTATAATTTTAGGGAGTAATGCCACGTCAGGTCAAATAAGTAAGTTGAAACACTTGAGTTAAGAGTTGGAAATTTAGTTAAGTTAGCCTAGACTTAGTGTGGTGAGGTAGGTTGATAACTTGGACTTGTTCCAAGATTGTGGGAAATTTGTCAGTTTACTGACGAGTAATACCTTGTTATCGTTGTTATAGCCGGCCGCTTGATGAGATGGTTGGTGAGTTGATGTTGTTGTTGTTAGACACTTGCTTGGTTTGTGTTCATGCATCATATGTGTCTTGCTAAGTTAACGTTATTGAGGGTGAGCAACGATGATGCGATATAGTATCGGCCATGATGGGCAAGGTACCCGGCCTTGGGGGTCAATCAGGTAGGAGCGTCTTATATAAAGGCGGTGGATAGCTACCACAGCTCGGGCGTGACCATTAAATATACCGGTTACCCTGACTAGACACTGTTCGTACTCAAGAGTGATGATATTTTCTCACTCGCTCATCTTAGTTGGTTTGTATCCACATGTTCGGTGAAGTAGACGTTGCCTAGGATTGCATAAGTACTCGTTGAGTCAAGCATTCATGTTATGTGTTGATTAAGTTAACGTGTTGTATGCGCATTGCTTAAGCTATGTCCTTTGCCGTTTTGTGCTATGATTGTATATGATGTCTAACCCCTTTTTGCTGTGGCTACTCATACACCATTGTGTGTGTTTAGACGATGAGACTGCAGGTGACGATGACGACGTGGCTGAGGAGTGATCTATGGGCGCGGTCATCGTAGATTAGGATTTTTGATGTTTTGGTTATTGTCGATGTTGTTATTTTCGAAGTATATGTTTAGGGTCAGCTCTGAGACGTTGTGACATCGGGGTGTTTGTATCATTTGAATTTTATTCGTGACTGTCAATTGATTATTTTCGCAAGTTTATGAGAGTGTGACGACTCTATCCTTATTTATTTGAATTTTATTTGACTGTATTTTTCAGCAGTTACATTTTTTCTTAATTTATTTTCGTAACGATAACATGCGGGGTAGAGGGTGTCACATTTAGTGGTATCAGAGCAGTTTGGTTCTAACCGGACTTTGTGTGTGGTCTATTGTGTTTCAGTGCGTGAACTCTGAGTTGAGTTACATGCATTACTTGTTTAATTTTGTTTGTTCTAGTACACGAACAATTCTCAGTGGGCTAAGTTCACAGGAGTATATGATAGATAGAGCTAAGATAGTAGGTACCTGAACCATTAGCTATGAATCTTGGGTTAGCAATTTCCTAAGTTGTTAATTTCTTAGTATCTTGTTTAAAATTACGCTTAGTGAATTGAGAAGGATCAACCCAGAACTGAGAGATGCAGGTTAACCCTTAGTTGTTGCACTTAAGGTGCAAGAGTTTTATCCATTACCTTAAAGGAATTCTAGTAAGTACAATGGGCTAGTAGCTTAACTAGAGAGGATAAGTGACCTTATTTTAGATTCTGACATTGTTATTTGGGAAATATGTTATCGAGTAGCGCTTGACGGAATCGTGGCTATGCTATAGGAAGGATCTTTAATAGAGCTTCAGGTAATCATGTGGCGTCGACATCTTTACACTTAAGCCCTATCAAAGAACCTTATAGAAGAATAGGTGATTATTGCACATGGTTATTATTGCTTGGATTACCTGGTGAGTGAGTAGGAGGGACTGACTCAATCACTTACCGGTGAGAAAAGTAATGGTAATCGATTAGGTGGATAGTATTAGTTGTTTGAATTACCTTAGCTACTAGAATTAGTCATGAGCACAGATTATCTACATTGCGCTTAAATTCTTAGGGGCCTCGGATAGGCATAAGGCTTTGAAACCGTAGATTCTAAAGGTGGAAAGTAATTTTCCTTAGGCATAGAGACCAACCATATAGTGAGGATAGAAGTAGAAATTAGTGTGGGACATTAGTTAATCTTTGGGAAATATATTGTTTTGCCTTCTGATAAGACCACAAAACCGATTTTAGATGTTTTAATGTAAACCGAGTCTATCATTGGGTAGCATCCTAAAGAATGTTTCCGCGAGTAAGTTGAGCAATAGAAATAATAAAGGTTTTGCATGAAGCAAGTTTCTGGTTAGTGAACTTAGTAGGGTACCTTAAGATAAATACTTGTAGTTAGTCATGCCTTAATTTGCGATAAATTACTTTTGTGCTTAATTTTAATGACTATGAAATATTGCATGCAAACATGTTATTTCTTTTAGGATAAATGAGTTTCTATTTTTTTTATGGAATAAATGGATTAAAAATGATGAATAATTGTTTATTCATTTTATTTTAACGTTTTAGTCTAACATACTTTAGCCATTAATTTTTGTGTGTGCATTATGCTTAACAAAGTCATGATTGCTGAATTATTTATGATATGATAATAAAAAAAAAATTATTTTGTTATATTCACTGACATACAGTTAATTGATCTTTCTATATTGTATGCTTCATTTGGTTCTCTGTTAAATATAGCATACAAACATATTATTTCTTTCAAGAAAAAAAAATTATATTAAAGATGTTACATATACGTTTATTTATTTTACTTGACGCTTTAGTCTGTCGTACTTTGGTCGTTAACTTTTGTATATTATGTTTAAGTGAATGTTGATTGCTGAATTGTTGTTTATGATATGTTACTAGATGTATATATATAGCTTTAATTATGATTTGGTTTTATAAAGGTTGTGTGTCTAGCTTCGCATGATTTTACCATAAGATAGTTAACCTCAATCTCATTTTAGTTCCACCTGACCTTAGTAGACTTTGTACGATGGGTTGTATTAAGGTTTAAATAACGTGGTTGTGCGTAATAAGGATCGGTAATCAACACCTTTAAGTTCTCCAGCTAGTGACCTTAGTTGACCCTCTTAAGAAAGAATTGTGTGGAATATATATAGCAATAGTGAAGAAGGTTGCATGATGTTTTAGGGACATGAACCGTATCGTTTAATAGCACCCAGAGAAATTCCGAGGACGAAATTTTTTTTAAGAGGGGTGGAATTATAACACCCCAATTTTCGTATTAATACATATGTATATATGCCTGAATATATTAATAATTTTTGTGATAATTTTTATGTAAGTTACTTTGGAAATTAGTACTTTTAGTAATGCTTTATTGTTTTATTATTATCTTTATTTTTGTAAAACATTAGTTTGAAATATTAATATTACCTTGTTAATAATTATTTAAATTTAAGGAGTATTGGAATGATATTTTATTATTATTCTTAGTACTATTGTTAAGAGAGAATTGTAACACCCTCAAATTTGAATTTTTAGGATATATAAATTGTGTGCTCATATTGGTAATTTTGTGACAACTTGAGTGTGATTGCCTTAATAATTAGTATATTTTAATTATATTATTTTACCTTGTTCTATTAAAAATTAGCCTTGAATTTATTATAGATAATTCTGAATAATAGTACATTTTTGGAGTTATATGGAAATAATTCTTTATTAGTGAAATTGTTTCAAAAAAAAAAGATATAATCATATATGATAAATATATATGCTGATGCTCACGTTTTTAAAAGAAGATATAATCATACGTGATATATATGTATGCTGCTCACATTTAAAAAAAAAAAGGAAGACGGCCCAAGCCCAGTAGGTCACGTCCCTGTTATTTTACCATGACTGTTCATCGCCTCTTCCAGCAAACATCTCCATGCGCGCAGTACTCACAAACCCCACCTTGAATTTCTCTGCTCTTCTCCCTTCCTAGGCCACGAAAAAATTCCAAATTTCAACCACCCACCCGAAATCGACCATAGAACACGTTTCCGGCCTCTGTTCATTCAACCGTGACTCTGTTCGTCGCGTATTTTGTTGTTGGATGGACTGTAAATTCACTTTTACGGACACCACAATTTTCGGTTCGAAAAACGGACGCCATTTTCGGATTCCTCGCGTCAAAACCTTCAGAAAGCAATACTCCTTTGCTCGATTTGGTGAAGTTGACGCCGGACCCCTTGTAACCCTTTTGTCTCGGTATGGCGTTTTTCGGTCACTCTTTTTGCTCCCTTTTAATTTCGTTTCAGCCTTAAAAATTCTAAAAAAATATATTATACTAATCGTTATTTTTTCCAAAGCGTTCGCTTCTTCCGTGAATTTTATCCTGTGCTCGGTTGGTGCTCAAATTGTCGTTGTAGGCAATTTTCTTCACCTTGGAATACTTCAAACTTTTTATTGAGGTAAGGGGGTAGATGGATACAAGATTAGTGGGCTTATGGATATAATTAGGCAATAGGGACGTCCCATGGTCCCTAGACTCGTGTGATTGTGCAAAATAAGTACCATTGCCATTATGATGGGAAAATTTGATATTAAATTATGTCATAATGTTAATGTTAATTGAAATTGTCTTATAAGGTGTTGTTTGAATTGATGTGTTACGATGAAATGTCATGTATGGATCATATGATGATTTGGTTGTCTTGGCTTGTTATTGATAAATGTATGTAAATGTGTTTAAATGAGATTGCTTGTTGCTATTTGATGTTCTGGATTTGTTGTGTTGGGTGAGAGCTAGATTATCATAGAGTGTGGTTTGTTACACTTAGATTCTCTAGGTGGTATATCATGGTTATGTGAAAGGATAAAGTATGAATGATGGGTGTAATTGTTAGGAGCTAACTAAGGTATAATGATATTTTTAGCGTTTAAGTTATGGTACAAGCAAGTCTTAGGACTAGGATATGATGGTCATATTGTGGTGTCGGTGGTTTAAATGCTTTAGAAGCAAGATTTGGTGTTATGAGTATTTCAGCCTAGTTGACAACTTAGAGTAATAGTTATACAGAAAAATTATGCAGAAAGATGACTACGTCTAGAATTATTTTAGCAAAGTCTCACTAATTGAATTTTTAAATTCAGGATATAATAAGTATTGACCCAAACTCTCTTGGATAATGTCCTATAATTTTAGGGAGTAGTGCAGTGCGTCCAGGTCAAATAAGTAAGTTGAAACACTTGAGTTAAGAGTTGGAAATTTAGTTAAGTTAGCCTAGACTTAGTGTGGTGAGGTAGGTTGATAACTTGGACTTGTTCCAAGATTGTGGGAAATTTGTCGCTTCTTGACGAGTAGTACCTTGTTATCGTTGTTATAGCCGGCCGCTTGATGAGATGGTTGGTGAGTTGTTGTTGTTGTTGTTAGACACTTGCTTGGTTTGTGTTCATGCATCATATGTGTCTTGTTAAGTTAACGTTATTGGGGGTGAGCAACGATGATGCGATATAGTATTGGCCATGATGGGCAAGGTACCCGGCCTTGGGGGTCAATCGGGTAGGAGCGTCTTATATAAAGGCGGTGGATAGCTACCACAGCTCGGGCGTGACCAATAAATATACCGGTTACCCTGACTAGACACTGTTCGTACTCAAGAGTGATGATGTTTTCTCACTCGCTCATCTGAGTTGGTTTGGATCCACATGTTTAGTGAAGTAGACGTTGCCTAGGATTGCATAAGTACTCGTTGAGTCAAGCATTCATGTTATGTGTTGATTAAGTTAACGTGTTGTATGCGCATTGCTTAAGCTATGTCCTTTGCCGTTTTGTGCTATGATTGTATATGATGTCTAACCCCATTTTGCTGTGGCTACTCATACACCATTGTGTGTGTTTAGACGATGAGACTGCAGGTGACGATGACGACGTGGCTGAGGAGTGATCTATGGGCGCGGTCATCGTAGATTAGGATTTTCGATGTTTTGGTTATTGTCGATGTTGTTATTTTCGAAGTATATGTTTAGGGTCAGCTCTGAGACGTTGTGACATCGATGTGTTTGTATCATTTGAATTTTATTCATGACTGTCAATTGATTATTTCCGCAAGTTTATGAGAGTGTGACGACTCTATCCTTATTTATTTGAATTTTATTTGACTGTATTTTTCAGCAGTTATATTTTTTCTTAATTTATTTTCGTAACGATAACATGCGGGGTAGAGGGTGTCACATGATACATATATTAATTGCAGTGGATCGTGATCCATTTGCAGGGGAAAATGTGGATAAGAATAATTTTTTGTTTTATTTAATATTAATTCAATTAACATATTCTCAATTAATACAGTGTCATAATGTCATAGCAAGATATCTTATTTGTTGACTGTAAAATGGTCTTACACCGTAAGTGCATCTCCTTTAATCTCTTAAATTTATAGTTTTTAAATGAATGGACTAGATTAAAATGGTATTTTTATAATCTCCCTTTTCCTCTCCCTCGATCCTCGACTTCCTCACCCCCTGGCCTCCTATCGCCATCGCCACCCCTTGCCTCCACATCCTCTGTCTTTTTCTTTTCCCTTTTACTTTCCTCACCTTTCTCTCCCTTCCTCCTCTCTTCTCCCACCCACCCGTCTCTACCTTCATAATTTGCCCAAAACAAACTGCCATGGTTTGAATTTGAGTCCCAATGCCAAACAATTGATCCTGAACCCCCAAAAGCCCGAACATATAATCTTTCTCCACAATGAACCATCGAGAAGAAGCCTCGACTGAATAAAAATCGTCACTCCAAATATCTCTCCCAAAGAAGACAGAGTAGATCCAATTCAAAAAAACCTGAATTTGAACCCGTAGGTGTTCATGCAAAACCAACCGGAACATGCCGAGAAGCAACACCAACACTTCGTAGAAGTTTGACAGAAGCAACACCGACACATAAAGAGAGAAGAAAAGTATGGTGGTGCTTCACTAATGGGCACGAGTAGAGGGTGGGGGCTGGGGATGGCTGTTGGGGAAAATGGAAGGTTTGGGTGGCGGTGAGAGGAAGGGGAGGGAAAAGCCATGTTGGGGGAAGGATTTTCCATCCCAGAATTGATATTTCAACATCAGTTTTTTTAACACCGTAGTCAACACCGTAGGTCTACAGGGGCATTTTCGTCAGAATGTTTGTTATTAATCCTTGTCTTTCTTTCTATTCCATTTCAAAATCCCGCTCAGAGAGAACAGAGACTGCTGCGTCCTCTCTTCTCTCTCGTCTCTCTCGCTGCTGCGTCCTTTCTTCTCTCTCGTTTCTCTCGCTCTGCTGCGTCTCATCGTGCGTGCCCTCTGGCGTTGCCCCGGTCTGGTGTTTTCTCTGCTAGCGCCGCTCCGCTCGGTGTCTCTTCCTCCTTGGCGCCGCACCGTCGCTCACCACTTTACCCCTCGCCGCACCGCTCACCGTTCGGGGTCTGTGTCGTCGCCGCCGTTGCACACCACCACGATCTGGTAAACGAGTTTGCTGGTCCGAACCATCCCCAAATAACCCACAGGTAACAATTACATTTCTTTTTCAAGAGGGACAATCTTTGTTTTGTTCGCTGATTCTTCTTTTGATTTGGGAATATTTCGTACCCTGATAAAGACATTCCTTTTATACTTGTGAAAAATAAATGCTTCCATATGCTTCAATACTTATGCTTATTATATGATATACTGCATGATTATTTTTAATTGATTTTTTGTCTCATGCTTGCTCCCAAGATCTGGAAATCTTACAGTGATTCAACTAGTTGATTTGGAGTAGCCCGTTGCTTTGGGTTGTCGGAGAGGATGCATGGTTATTAAGTATATCATAACCTTATAAAAACCTTATGATTTTTATTTGGATGATATTGATATAGTCTTCTTTCGCATGATTAAAAAAATAAGATTTATAGTTAAAGCATACTAGAATCACCCAAAATTTGTCATTTGATTATCAAACTTTAAGCGCTTATTTTCTAAATCTGTTTTTCCAGATCTTCCAATCGAGATGCATCACTATTGTTGGTGGTTTTTGTTAAATTGTTTGAAAAATAACTTTATTTTAAGTATATTAGATGTCTTTATATTTGCTAATAAATTCATGAAGAAGCCAATGCATTACCTTTGGGCCAAATCAACATAAGGTTTGACAAACAAAATTATAATCTGCTAATGAAATTTATGCATAATATTTTGTTATTTGGGGATGGTCCTCTTGACTTCCTTTCTACCCCGAAGCACTGCGGTGACTTTTCCCGCAGTGGTGTATGCACCCACAGGATTTAAACTTAATTGTCCTTGTAAGATTTTGGTTCATGAGGCTTGACTTTGGGATTGTGCAAGATTTTGGCCATAGGAGAATGAATAATGTAGTTGATGCAGGTACAATAGCATCGAGAAAGCACCAGGACCGCAACGCTAGAGGGCACGCACGATGAGACGCAGCAGAGCGAGAGAAACGAGAGAGAAGAGAGGACGCAGCAGCAAGAGAAACGAGAGAGAAGAGAGGACGCAGCAGTCTCTGTTCTCTCTGAGCGGGATTTTGAAATGGAATAGAAAGAAAGGCAAGGATTAATAACAAACATTCTGACGAAAATGCCCCTGTAGACCTACGGTGTTGAATACAGTGTTAAAAAAACTGATGTTGGAATATCATTTATGCATCCATTTTTCCCTTAGTTTGTGTACCTTGGGTATCGTATAACACATTGTGTTTTTTTAATATTAGATTTAATTAGACTTTTAGTTTCTTTAATGTAATTACTGCACAATTTCAGTCTCTTAATAAATTTTTAAGCGACTTTGGCATCTCAACTTTTAATTTCTTGTCTCTTCATTACTTCCTTTTATTTAAAACTTTTAAATTCTTGTAATTTTTTCCAAATTTTCACTAACTAAATCAATTAAATTGAAAAAAAATCTTTTTCTCAAAACTCGTCAATCAAATTATCAAATTTCACTTAAAAATGAAAAATCTCAAACTTTTTTCTCTTGAAACCCTAACCCCACACCTAACAAAGTCCTTTAAATTTTATCAAAGTTTCCCTAAATTTCTGACTCATAAACTTTCAAAGTTATTTTTTTATTCTCAAATCCATCGTCAACTTTTCAATATATCTTTATATATATCTTTATCTTTATATATTTAAAGCGAGTAATGTCTCTAGGAGTGTTTACCCACCAAATTCGGTTCCCTCTTCTCCCTTTAATCGTTCCCCTCTGTTACCACTCACTTATCCTTCTTCTATGCTAAGCATGCATTGGTAATTAATTCGGTTCCTCGAGAATTGGAAAGCTCTCCACCTTTACCTTCAGTCTCTCCCTACCACACCCCCTCTCTCTCCCTCGCGCACCGTCCCCTCCCTACCAGTCCCACCGCCTCCGCCGCAGAAACTAAAGAAAGAGAAAGGATGAAAGAATGACAGAGAAAGGAGAAAACTGAAAAGGGATGAGGGAAAGAGATAGAGAGGGAGATAGAAACAGATCTGAGAGGGAGGGGAGAAGATGGAGTCATCTTCAGCACCAGATCTGTTCCCCTCCACCACCGGCCATTCTTCTTCTGGCGACCACCACCGGCTTCTCCTCACCAGCACGACCACCCATATTATCGGCTATCGCCCAGTGGCTCACGTGGATGTTGCTCTCCATACTCCTCCGCCTGGTCAATGTTTCAAAAACCCGCGACTTGCAGCATGTCTCAGCAGGGAACGGAGCCGGCGGCGCAACAACGGGGTATCCAACCCCCTTTTATTTGTTTCCCTGTTTCTCACCTTCACCCTCTTTCTCCTTCCCTCTCCTCCTTTTTTTCTTACTTTCTTCTTCTTTTTCACTTCTGCCATTGTTGTAAGGTGGGTGCTCTATTAAGCTCTTCTTTATGTTGTATCATTTTCTTGCTGTTGGTGATTCCATCCTTCCACTCATATTTTTTTTATTTTTGTTGTTTTGTCAAAAAGGGGATTAGGGAGCTCCGCAATGCAATAAGTCTCTTTGATTTTTGAATTTGAGATTCTGTAGTCTTCCTTCTTAATTGTCGTTTTAATTGTTTTCATGTTTTATTTTTTGGTCACTGAATCCAAGTTTTTTTTCCTTCAATGTTTACATTTGCATTATACTTTTAATTTTGCTCTTCTTTTACTATTTCTGAGATCTGCCACTATTTTGACACAGTAGATCTTCTTCCAGTAATTTTAAGTTATTTTACTCATGTATACTGATACACAAATTTGCACTCTCTAAGTGTTTTTAATTAGGTACTGTGATGACCATATCTAATAAAGACAAATTAGAGATTTCCCCCACACCTGACAATTAGAAGCTGCATGAGATATTTCAACAGGAGTATCGTATTGGCACTTACGTTGCTTTGGTTACTGACCTGTTCTCTTGGGTAGCAGTTGCTTTAGTTGTTTTATTGATTCACAAGACTTTTGAGGCTAGACTTTTGAGGCTATAGTGTGGTTCTTTAAGCTTGCTTGATTAAAATTCTATTTGTGTATGCGATATATAATGTAAAAATCAAGTATTTGACTGAATGCCATAATATTAATGTGCATATATTCATCATTTACAATTTGAAGCCCAACTCTAGTGGTAGTGATATGGCTATAGATAAAAATTTGTGTAGATATTCAACAATAGGCTAGGCTTTGGTATCTTCTGTTGTACAACACTACTGTTGTTGTAAGTTTAAGACCATTTTCAATGGAGTACTCACCAATTAAGAGGAACAATGTTTTAATTTATATTTACTTGCTTATTTTATTTTTTATTTGGTTTAGAAATGGTGGATACCATGAAGACCATGGCTAAGCTGAATGTTGAAATGACCATTGAAAGTGGTTATTTAAGTTTTTTTTCTCATGAAGACCATGATATATACAAGAAATACTTACTACTCATGAGTAAAAAAGTGGTTATTTAAGTTTTTCCTTCTCATTCATTCTGAAGTACATGTTTATTTTAATAGCATTATGATATTATATAAAGCTTATTTTTTTTCCTGTTGATTCTTTTTTCATCCCTGTTTAAATGCTTTAGAGGAAAATAATATCAACCAAACAAGCCACTGAAAGAATAATATGGAGAGGCCATGAGGATGTCTCTACAGTAAGCCCAAAGCAATGAACTAATCAAACAAGAGCCATTATCTGGAAACACCCAGGAGCCGTCAGAAGCTGAATATCCACCTATGGCAACAAAACCTGAGACTCTCATTGGGGTGACCATGGATCAAGACAAGCAAGTTCCATCATTGAGAGCTAACCCCACAATAGCTCAAATCAAGCAACAAGAGGAGGAGACGATGAAGAGGGAGAAAAGTAATTGGTAATTGGAGTTTATTTAAGGTTAGTGATAAACTATATAATGAATGATATGTTTATTATGTTGTCTATTGCATATGTATATATGTATATACATTACAGAGTTCTGCTTTGGGTTTCATTTGGTTTTGGGGTTTTTATGACTCTTCAGTATTCTCATTTATATGATTCTTCAGAAATTTTATGAGTTCTAATAATCAGTATTTTTTCCTGTGCGATGTTGATTGAGTATATGGCATTTGAGTATATGTCTTCTGTGGCAATTGAATTGGATAAAGGATCTCAAATTTGCTTTAACTTCATTTTCATCTCCTTTGATTTTGTTCCTATTGATTTTATTAATTTCATTGATTTCATTTTCTTTTAACATACCAGCTCCTGTCTTCCAGTTGTATCTTGCTTATGATAACATAATTGCAAATACACACCACAACCTTGAAGTTAAGATTCCAAACTTGCTATGGCACAAGTGTTGTTCAGGTAAGTTCCAAAGAACTATTGTGTATACCAAGAAGATCTATCAAGTTGAGGTACATGATGCCAAATTGCGTTTACCAAGTACTTATGGATAGTTTGTTGAAGGTACTGGATTTAAGCCTTCATGGCAATATTATGGCAAAAATTAATGCATGTACTTGGATTATTACTCTTTATGATCTTTTGGTTGGACCTATAAACCCTTTATTTTGAATGATGGTTCTCTTGGATTTTCTTATAGTAGTACCAGTGGCATATTCTATCTAAGGTGTGGGACTACTGTACCCATTTTTTCCCTGCAATTATGTAATAGGGTGAAGCTGCAGAATAACCCGATTTCTTTCTGGGTACGGTGACCTCCAATACATTCAGTTTTATGCCCAAACAATGTATTTAATAGAAGTATTATTACTATTTGTTTGTTCAGTTCTTGATAACTTTTTACTGCCTAAATTTATAAGGTCTGGCATGGGTATCGAATTTTAGGTGTACTTGCTACTTCCAGGTCCAAAGGTACACCTCACTTCTATTACATACTTATGGATTTTGTTCTTCTAATTATTATTGATGATCTTTATGTTTCAGCTGGGCAACTGTTCCTTAATGGAAGCTATTCTCTACTGTAAGCCTCATTATGAGTATCTCTACAAGGAGACGAGCACCTTCGACAAGGACTTTCATTCACTACGACAAGTATTTATTGCTTGCAATACCACTTTTTCTTCTAAGTTTGGTTTTTCTTGGCAAGCTTATGAACCTTCAATATCGCTGTTATCGAAATTTGTTTTGATATTGTGATAGTGCTTCATCAATAACTATATGCCTCTAGAATATGGTAGATTCCATTAATAATTTCTCACGAAGTGCTATTAGAAGTAACCATAGTGATTATGCCCTCTTCATCCAAAAGCTGATTTTCATTTCATTTTTGGTTGTTATCCTGTGCTTTTACCCCAAAGTGGTTTCTGTGTAGTCATATCCTGCTGTATTACGAGTTTATTGTGATTTGGATCTTCTGTTAGAAATTGCTTGGGTAAAGTTTTGATTAGTTTCTCTTAAGATCAGTTTGAAAGCATGAGATCGGTTTTAAGTCTTTTTATAGCATTTTTGCTGCTCCATTTCTATGCAGGTTACAAGCCACTTACACACTGTGTATGAAAACAAATTTAAGGATGATTGTAAAATTATAATTAAATGTGTCTATCATGCCTTTTAGGTTGTGAAAATGAATTGTGGGGTCTCGGGAGTTATAAGAATGTCATTCATTGAGCCTGCATTCATTTTGCCTCACTCCATTCCCAATGGTAAGTTGGGTTATTTCAGAGGAAAAGCTCTGGCTGAACCTCCAAATGAGCGCATTGAGTCCACAGTTGGTGAGTTTTTTAGGGCAATTGGAACATCATTAATCTGTATATGTGATAACTTCTCTTGAGATGTGAAATGTGTTAAGCTGGAAATTGTTCATGGAAACATTCCCAAGTTGTTCTTTGTTGTGCTTGGAATATCCCCATAATTTTGTAAATTTTAAATATGTTTACGTGTTTCCAAACGTTGTTTGCTGAGATTTCTATTTTAAATACTTGACAGGTTGGTTTGAGTTCCATTTCTCTGTATATGAAAGACTGAGATCATTTTGGATGTCAAATAGGTATTCCATCCATAAATTAATTCAACAGTCTTATGTAACCTCTAATTTTGCTTCATTGCCTCAACAGTGATCTATATGTCTGGCTTGGCTTTACAATTGGAATTTCCAGATTAAAGCAAAAGAACAACAGTTGCATATGCAGCTCAATAAGCCATATTTTCTTCTCACATTTTTCTAGCTTTTGACTGCAACCACTGTGAACTATCTGAAAAATAGACAATAAGAGGTTGTTTGAAATGCAAAACATGCAAAAGAACAGTCATGTATACCTATCCTTAAAACAATATTTTGGCTCTTATGAGATTTCAAAAATAGAAAAATACCATAGCACTATACCTCACATAAAGCCTCCACTGCTATGTAGCAATCCTGTGATTGAGCACTATAATCATTCTCAACGTCCTTAACTGTTTGAAAATTAAAAATTTCTTAGTTTTCTCAGATACTTATATCAGAGTAACTGCAGCTCACAGTCACAGGTATAATATTGTGGAAACTTTCTATAAGTCCTCTTTTTGACTTAAGCATAGATAACATGTGGATAGTTTATAGTCATTTTTTGTTGATATTGTTGTCGATGTTGCGTATACACATGAGCTGTAATTAATTGGAATGAATTAATTCTCAAGAAACTTTGGCTTGATGCCCTGTTCCGATTCTATTTTTCTCTTTAAATATTACAAGCACATTTAAAACTATTGATAACATATTAATTCTAATTCTTAATTTGTCCTATCTAAGTTAATATATACAATTAATCTACTGATACTATTCCTAATGTTCAGCCCAAATAATATATACAATTATTGTCATTTTTCTGTTCAGTGTTTTTGTTCCTTCCCCATCTAATGTTTTGTATTGGTGTGTGCTTTTGTATACTATTCACAGTGTTAGTGTTTTTGTTCCTGCTAACATGCAAATGGGTTATTCTAAAGCATGCCACTGAATGCTTTTTTGTTTTATACACCATAGATGAAATTTTCAATTGGGGTTTGATTTAACACTTTTCTATCTTAGCTACTGCTGGTTTCATAGGGTGAAATTTTAAGAGCTGTGTTCGTAAAATCTGGAGTGCTACTATGTATGACTCTTTCTAATATGAAGATAAGATCAACTTATCTTTAGTAAAATATATATCATATTTCAATATCTTCTTACTAAATTCAGATCTAGGAATGAGGACAATAAGGAACACTATTTTTCTGGCCCTGGAAGTACATAATTCCACAATTTTGTGAACTCAACACATTTGGTAATTTCTTAAGATTTGGATTCATATAGTTATAAGATGTTAAGAGTACCCATCCATTGTCGGTCCTAATTGCCGGTTGTGGTGGTTTCTATGACTGTTAGCTTTTGTTGTGTGGAGATTTCAATGATTCCTTTAATCCTTTTTCCAAAGTAGTTCGTTTTGTACTTTTGTACCTTCTTGCAAACTGTTAAGCATTTTTACTCTATAGACTATCCAGTATTAAGCATACACAAATATCTAAATAAATACTTAATTACATATATAAGTGACTTTAAAACATACAAACTAATGTGACCCGTGCAAATGCACGGGTATATGTCATCTACTGGTTGATATGTAATGAATTTAATGATTGGAGTGAAGTTGGAATTTTGACAGTTAGGATTCTTTTGACTATATTGTGCAAGGTGAGCTGTTTGAGGCATTAAAAAGGGTTGGTAGAATAGAAAGCTAATGAACTAGAAGTCTAATTGATTTTTTTGTTTGAGAGTTTTTGTGTTATTTGGTTTGTAGGTGCAAAAGGCTGTAAATACATACAAAAATGATATTGGAGGTCTGCATAGCAAAAAAATTGCTTACAAGGAATTGGACAAGTTAATAACTGAATATGCTTGAACCAGGGAAGCACAAAAACTACCTCCCGTTGGAATTGATCCTTCAAGTGATTATGTGCCACACTGAATTTTGGCAGTGATGATTGTCCAGTTTTGGTCATGTTTAAGCAGACTTGGTGTTACTAGATTGCTATCACATTGGTGTTGATATTTAGTCTCATTGCTCAACCATAAATTTGGTATATGTATGACATTCACTGATTTAACAACAAATCACTAAGGGCTCAAGTTATTTACACGCTTTTATTTTATCTTTTTAAATACAAGTTTCCATATAACCTCTCTTTTTAATGTCATTTTTATATAATTATCTTTTTAATGTCATTCAAGGATAACTGACCCGTGCATCGCACGGGTCAAAGTACTGGTATTTTGATAAAAATAAGAATTTAAGAGATTTAGGTAATAGAAAATCAACATTAGGACCATTTTTACTTAACATTTAAACTAGAGAATTGATTGGCTCAAAAAGGGACCAAAAATTCACTTAGTTCCAACTAAAAGGACTAAACGTGTAACTATTTTAATATATGTTTATTTTAATATTTTAAACATGTAATTAATTTAATATATATTTATTTTAATATTTTAAATGGTAACATTTAGCTATATTACATATTTTCAAACTAAAACAGTGATGTATAATATATCTAGTGTATCAAAAGTTAAATTTAATTTTTTTTGTTGTAAAAAGTTTCTTTTAATTTAACGAAACTATCAATTGAAAATAAAATTATGATAATTAATACGATATAGCATGAATATTACTTCTAACAAAATATTGTAGATAAGACAATGCCATCAATAGTAAGTTAATGGATAACTGCTAAATACTAAGTAATTGATAATAATTTGATTAGCCTAATATGAGTAAAACATTGCGATATTAGGAAATCATATTCACTTGGTATTTTTTTTTTAACGAGAGAAAAGTTATGTCATTTCATTAATGATAAATTGCTCAATACAAAAGGGTATTATGTCATAATCTTGAAGGCTAGCCATACTAGTGGCCACCCCCGCTAAGGTATGAGCAACCACGCTAACTTCCCTCCTAGTGAACTCTACCGCAGAGTTTAAAAAAATAGACCCTATGGACCTCTTACATTCTTTAATGATGGCACCGAACTCGGTGTTGTCAAGCTAAAAACTATGGACGCTATCCACTACTCTTTTGGCATCCAGCTCAAATACCACATGGGTGAAGCCTAGTTCTTGAACCCATTCAATAGCTGAGAGTAGCCCAATCGCCTCCCCTTCATGGACTTCGACCTTCGACGAGAACCAGGATGTTCTGGTCTTGATGAAACTTCCCTGACCATCACAGAGGCACATACCAATGCCCACGATGTCATTAGCGCCAAGGGACGCATCCATGTTACACTTCACCATGCCAGCAGGTGGCGGTGCCCATGCCAACGGGCGACCTTGAGGCATCGATGAATTGCCCAGATCCGGATCAACATGAGCCTTCTGCCACTGCTCCAGCACAAGATGAGCCCAGGTGGCCACTTGAGCAATTGATTCCGTCTTATTGTTCCACAATCGGAGGTTGCGACTCCGCCACAAGCTCCACAAGAGCATGCACCACTGACCTAACAGATGGGCTACTAAGGACGTGAAAGCCATGAAAAAGAGATCCTTGAACTGGTCAGATCTGTCCCGCCATTGCTCCATCTCAGCCCCAAAACCTTCACAATGCCACAATTGTTGAGATCTTTCACAGGTCACGAAAATATGCTAAGAATTTTTTTGAGCTCCCAGTCACAGGAAAGGCAATTTGTGGGGCACAAAGCCCCCTTGTGCGCAACGCCATACGGTTCGGGATACACTCCCTGCCCAGCTGCCACAGGAAGCATTTGACCCACGGCAGGAGCTTCAGCTTCCACAGAGTCCACCACTCACCATTAGCATTAAGGCCCGAGGAATCAATCAGCCTCTCTGTGCAGATATGGTACGTCAATTTCACAGTATATGTCCCTTTACTATCAGGCATCCATATAAGCATATCATCTTTTATAGCTTGTAGGAGTGGTACCTGTTTCACCACCACTATGTCCGCTGGGTCAAACAAATCATGAAGGATAGAGTCGTCCAAAGTATGGGCCTCCTGGGCTATAAGATCCTTCACCAGTAAATTGCGAGCCATTGGTCTTAACGAAGCTCTTGGGGTGAGGCACCTTGTAACAGCTCAGATTTTCATCCTCCTAAATTAGGATATGTCGTATAGGATTAGAATATGTTTACAGATATTTGGGATGGGTTTCATATGTTTTACCATTCTTTCAGCTGATTGAGTATCTAGATGTACCTCTATTCCTACATTTAGCCATTTCAGTCATCGTATTCCTCATTTTCGAACCTTCTAACAACTTAACTGGATCTAAGCTCCTTCAAGAAAGTTGTATCCTTATCTCTTATCTTTCAATTGGCTTTAGTTTGACTCAATTTCGATACCTACAACTCCAGATATGCCCTCTCAAGTCAACGCAGTGCAAGTGTAGCACTTAAGGACGTTGGAGTAGACTTCAACTGAATTTTTAGTTGTGTTAGAGCCCGAATTTGGTCATGCATATTAAAGAGAAAATTGTAGGAAATTCTCTTAGCTTTCCAACACCACCAAGAATGCCTCAATCGGACACCCAGAGCTTAAGTTATGGCAAAAATGGTAGTGCAGAGCGCCACCTGGACGCAGGGCACCCAGGTCTCATCAAGACAGGGCGCAGGGCGCCTGGCCCTGCTCTGCAGCACGCGATTCTTGCATTTTACTGCGTTCTGGGGCCAATTTAGTGACTTTCTGGGACCCGTTTTGACCCATTCTTAACCCATTTCGTCAGAGTTACTTGCAAGAATTAATAACCACCCACTAACCCTTGTTTTCAAGTCCTTAATCTCATCATTATCACTTCACAAAGTCATTACTTCAGAAAAGAAAACTGCTCTTCTCTCCATTGTTCTCCATTTTTCTGTTCTTGGAGTTCTTGCTTGGCACATCTCTTGGAATTCCGAAATTGAAACTAACACCACTATTATTATTCCTTTCTCATTGAAGTAATTAGAGCGTGGTAAGTCCTTCTCCTCATGATTACACCATTTGATCATCATTAGGGTTTGAAATCCTATTTTTCTCATTCCTACACTTTTGTTCTTGTTTTTTTGAAGAAGAAGTCTACCAAAGGAGAGACAAAGCTTGGAACCCTCAAGACCTCATTAGGGCACACGAAATTCTAAGGTAAGGGAGTAGATGGATACAAGATTAGTGGGCTTATGGATATAATTAGGCAATAAGGACGTTCCATGGACCCTAGACTTGGCGCGGTTGTGCAAGATAAGTACCATTGCCATTGTGATGGGAAAACTTGATCTTAAAGTTCTGTCATGATGTTTATGTTAATTGTAATTGTCTTATAATGTGTTGTTGTTAATATGATAATTGTATGTCATGTATGGATTATGTGATGACTTGTTTGTCTTGGCTTATATGTTGATAAGTGTATGTATAAGATGACTATGTTGAAGATGAGATTTCTTGTCCCTATATGATGTTCTGAATTTGATGTGTTGAATGAGGGCTAAAAGGTCTTAGGGTGTGGTTTGTTACACTTAGATTCTCTAGGTGCTATATCATGGTTATGTGATAAGTTAAAGTATGAATAATGGGTGTAATCGTTAGAAGTTAACTAAGGTATAATGATATTTTTAGTGCTTAAGTTATGGTTCAAGCAAGTCTTAGGACTAGGATATGATGGTGATATTGTTGTGTTGATGGTTTAAATGTTTTAGAAGTAAGATTTGGTGTGGTGAGTAACTTAGCAAAAATTATGCAGAAAAATGACTAAGTCTTGAAGTTTTTAGCAAAGTCTCATTAATTAAATTTTTAAATTCAAGATATAATAGGTATTGACCTAAAATCTTTTGGATAGTGTCCTATAATTTTAGGGGAGTAGTACGGTACGTCCAGTTACCCCCCGAATACGCGGGGACCACATAAAAATTCGCGTGCAAAGTTTCCCACACATAGGCTAGACGCCAGGTGTCCTGGAGGGCAGCCTAGGTGCGTTTTGTTTGGTCATTTCCCGTCCATTCCAGCCTAGGGCAGTGTTCTAACGTGTTTTCTAAGGGCACTCGAGGTTCGATAGGGTATCCTAGGTGATGATCAAGCCTAGATAAATTTAAGTAGGTTAAAACACTTGAGTGTAAAGTTGGAAACTAAGTTAAGTTAGCTTAGACTTAGTATGGTGAGGTAGATTCATAACTTGGACTTGTTCCAAGGTTTGGGAAAACTTGTCAGGTCACTGACGGGTAGTACCTTGTTAACGTTGTTGTAGCCGGCCGCTTGATGAGATGGTCGGTGAGTTGATAAGTTGTAGCCGACTTGTTGTTAGACACTTGTTTAGTTTGTGCTCATGCATCATATGTACCTTGTTAACGTTGTCGTAGCCGGCCGCTTGATGAGATGGTCGGTGAGTTGATAAGTTGTAGCCGACCGCTTGATGAGATGGTTGGTGAGTTGATAAGTTTTTGTTGTTGTTAGACACTTGTTTAGTTTGTGCTCGTGCATCATATGTATCTTGTTCGTTAACGTTATTGGGGGTGAGAAACAATGATGCGATATAGTATAGGCCTTGATGGGCAAGGTACCCGGCCTTGGGGGTCAATCGGGTAGGGCCGTCTTATATAAAGGCAGTGGATAGCTACTACAACTGGGGCGTGACTAATATACACCTAGTTATCCTGACTAGACACTGTTCGTACTCAAGAATGATGGTGTTTCCTCACTCGCTCATCTGAGTTGTTATGGATCCACATGTTCGGTGAAGTAGACGTTGTCTAGTATAGCATAAGTACTCGTAGAGTCATGCATTCATGTTATGTGTTGATTAAGTTGAAATTGTTATATGTGCATTGCTTAAGCTATGTCCTTTGTCGTTTTGTGCTATGATTGTATATGATGTCTAACCCCCCTTGTTGTGGCTACTCATACACCATTGTGTATGTTTAGACGATGAGATTGCAGGTGACGATGACGACGTGGCTGAGGAGTGATCCGTGGATGCGGTCACCGTAGTTAGGATTTTCGATGTTTTAGTTATTTTCGTTGTTGTTATTTCCTATGTAAATGCTTAGGGTCATCTCTGAGACGTTATGATATCGGGGTGTTTTTATTATTTGGATTTATTCGTAATTGTTATTTGATTATTTCCACAAGTTTGTAAGAGCGTGATGACTCTACCTTTATTTATGAAAATTTTATTTGACTGTATTTTTCAGCAGTTGTATTTTTTAAAATTTATTTCCTTAATGATAACATGCAGGGTAGAGGGTGTCACACACCTCCCATCTCGAAGCCAAGGCACCTCCTAATATATTCCGGAACTTGCGCTCCATCCCCAACACGCCACCTGTACCCTTCCCTCAGGACCACCTTTGATTTCCAAATACTCCTCCAAGCAAAATTAGGATTGTTTCCAAGCGAAGCACTCATAAAATCACTAGAATAATAATATTTAGCTTTGAATATCCTGGTTGCAAGTGTGTCTGTATCATATATATTAAAGTTCAATCTATCATGCAGGTCTATGCCAACATTTGGAGGGAAAATTCCCGCCGAAAATTACACTGCCATGCAGAACGTGAGTTATAAATCCAAGCCGTCCAAATTAATAGCATGCATCTTTGATAATTAAGAGTGCATGAATCATTGAGTTGGTTACGTTTTAACTGTCACCACTATCAATCAGTGGTCCTTTGCATGCATGCATCTTTGATTTGATTGAAATAATAATACCGTGCGCTTTATTTTATCAAAAAAAAATAATGTGTGTTTTATAATTAAGAGTCCACTGTTTTATAATTAAATGTTATCTTTACAAATTCCAATTTCCATTCCTATAGTACCAATGGATGCTATAGCCTTTTTCCCACCCACATTTCTATAATAAATATTTTAAACGTCGCGTGAATAATTGAGAATGTTGAGAATGCATTTACGTCGGGTCCCATAGAGTGCATTTACGTAGCATAAAGAGTGCATGAATAATTGAGAATGTTGAGAATTCTGGATCCAAATGTCGCGTGTACATGCAGAGGTATATTTATTAGCCTCTAAACTTTTTTTTCAAATTCTCCATAATCCTTCCATAAACTCCTATATATATATCTGTTGCTTCTGCTCTGCTCCAAAATTGGAACCTGCGACAAACTCCTATATCTGAAGAATATATTCTTCAGTACGATTTTTATTCAGAACCTACAATGGCGGCTTCAACTATGGAATCTTCCATAGATTTGTTCAGAACCTACACAGTCGAATTCGATCCATTAACTGTAAGTTGTTCCTAATTTTGGACTGTCTCATGCTATTATTTTTTTTCCCTTCATATAATTTTAATTCTTATACTATTTTTTTTCTTTTTTGTAGGACATCATATCTATAAATTCCTTATGGTATTCTCAATGGGGAAGTGATTTGAGTCCTGGTGTTGTTCACACAATAGATCCCAATGGTAATGTGCTGACCATTGAGGTGTCTCCTCCAATTCCAGTACCTTATTTTGTTACTGGAGGGTTGAAAATGGCAAGATTTTATGGTTTGAAATCTGATCGTATTTTGGCTCTGCGTTATGTCGGCAACAACAAATTCCATATAAGGCTTTATGATTTGGGTTATGAAGAAATTTGTTATCCTGTTGTGTCTGATGTTGCAAAGCCAGAACGGTTTTTGGCTTCGAAGGATTTTTTTAGGACCTTAAAGACCTTAATAAATCCTAATGAGGTATATTTCGTTCATATGTGTTATTATGTTTATAGTATTTTATTTTCTACACTCAAATTTTAATTGTAAAGAGTCCTATATTTTCATACTTGCAGGAATTGATGCTTCTTCCCCATGCTTTTAATTACTTTTGGTATGACGAGGTGTCCAATGGTGAAGTCAAATTTACTGACCCTGTAGGGAATAGTCAATGCGTTCTACTGTCTAAAGAGTTGTATTTGAAGAGGATTTCATATGGTGTTTGTAAGATGGCTAAGTTTTATGAACTCAAGCATGAGCATCACGTGTGGGTCCATTATTTGGGTGACAATGAGTTTCGATTTAAGATATTCACAATGAATAATACTGAAATTTTCTATCCATTATTCAATGAAAACTCTGTTGTCCCCATGGAGGATGAAGTTGTAGTTCCAGAAGATGTTCATGTATATCTGAACGAAAATGATGTTATTAATCTTGATAACGATGCTGACATTGTACTGAATGGCAATGATAATGTTGTTGTTGTTGATAACGATAATAATGAGGTTGAGGTAAATCCACTTGAAGATGATATGGAGGATGATGAGTACGATGATGGGGAATTGGAGAATAGGTCATGGGTGAAAAAGGTGACTGATGCAGACTTAAAGGGAGGACAAACACTGGTGTGTTTATAATTTTATTTTTATGTTTTTCTTTTTTGGTTTATTTAATAGAATTGTTATCATTAATCAGTTTATTTATTTTCACTATGCAATCAAATTTCAGGTCATTCCTTCACGTATTGTGAAGCATCTGGAATTGCATAAAAAACACATATTTGGTTGAAGCCACGTGTGGGCGAAAGCGTCAAATGCAGGCTGATGGGAGGTAAAAGGAGAAAGTTTGAGCGCTATATTGGTCCGAGATGGTATGAGTTTGTAGCGGGAAGCGACATTGATTACGACACATTCTTCATTTTGTGGTTTGATCGTGACGATCATGATATTCTACATGTCGCAGTTGCTTAGGCTTTGGAGGTGTTTTATAAGACAATTTAAAGTTTAATTTGGGTTTCTGTAATTTTGGTTCTTTTATATTATGAGCGTGAACTTTTTGGAATGTACAATCTCATAATATCTGAGTCGTTTTGAATGCTATTTAGACTTGCATTGTTTTGGATGCAATATTTGGATGCAACATCTGAGTCGTTAAGATCGTTTTTTTCATATATATCGCCTTATGCCAAACCTGCTCATGTCTATGCGTAAACTTTTCATATATTTTATTCATACACCTCGGCTATATACCAAAATATTTAAATTGCGTATAGCAAAATTTATATTATATAAGTGACTCAACTAAGCCATCAAGTATCAATATACAAGTTATATGCTAATACTTTTTTTATGGAAAAGTTATATGTTCATATTTTATATCAAACACCAAATAAGAGTCCATTCATGCACACATCAAAGATGCATGCACACAGTGGACTCTTAATTATAAAACACGCATTATTATTTTTTTTATAAGATAAAATGCACATTCTTATTTCAATCAAATCAAAGATGCATGCATACTCCTGAATTTTTAAATACTATAACAGCATCAGGTCTTCCAAACCATGAGATAAAGCTGAAAGTAGGTGTACCTATTATGTTGCTTAGAAATATAGATCAATCCCCAGGCCTATGCAACGGTACCCGGTTAATCATCACACACCTGGGAAATTATGTTATTGAAGCGAAGGTTATTTCTGGAAGTACCATCGGACAAAAGGTATTGATACCCAGGATGTCACTCACTCCTTCTAATCTTAGAATTCCTTTCAAATTTCAGCGCAAACAGTTTCCCATCAATCTTTGTTTTGCGATGACTATAAATAAAAGTCAAGGGCAATCTCTTAAGCATGTTGGTATCTACCTACCACAACCTGTGTTTTCCCATGGACAACTATATGTTGCCATTTTAAGAGTTACTTCACGTAGCGGTTTGAAAATTCTTATTCTTGACGAAGAAGGTCAACCAACTACAACCACTTCAAACGTTGTTTACAAGGAAATATTCCAAAATATAAAATAGGTATGATGCCTTTTATGTTTTGATTTCATTTATATATTTGAATTCATTTTTTTCCTTAGTGGTACATTTACCATCTCACAGCTAACACATGCAGGATTGGGCCAGAGTTTTCAGCTTATCTGATGCAATTTGCGATAATGATCCTGTTGTGATACACTCAACCATTATATGGAAAGCTTCCCTGATATATAGCCCATAAGGGATGTGATGTGTATTTGCGAACTTTGTGTTTACAAGTTCTCTATATCTTTTTGTTTTTTTTTTGTGAGGACTTTGTAGAAGTTATACTTCCTTTGAATTGATAAGAAATTTAGTAACTTACTTAATTCAGTTGGAATTGTTTATATTTTTATATACAGTTGATGTTATTTCATTACTACAATGATTTTTTGGATCATTAGTGATGTGGTTTTTCACATTTTATTTTCATTTCTTTTTACCATCTTAAACGTATAATAATCGACAAATCAAAAGATATATCTGAATATCTACCCCGTGCAACGTACCAATATATGTTTTAAAGGGAGGACAAACACTTACCAATATATGTTTTATTTTCTATTTTTTGCAACGTACATGCTTCATAGGCATCCTGTATACCAATTGTTCATTGTTATCGAAGAAAGCCAAAATTATATAAAATAAATAACTACAATAAAAAAAGATATGTAGACCTGTAGTCGATAGAGACATTTTTTGGGAATATGATTGTTTTTATTCCATGTTTGGAAACATTTTTTTGGAAAGAAAAAAAAGTCATTTTCCAAAATTTTGTTCTTTTCAAAGCATGCAACTATGCTATTCCAAAATTATGCACTATGTTTTCAGACTTAAATGCTTAATGCATTATGTTTTCACATACATGTATGTTCTTCTAATAACACTAATTGTTTCATATTTTTTATCAATCAAGTTGAAAAATAAAACATCTTATTATAATAACATAAAATTAGTACGTTATACATAATTTTAGTTTAATTTCCTAATTCATATGAATACACTCACGACGCTAACACATGTCATATGCATCGCACGAGTATACGCACTATGGTTCTGTGATGAATAAAATTTCAACGTGTCTTACGCAAAACAAAAAAAACAAACACGAATAAAAATTAACAAAAGTACAATTTTCTTAACTTTATAGTAGAGATCCATATCAATAAGATATATTATAATTTATTTCACATTATAACAATAACTATGTTTCTGCTTTGATGAACATTATTTTCACATTTTATTTTAACTTCTTTTTACCATCATTAAACATATAATAATCGACAAATTAAAACATAGATCCAAATATCTAGCCCGTGCAACGCACGGGTATACGCACTAGTTTGTCATGAGTCTCCAACCCTGTTTGCCCAGCATGGCCAAGTTAAAGGCATACAAATTCTGAAAGCGCATCCCACCACGGTCTTTCCTCACTGAGAGCTTATCCCCGGACATCCAGTGAATTCCACTAGATCCTCTATTAGAGGAGCCCCACCAAAACAAGTTCATCATTTTCTAAATTTCATCCCCCAGCGAGCCTAGTAACATGAAAATGCTCATAAAGTAAGATGGAATAGCCTGAAGAACAGATTTAATAAGAACCTCACGCCCCTCCCTAGAAAGAGATTTGCCACTCCAGGAATTAATCTTTTGCCAAATACGATCCCTTATAAATTTGAAAATAGATTTTTTGCTCCTCCCAATCATGGAGGAGAGACCCAGATACTTGCCTGTGCCAAGGCAAGCAGACACTCCTAGAATTTAGGTGATATTGTCCTTGTTTTTTCGCGACACATTCTTACTAAAGAACACCTCCGGTTTCTGGAAATTAATCATTTGACCAGACGCTGCCTCATATCTCTCAAGGATGCTCTTCATGACCTGGGCTTCGCCATTTGTTGACGTGAAAAACAAAAAGCAGTCATCTGCAAAGAGAAGGTGAGTCACAAAAGGTGCATGGCAACAAATCTTAGCGCCATGCAGAAGACCCTAGCGCTCAGCTTTGTTAATAAGGGCAGTGAGACCCTCTGCATACAGGATATCAAGGTAATTAAAATCGGACCGAGTATTGAACCGGAGTAGGAAAGGATTCAGGGTTTTGGGGTCGAACCGGGGTCGAACCGGAACTAATAATATATATATATATATATATACACACACACACACATACCAAATATATAATATATATACATAACATTTCAATTTATACACAAAACAACATATAGCCTAGTGGTAAGATGACTTGTTATGGCATTGAATTAGTAAAAAAAATGTTAACAGTAAGACAAACCACACACTCTCTCTCTCTCAATTGAGAAGCAGATAAAAGCAAAATTGTTTACATTTTTATAATTTTTATTTATATTCATTTTTAAACAATTAATGCTTCAGATAGCTTTCATTTTAGAATGCTAAAATAAATTGTAACCGTACGCGACAATTAATGCTAAAATGCTTTCATTTATTTTTTAAAATAAATTTATTCTAGAATCTTCAAATAGCTTCAGTCTCACAACTCCCACGAACGACCTCTTTTTTTTTTTCCCTACCGTCTCAAACCTCCCTTGTCTCTCAGCCTCAGATGCACGTCATCCTTCTCCTCCCTAACTCTCTCCTCGGCAAAAACTCATCCCCTACCCTCTCAGCCCTCATCCCCTATTCCCTCTCCCGTGATCCCTCCCAAGCACAGCATGAAGATTGGAGCAGATCTAAAGAGCAGATTGGAGCAGATCTGGAATTTGGGGTTATTTTGATTTTTCTGGGGATTATTATATTTTTGTTCCAGATCATGTATTTCAACCATGCACATACTTCTTCTTCCTCGTTTTTCTTTTTTTAAGAAAAAAAATAATAATAATTTGGGCCTTGGTTTTTCGAACCGCTCGAAACCGGCTCAAACCCGGTTTTCATCGGATTTTCCAGTTTTTTACCCGATTCTCAGTCCTTTAGCCCGGTTCGATGCCAAGCGGTTTTTAGGGGTGTACCGGACTAGACACTCGCCCAATTCCCGGTTCAACCGCCCGCCCGCCCGACCGGTCCGATTTTTGTTACCATGCAGGATATAGAGGTACGACAGGGGATCCCCTTGCGAAATACATCTACTAGGAATGATGGGCCCCACAGGCTCTTGATTGACCATCACCATGTAGGAGACCGACTCCACACATATTCACCTGTTAAATAGTAACAATTTACTGCTAACATATCGGATGTCTTGAAGATTTGGCATCCTCTCCATTAATCTAATCTCATTATTGTATTCTACGTCTGAAAGACCTCAAGACACTGTGACCGGAATTTCGATTAAGATTACAATCGGATGTTTGTGATAAAATAGAAGTTCTCATTAATTATGTAAAATATACCCTATAGGCTATGTTAAAATAAATCTTTAGAGGTTTAGGATGGATGATTGCATGAATAAATGTTACGAAGAAATTCATTGAGACCAAAAGAAGGAAATTTTGTGGAATTTGGAGGACAAGAGATCCTTATGTACTGAAACAGGGATAATAAAACAAAGAAAAAAGAGTAATACAAAAAAAAAGGAGAAAATCACCAATGATCAAAGCTGCTGAACTTCTCTTCACGTGTTACCATTAAAATGGATATGTTGACGTCAAATAAAAGCTAATTGACTAAACTTGTTGAAATTTGCTCGTGTGACAAATAAACCTTAACAAAACAGTGTTACAATCCAACAATTTGATTCAATATATTAATGACCTTTTACTTCTATCAAAACATCTAAAGCCAGTCACCAAAAAATAGCAATCAAGTACACAGCGTACATACAACACTCCCAAAAAGATGTCAATTGAGTGTCATTCCAAAAAAAAATCGTTACTCTGACTTTTTCAAATCAGGAATGCCCCCTGTGGGAGCTGATGAACCCATCTTGAAGGTGGTATTGCGTGTTTGGTAATTGTCAGTATGCCATCCTTCTTGTCAGCAAACTTGGATACTTTCTCAAAATCATTTGAGGCTCTACTTTGATGTTGTTTGTTGTCTGTCTATTTGGAACTAGAATATAGACATTACAGATTCCATGACTTTTTGGTTAGCTAGTAGAAATAGTAAACAACAAACACACACGTCTAAACGGCAACACCCAGGTTTGAACCCCGGTCCCGGCGTCCCCATGTCGTTGAAATTGCTAAAGCAACCAGCAGTGAGGACTTACAGATTCCATGACTGGTTTCAGTGACTCGGACAGGGAACTATCCCCACCATTGAATCCCTGCCTCAGCTAAACTACATTAGAAACTATGTGCTCATAAAATGTTAAGCGTAAATGCCAGTGGAATAGGGCAATATTAATAGACCATGTGAACCAAATGCTGTTGGATATTTCTGAGCCACGAGATTGGTTTGCCGAGAAACTAAATTTACCCGAGCTTAGAAAAGTAAACCGGAGCAAAATATACTCTGGCTAATAGTAGTTTCAGCGACCATAAAGGAAAAATTACATGCCCAAAGAGGTTGAATAAGCTACGTTAATAAATATTAATCATTATAACAATCACTTTTCATATATAGACCAAAATACAATATTGGCTTTTCCTGGGATTAAAATCATCATCATGCACATCAGTAACATACAGCTAATAAATAATAGAAGTTGTTTGCGCGTCCTAAGAGCCAACTATTTACAATTTTCTTCTAACATCTTCACTTATAGCTCCAAAAAGATGTTGATAAGTGCACTTCCTTAGTAGATGATACGGGATTCATGGACTCATGAATTTCCTCCACTTTAATAATCATTTTGAAGCTTCTTTTATTAGAAGATCAAATAGATTTTCTACACCATCTTGGCTAATGTCTAACAAAGAAACATCAAGAAGCTTACCTGTGTAAAAGAGAAAACACCAACTAGGGACTGAACTCCTTTGCATGTTGAAAAAACTGCATGGCTAAATTTCTCTAAGCAATCTAGATTCCATAGAGACCACAATGTAATTAAGCCACTAATTTAAGAGAAAAAATTTCAGTTGCTTTATTTGCACATCACTATCTTAGCAAAAACCATAAAATGAGAAATATATAGATAGATGAACTTTTCAGCTTCATCATTTAAAAGGTTGTTACGGGATAAACAAGGAAACAGTGTTCTCAAGACACGAAGAAGGTTGTTAACAGCCAAGTCTAGAGCATCTACAAGCCATCCTAGAATTTTTCTTCAAACCACTAATGATTCAATTGAAAACTAAGATCAAAGAAGGCAGCAATAAAGGATTATATAAAAAGTGTTCCAAAATAAATCTTCAGCACAATATAGAACAGGTGATGCTAATATATATATATATATATATATATATATATATATATATATATATATATATATATATATATATATATATATATAAACCTCACAAAATAACAGAAATAGTCATACATTAGAAAAAGATTGTTGTGAGATAATAAACCTTTAGCATTTGAAGATGTGAACGAAAAATGTCAAACGAATTAGTTAGCAAGCATTTAATCAAATAATCTTTACCATCATCCAGTAATCTTGCCACCTGTTATTCCAAAGTGATTGGATATAGTTGGGACGCTAGACCATCCATGCTCTTCATTTCCTCATTTAGTCTGCAGGTGGAATGAAATTAAACGAAATTTTTTATAGTTAACATAAACTAATTTACATCTATTTAAAGGACAATATCTACACTCGTGTATTATCCTTGTAAACTATAGCCAAAACAAATCAAGCAATAAAAACCCCAATCACAATCTTCACAGAAAGCCTGCGAAGTGTGAAGTGGATTCAAATTGAAATTTATTAGGTTACTATTAAAGCAATAAAAACTCTGATACGAAGAAAACAAAAATACAAAAATGCAAAACAAAAAAGCCAACCAAAATTAAAATGAGAAAGTAATGAAATACTACTCCGGAACCATTTATAAGGCAAAAAGTCATTTTCAGATTCGTTAAAAAATGTATGTATCTGGTCCAAAAATTGGACCAGATACATACATTTTTTAACGAATCTGGAAATGACTTTTTGCCTTACAAATGGTTCCAGAGGGAGTAATGCTTAAATAGTTCTTAAAAACATACCTTAGTAAAACATATCCTTGTGGAGTCGGAGCAAACCCGAAACATTAACTCAAAGGACAACCACAAAACACAGAATTAATTTAGTAACACCCAAAGAAAATGCCCCAAAAATTTACTGAAACAAACTATAGGGTGATAGCAAATACACCCTATCGAATATAGTAGTATTTTGAAAATAAACCCTTCAACTTTTTGAATCTTAAACTATGTTAGGATACTGAACAGCAAGCACTGATAGAAAACTCGGATGGTGACAATTTCCAGCATTATATTTTTATAATTTTGTTTATATGAAGCATCATTTTTATTATTAATTTCTAGTGCAACAACGATTGAAACAACACCAAATGAGGTAACCAAAACAATATCAAATGCTCTACAATCTCATAACACAAATTACAACTCTCAAATCAACATGCCGAATTCTTAGTCTCTTCCATACCATATCAGGAAAAATAAATGTACATAGCTTTCTAGGGACACATGACACAGCATAGAGTATGAGTTCAAAGAATTATGAAACATTCGAAAGTAAGAATAACAAGTTGTGAAAATTGCTCATGACGGACCTAAAAAATTACCGGCATCCACATGCAGCATTAAACGGGTAAAAAACTGAAAACACATATATCATGGTCAAATTCTTAGAGAATACATATCAGAAACTGAATTTGTGCAGTGGGTGTGATGTGCCTTAACTCTTTAATACAAATCATCTAAACTCAGTTATTTAAGACTGCCAACAAAACCTAAAAGCAAAACAGAATTTTAGAATCTGTCAGAATTTTAGAACATGATAAAAAGCATAGAGTATGAGTACAAAGAATTATGAAACATATGAAAGTAAGAATAACAAGTTGTGAAAATTGCTCATGACTGACCTAAAAAATTACCGGCATCCACATGCAGCATTAAACCGTTAAAAAACTGAAAAACACATATATCATGGTCAAGTTCTTAGAGAATACATATCACAAACTGAATTGGTGCAGTGGGTGTGATGTGCCTTAACTCTTTAATAAAAATCATCTAAACTCAGCTATTTAAGACTACCAACAAAACCTAAAAGCAAAGCAGAATTTTAGAATCTGTCAATCTCATCCTTAAGAGGCCCATACACAACACTCCAACAGACATATCATCAAAATAAACAGCTCACGCTCACTCCCACAGCGTGAAGATAGATTTTAAAATCAGAAGGATTTTAGAAAAGTAGGAGCGAAAATAAAATCACTACCTTTAAAAGCAAATTTACAGCAACACACATCTCACTTCTAATATATATATATATATATATATATATATAGATTTTTCAATCTTCAGATATCTCTCAAAATTTTCATGCGATTGTGCTGACATGGCTGGATGAAGATCAGGTCTTGCTATGTTCATCCAATAATCATGTCTACACAAATAGGCTTATGTCAAATATTTCCATATAGATTTTTCAATCTTCAGATATCTCTCAAAATTTTCATGCGATTGTGCTGACATGGCTGGATGAAGATCAGGTCTTGCTATGTTCATCCAATAATCATGTCTACACAAATAGGCTTATGTCAAATATTTCCATATAATTTCCAGAGTACTTCTCCGATCATCCTCATTGGTGCAGTTGTTGCTCCTTCAAACTGAAACAGATCTAAAATATTTCAAACTTCTCTAAGATGATTAAAAAGAGCGGATAAGTGATGAAGAAACTGACCTTCAAATTACAAAAGGCCACCAAAATAAAACCAACAAACCCACAAAATCAAAACCCTACATTCAAAAATTTATTGTCTTGTATTACTACTCTGAGATCAAGTGCCCAACTGTCGTACTGAGGAGGCGTTATGGATAGGCAACTCTCGTCAAAAAGGTAGCTTCCAGCTCCATACTCTTATTCTGCATCCAACATGCATTTTTATAGGCAACCTAACCAATTTAAAGAAATTCTGTCATGCCAAGGGAATTTAGCTGTACCATTGTGGCCTTTGGGAGCAGAGATGGCATTTACAATACTTTACATCCATGATTCCAAAAGGATATTAAAACAAATTAAGACATGAAGACACAGGTCAAGGTGACACACTCTTGGACACACATAAATGTGCCAATTTTTAGTTGCGTTAAAATTCCTTTGCTCAGCGAGTCCCTGACTTGCATGATTTGGTGGTATTTTACATAGTTCAGCTATGTAAATGGTTTATGAATGAAATAAAAAAGAAAAAAAAAATTAACCTCTTTTAATATATCTAGGAGCAATTGAACCGAAACCCACCTAATTAGAATAAGAAGCTGAAATTGAAAATAAAATAAGATAGCAGAGCAGAAGCAAACTCCACTGGAAAATGACCAACCAAATGTTCAATGATTTTTTATTTATGAAATTGCGATTGAAATGTTCCTCGTCAATCAACGAAAGAGAATCAATAAACAGTGGCATGGAAGGAGGCTTTGATTGGGATATGAAGCAAATGAAAAATCAATAAACCCAAGCTGTCTTCTATATAAATCCGAACCTGCTTGGCTAGGTAGTTGAAAATGAATCCCCCATGAATGAAGAAACAATACCTTAACCCAGTTAGTAATGCTCATCACAAATAACAGTTGTAATTTTTAAGCATATCTGATTCTCAAATTGGTTATGAAATAACATTATATTGGTCTTGATAAATTTATTAACTACAACTTTAATGTCTATTATGGTTTAATGCGGTATATCTTTCTGAAGATACTCCTGATGATAAAGAAGGTTATGATGCTTCAGCTACACATGTTGCAAACTTGTTACCTAAATAACATGGCACACTTAAGCATCACTTAAGCACTTTACTCTGGAGCCTAAAAAAGAAAAAATGACATAAAAGAAAATTAATAATCAAGGATATAATTGTAAGCACATGTTGCTGTTGTTACAAACATTTCAAACCTGTGCACCTCATCCTCCATAGCGAATCAGAATCATGCTTGGAGCCAATGCCATTCCTGTGTTGCCACTTTGGTGGCTGACGAACCCATCCCAATTTCATAACGCGCACCATCAAGTCATCAACTATCTCTCAACCATTTCCTCATGACATGAATACCAGTACCTCTACACACAAAAATTGACAAAAACAAAAACCAATAAATAACAACATTGCACCTCCTTCATTATAGCTGTAAGACAAAAAAGGGAGTGGAGCTCAAAGGAAATCAATAAAAAGCATGTGTAGCTATGTAGTCAATGGCGGATAGCGTAGCGTAGCGACCGACCCCCAAAATGCTATTGCGGTGTAGCGGGTAGTGGTATGGCCGCTACGTCGAAGTCTAGGGAACCATACAAGCAATTTATACCATACACATATAAAAGCTCAAAAATAGAAGAATGCACAAATTTAAACATATTCATAACTAATAATCAAAGTTCATTGTTACTAATATTCAAACATAGTATAAAGCAAATAAGTTCTAGTCTCCAAGGCTTAAAATAAAACATCAAAACATTTAAATAAATTAAATATAAGTGATTGCTCAAATGGAATCACCATCTCCAAGCTCTTCCTCATCATCATCATGTTCAAGCTCTTCCTCATCATCATCATGTTCAATTTGTTCTGCATCTGGAGAAGAGGCTACACACAGAGGAGAAACACAAAGGAAAGAGGCCGCAGGTCGCGTAGGGTAGAAGAACAGGGGAAGGAGGAACATGTCGCGTAGGGAAGAAGATGCTGCGCGCCGGCTCCGGAGTTACAGGGCGCGTCTGAGTCGCTAGGAGAGGAGAAGAGAGGATTCGGCGCTGGTGTGGAGATGAAGAAGAGATGAAAGGTTTTTCGTTTTTATTTTCTACCTCTGCTTCTCGTTCCAGTTTTAGGTTTTTGTTTAAAATTTTAGGGTAAACCGAAAAGACAAAAATACCCTTATAAATAACCCTAAACAGCTATAAAACGAGGGTTTTTTTTGACTTTTCGTCACCCTCTTCTCTGTTGCGCCGCAACAATCCGCGATATACCCGTATTTTCGCCACAACGCGACGGCCGCAACACATAACCGCACCGATACGGCGTTTCGCATTGCGTCGGACCGCCGCAATTGCAGCCGCTACCGCCGCTGTTGACTACACAGATGTGAAGACCACTAATTCTTGAAATAAAACTGAACACTTTAAAACATACTTTAGAATGGCCTTCAATTTCAAAAAGCTTTCAGTGGACTGATTCTCAACTAGATTCTTTAACAGAATTAAAAGAAAATCGCCATATAACAAAATTAGAATGACCTTCAGAACAAAATGCATAGTTTTACAACAGCCACAAACAAAAGCAACGGGTGTAAGAACAGATTGCCTTACCTCTTTCTGCTCATAAAAGCTTATTTGCTACAAATTGAGGACTCTAAAAATCTCCAAGACTTGCCGGACAAACTGAGTTTACCACAACCCCAATATTGTTACTTCGAATATTTGGGTCTTGAAACCACACAACTACCTCCTCCTTCCATACCTGTGAATCAGAAAATCCTTCCAACAACAATAAACCAAGTGGCGTTTGGATTGAATGTCGGCTGTGGTTTCCAGAGCATTCGCATGCAGCCTTTTGGTTTCTCTGTAATGAAAATGGGTCACTGACTTAGGTACCCCAATATGCATATCCAATGAATGTGAAAAGGCAGCAAGGCAGCCACACGGTTTGGGAAAGGGCAACGCAATTAAAACCTACTAAGCTCCTATCAATTGCAAAGTAAAAAACACACAGATCAAGGTAGAAATAGGATAGTCGAAGCGTCAATCTCGCCCATCTGAAGAGGTGCACATCAGGCAGGATCAGTTTTGGCGGACAAATAAAGAATTGGAAATAGTAAGAAGAATGGCCTCGAGAACATGCTATGCGAGAAACCATAGTCGCCTATTAACTTTACAATAAAGACCCATTAATCTCAGTTTATCACTCAACCACTAAATAAAGACCCACATAATTTTTCATGGCAGATACGAAGCGGCACACAACATCTGAACTGAATTGGCACCCTTTTTTTTGGCAGAAAAAGGTGATTAAAGCCTAATAGCAACTAATTTACTTCTCTACCCTTCGGTTTAGGCGGGATTTTAAGTGTTTAAGCAATTTAGGCAGACAGATTAGGAGTGAAATCTTCCCCAAGTTCTTTTACCTTTTAATATTTAAAAGATCTTGAAACACAAGATGAAACCAGTATTTTATTCTATTCCATCATAAAAATATTGAAACAGTTAAAGAGTAGCTAAATTCCATTCCACTTCGCTTCATTTTGTTCTTTTTGTTCCATTTCATTCACCATTAAATATCCAAACATAGCTTTAAAGAGCACCTTTCTAGTATAAGTGAGGCACACCTTCTAAGTCCTAACCAGCTAAGTGTGATGCTAAAGGGGTAAAATAGTCAGAATGTTAAAAGAATAACTAGTTGTCAGACTTTGATATTCTTACCAACATGTTGTTAATTGAACATCATCCATAGTTACTATAAATTTGATGCTCGAGTAATTATTTTATAAGGAAAATCAATTGAAAATAGTCAAATATTTAGGGTTAAAACATCTTGGTCCTGGCACCTTTCTACCGTGTACTTGAGTAAATATAAATTGTTCTTTAAACATTACATATGCACAGATTACTACCGTCAAATTAAGCTCTAACTTAATTTTCAGGAATTTTATCTATCATGGTACTACGAAGTCCTGGTATCTCAGTTCTTTACTATTAATTTAATATTGCATCTGCAGCTATGAATTTAGTATCAAGAAGCAGATAAGGTTCCAAAACTTAGCCATATTGAGTTGAACTTCATACAACTCATCTCCACCATTTCCTTATCAGCTTTAAACTTTCAGACAACTGGTAGCCTAACAAATCGAGACAAAAGATGCTAATATAATAGCAAAGTAGACAAACATTTATGAAGTATTTTCCATGTTAACAGAATTAAAAATTTTAGTACATGAGTTATTACGTACAAGATGTGCTAGTCACGGTTTTAATACATAAAATGTTATAATGGCACACAAATAGAATTGAAAGTAACCAAACCTTAAGCAACATTTAACACAAATGAGTAAGTCATCTATAGACATAGCCCATTCAACCTTTGATTTGGCATCGGCAAATTTTCATAAAATAGTTATGAGCCTTGAGCAAAACCAAAACACAATCAAACTAGAGGTATCTATTTTAGCACAGCCTAGAGAAAGCGATAAACATAATCAGAAAAGACAACAAGAGCTTAAGATGACGAATATGCTCATTGATATTACCGTCTAGGAGGTCTGTTGGGAATAGATCCTGGCTTGAATTTGGAAGCTTCATGCCTCGCCAGTTCAGGTGGAACCAGACTATTGCTCCGAATGAGCATCTGTTTAAGGTCATAAAAGACCTTAGCGTCCTCAAGAGTCAGGAATGTGGTGGCCACACCCGTCTTTCCTGCACGACCAGTACGCCCAATACGATGGGTGTACATTTCAATAGTCGCAGGCATGTCATAGTTGATGACATGAGCCACATCGGGTATGTCAATCCCACGTCCAGCAACATCGGTTGCGACAAGCACATTATAGCTCTTGGTCCTAAATCCTTTCAGACTGATCTCCCTCTGCTCCTGTGATATCCCTCCACGCAAGGTAGTCACACGATAGCCTTCCATAACCAAATTCTTGGCAACCATATCAGCTTTCTTCTTAGTGTTGACAAAGACAATCCCCGTCTCGTCATTGAGCTCATCCAGCAACCTCTGAAGCTTATAATATTTCTCAGACTCCTTCATCATAATCACATGCTGGCTGATTGCTTTCCCAACAGTGCCTACGGTCACCGCAACAGGGTTCCTCAAATACTTCCTAGCAAGCCTCTCCACGGCCGGCGGCATGGTGGCGCTGAACATGTAAGTAGTCCTGTAAATCTTCTTCTCATCAAGCTCCTCATCTCCATTCTCCGGTTTGAGATTGCTGGAAGGCATGGAATTCAGCACACCCATGACCTGGGGCTCAAACCCCATATCAATCATACGGTCAGCCTCATCAAGAACAACATAATTGCACTGATTGAGAACAGCATAGCGTCGCTCCAGGCAATCAATCAAACGACCAGGAGTGGCAATCACAATTTCACAACCCTGCCTTATCTTAAACCCTTGCTCCTCAATGGGCTGTCCACCAACAATGGAGACCACTTTGATACCTAAATACTGAGCAAACTTAACAGTCTCGTCCTCAATCTGCTGTGCAAGCTCGCGAGTGGGTGCCAGGACAACGGCATAGGGACCCTCAGCCTCGTTCTCCTCACTTATGGGAGGAAGCCTGGCGATGTAACTCAACATAGGAAGCACAAATGCAGCTGTCTTCCCGGAACCGGTCTCGGCAACACCGATGACATCGCGCTGCTGCAAGCCAAGGGGAATGGCAGCCATCTGAATAGGGGAAGGGGTTTTGTAACCAGCCTTCTCAACCGCCTTCAACAGCTCGTGGCTCAACCTGCTCTCAGTCCAGCTCCGCATGGGGCGAGGAATCTTGGAACCCTTGTAGGAGATGTTGAAGTCCTCTCTGAAGATACGCCAATCCCTCTCCGTCATCTCTTCCAGCTTCTTATTGCTCCAATGGCGGTCCCCTCTCATGTCAAACGTGTCGTACATATCGGCGGTGGCCTCCTTACGCCGCTGCGCGTCGGCCTCCTCAGGCTTCTCCTCGATGCCGTCCTTCTTCCGGATTTGCTCGCGCATCTTCTTCTGCTCGCGGCGGTCCATACCGGCACGAAACCCGCGGCCGAAGAGAAGCTGAGCCTCGTGAGGGCTTTGGTACAGGATATCCATATCGCGCGAGGTGTCTTCAGTGTTTTCCCAACCGAAAGACAGACGAAACTTCTCGATAGGTTTGGTGACCCGTTTTTTAGGTTTCTCGGAGCCGAGGTACTGCTCCTTGATCAATTCCAGCTTTTCTTGGCGCCCCCGCTCCGCCAGTTTCTCCATGCGAGCGCGCTCGCGAGCTTTGTTCTCCTCTTCGCGCTCGCGCTCTCGGTTTCGTCGTTCGCGCTCGCGGTCTCTGTTCCTGTCTCTTTCTCTGTCGCGGTCCCGGCGATCGGAGTCAGAGAGCTTGGGATCGGAGGTGTGGTTACTGGAAAGAAGCTGTTACTGGCGGCACCTCTGCTCGGCGATTTCTTCATGGCGGCGTTTAAGGGCGAACTCCTCGCGCTGGGAATTGGTAAGTGTTCGGTGGAGGAACATGCGGGAACCGGAGGGAGGCTCCTTGAGCGTTGACCTGCCCATGACGATGTGTTCGTAAACGGAGGTACCAAAAGGCACCGTGATACCAAAGTGAAGCGCCGTAAAATAATAGTTACCTTATAGAGTAGTAGTACCTTATCGGGATGTGATGTGTTTATATAGTTAGCAAGTGGCCTTCGTAATGGGCCCTGAGCTTTGGGTTCGGATTGATGAATGGTGATTGTTATAAGTACGGCAGATGTTATATACACCCAGTATTTTTAGTACATACACCCCATGCCCAAGCAATTTGATTAAAATACCCTTATTTCTTCAAAACCCACACCTCGCACTCTTTCCTCTCATTCTCGTCTCTCTCTGCAACCCCAACACACCCCTCCAAATTTTTCGACTATCACCAACATCGCCACCACTGTCACGTCGTAGCTTCCTAACAAGCACCCATCAACAGACCCTCAAACTCTAGCGCTTTCTTTCCCCTTTTGTTTCTGGTGACCGTTTGAAGGAAAACTAAGATTTTAGCTTATGGAAATTGAACTTTTGAATGTTGTTCTGTATCATTAACATTCGAAAACTTTTTCGTAATAAAATTTTGATTTCGTTTTTAAGGTTCCGCAAACTGAGTTTCCAGATATTAATGATACAAAACAACGCCCGAAAATTCAATTTCTGGAAGCTAAAAGACCAAATCAAAATTTTATTTTAGAAACTAAGTTTCTGAATGTTATTCATACAGAACAACGTCCGAAAATTCAATTCCCATAAGCAAAAAAAAAAATATCAAACTTTTATTCCAGTACCTAAGTTTTCGGGTGTTGGTGATACAAAACATTTGGAAATTCAATTCCAGCAACTTGCGAAACACAAAAATAAATTACGCATGGTAATTGTGAAGAGGACGTGTGCAAAGAAAACAATTATTCCACTATTGTCCTAGCATGGATCACTAGCGGTGTAGTCAGTGAGGGGGTCGATGTCGAAAGTGGTGGTCGGGGGATGAGGTTTAGAGATTGAATGCAGGAAGTGAAGGAAGGGGTGTGTGTCTATTTATTAGGTATAAGTAGGGGTATTTTGGGTTAAAAAAATATTTTAGTGGACAAAGGGTGTATGTATAAAAAACAATGGGTGCATCTAGTGGTTACCTAAAAGTACTTTGCACATTTTGAGTGACTCCTCCACGTTTAGCCTAAAAGTACTTTTCACATTTTGTGTTTGCTTGGTACATTTACTTCTAGTTAGATTAACATCTATTGACATGACTAGAGGTAAAATACGAAGCAAACAAAAATTAGTGGAGGAATAATGAAAACACTTGGGTCTGTTTGGTTGGGGGGTTTTGGAGGGGAGAGATTATTTTAAATTATGTTTGTTTTGTTCAATTTTTTTAGGGGGCGAGCAAAATCCCCCTAAGCCAATTTTGGCTCCCCTCCAAAAGTAGGGAGGGTTTGAAGGGAGGAAAGGGAGATTAAATCATTTAAAATAAAATTACTTAAATATCCTTATTATAATATAATATACTAAAAGATTATAAGGATATACAAATAAATTAACCTCTCGCCTCCATTAAAATATCCCTCTCCTCCTGAATCAAACAAGCAAAGGCTTCTCTCCCCTCCCCTCAACCAAACCCAAAATCAAATTAAATCTCTCTCCTCCCCTCTATTAAAATCTCTTCCCTCATTTTCCCTCGTTTGAATCAGAGCCTAAGAAAAAGTTAGAAGACAAGAAATAATGTGTAAATTGATATTATACGAGCGTCTTCCCATGAATTTATGCAATTCTCCATGGCTACACAATTGTTAATTATTGTTGAAAAGTTTGGACCAAGTATTAAATACCATACTCCTTACAGAAAAAAAAAATTGACAACTGAAAAGTTGTCGTACACCGTATATCAATATGGTTTTGGCTTTTTTTTACTGTTTGCTCTTTTTCCAAGTCAAAAAAAAGGTGGGTAAGTGTTGCATACGGTGTCTGATACGTTGTCAACTATTGGTTGTCAAAATATCAGTGATGTACTCCTGATGAGCTTTTAGACGTGGACTTAAAAAATAAATACAAGTGTATGCAAAAGTAGATAGACCCAAAAAAAACCAATCTAGAAAGAAAGAGTAACTAGAATGTGTTATAAGTAAACAAATAACATAAATCACATGCACATTATGAATTTTCTTGTGTATAATGAAAATTCTATTAATGCACATTATAGCAAAGGAATTGTCTATTAATGACTCTCGTGTTGCTAGCAAAAACACTGACAATTATATTAAGTTGCTTGATAAATTTGTGAAAATAGTTGAAACATATTGTTGAAGGGTAAAAAAATTGTTAATAGTTGGTAGTTTGAATTTGACAAAAAAAAATCTCATCTTTATTGATCTTCATGTTACAGCTCATTACTCAAATTTACACTTAGATAAAACAGAAAAATTACTTTGTAATACACCCAAATTTGGACAATAAATATCATGAAGGTATTTGAACGGTAAACCCAGGAAGAAATATATTGACAATTGGCAAGAAAATTATTTATTCAGCGATCACTTGTTTCACAGTAAAATCTTTACAAGTTACATCCACTATGATAGAAAAAAAGGCTCTGAAAAATATGTCGATTATGAGAAATTTAATAATTACAAGTGGGAAAAGAACATATTGATTGTATGAGTACAAAGTTTTAAAATAAGGCCAATGATACATAAAGGCATTTAACCAATTATCAATGATGAAAAACCTATTGATTTTGATGATAATAATGAAGGAAAATTTGATGGACATAATTCAAAGGTGATGATGGTTTAAATCCACCCAATAATAACATTAATAATGGTAGAGATGTTGGTAATACAAAACAAAGTCAAAGAATGGGTGAAAATTCATTCCATTATTTTTTAGAAAAACTGTATATAAGACTTGGTTAAAACCTAATACTTCTTATAACACAATATTGGAGGGATAGAGGTCCTTTTGATGATGTAAATGGTGGTAATTGTAGTAAAGGTCGAGCTAAACATAAAAAAATAGCATGCATGAAAATACTACAATAGGTTGTTCTTCCACATCTAGTGGGTGTATTGGATTGAAATTTTAAAAAAATATTTTGGCATAAAAAAGTCTTATGAAATTTAAAAGACTATGTTAGGAATATAAGATTTGAAAGAACTTTATGGATTTATAAGATTTGAAACAATTTTATAGATTTATAATATTTTGTTATGTTTTATGAACCCGTCATCCTCTTTATTACCTCCAAATGTAGTAGCCACCTCAACAACACAGTTGAATTCAATTCCCCACTTGAGAACTTTGAAGGATTTCAACAATAATCCTAATACAATTAACTCAATATAGATACAAATCATAGCATGTATAATTGAAACGGGATCACGAGCGTGTACCTTGAAAATCGAAGAGAGAAGAGAAAAATGAGAGAGGAGAACTACCCTCTAGCCGATAGGTTTTCAGCATGCGTTAATCGTCTAATGAGCAACGATTAAATAACCTAACGGATGAGGGCAGAGACCTCTCATTGGATATCAATTGAATAGCCCAACCCATCACGGGCTATTAAGAACACAAGCTCAATACAATATCCATCAATTAGTTAGGGCGCTATAACAAAAACTAATGACCCAAAAATCAAAATAGGTCGTGTTCTTACCACTATGACATTTGATGAAAAGGTTTTATGTTCAAACACTTCTGGCTGCAGGCTACACCCCAACACCAATGACATTATAATCGATATGGACAAACATTTTATAATAAGAAAAGACGATAAATTAGATGATTATGACTTATGTACATAACGTTCAAGGGTCACTAAAAGTAAAAATTGTGAAGGAAGAGCACAACGTGCAAGGACCAATTTTTTTGGTGCACAATCATATACATTAACCATTGCTTATTATTTTTTGGTTTCAACTCCAGAAAATTAAAGGAGATGGGTAAGATCGAGAAAAGTATAGTGGAAATGGGTCTATAAAAAAAATATTAATATTGGGAGAGAGGGGGAAAAGCAGAGAGAGATGTAAAGGTATAAAGTGAAGAAAAATAAAGATTGAGAAATAACAACGCAACAACATTTTATGCTTTACATGAGAGAGATGGGAGGGAGGGTGAGAGAGGGGAGGGAGGGAGGGAGAGAGGGTGAGAGAGAGGGAGGGAGGGGGGAGAGTGTGGTGAAAAGAAATAAAGATTGAAAATCCTGAGAAATCTCGTGTGATAGAACAAAATTTTTTACTACTAAAATGTCCAACGAAGTCCAACAAAATCTACTTTAGAAAGCAATCCATTGAAATTAGAAAGATTTTAAATACCATAAGACTTTTTGTCACTTGTAATAAGTCTAGATTGAATACCGCTAGATTTAGACACTCTGTTTAAAAAATCATAATTGTCGTAATTGAATACCACATGACTTTTTTAGATTACTTAAAAATTTTGATTGAATACCTCAAGACTTTTTCATCACAAAAAAGTCTTCTAAAGTTTTTAAAATCTCAATCCAATACACCCTTAGTGTAGCACAATTTGGTACTTCTGCATCATTTAGAGGTAGTAAATACAGCTAACCACCGTACTATTAACGTGCTTCTCATGTTTCATATGATTATTACCCATATACGTCAAACTCACAATATTACGAGTCTTTCATGAATTACCACGACTCTTATAATTCATCACCAAATATTCCTTATGACCACCAACATATGGAACAACTAAGAAGCTCTAGATTTTTTCACAACTTCGGGGAAGTAGGATATAAGAATGATCAAAGTGAAGCTCCTGCACAAGGTCCTACAATGTGGTGTCTATCTAGTGAGGTAATACCTTTTGTCAATAGTTTTTTTTAAAAAAAATAATTTATGCATACTTTGTTTAAGTAAATGTGAGTGGCTATTAATTCACGTCAAGTCACTCAGATATGTATGAATTTTGTTAAAAATAAAACTTATATCAAGTTCTATTGTCCAGTTCGTCATTTTCCTCACAAAAAAAAAACATGTTTTCTGCGACACATGGAGACACTTTCAGGATGCATCCATTGAGACAATTTTTGACAGATTTGGTATATTTCTAATGGGGAGCGGAAATGAATGTAAATTTTGTACTTTTGTTAAATAGAGTAGTATCTGCTAGATTGTTCATATCTTACGATTTTTCTATTTATTTTTTTACTTTGGATATCCTATAATGGAAAAAAATTACAGATGAAAAATATTACGTTATTATGAAGTATATAACAATCAATACAAATAATTTTCAGGAAAAATCTTATATCAAATTCTATTAGTCAATTTCATCCTGTTTTTTGTTAAATGCACACAAATACTTATGAAACAATTTGACCTTATCCAACTCTTGAAAAGTGCTCTGATAGTTATGACAGTTTTTTGTTGTTGCTTTTCTCAGTTAAAAACATGACAAACTTGATAATTGAAACTAAATCTAAGTTTTGTCCATAATTTTAATATAGTTTGTCAACAATTGTGAATAATTCACACCACAACTACCGTAATTCGCATTGTAGCATTCACAATACAGTAATTGCAAAAATTGCAACCGTGATCACAATTTAAAACCTTGCAACTAATGAGCTTCACAAACATTAGGCACAGGAAAAAGAACCCTATATGTCATTATGAAACAAATGAAAAGGATATGAGCAATTTTCATTGCTAACAGGAAAAGATACACAAGTATGTTTAGCCAATTCAAATATATCAAAAATGAAACTTCAGATATCTAATCCCTGGACAAATGAAGAAACATGATTTTCAAAACACTAAAAGATAAATTACTAAACATAGGTGATACAACCAAATGACATCTTTATTTGACGGACTAAGAGAAGACAACGGCAGACTTCTCATGGGATCTTGAGAAGATTCAATCAAAAGTAGTAAAGGCCTCTTTATTCCTTGGCAAATCCGATCCTCAGCATTACTTGGACACCGATTACAGATATGGAAGAATTGAGGCCTAGAAGTTATATGGTCTATGAAACTCAAGTCTATTATCTAAAAGCTGACAAGAGGTATATGGGGCATTCATGCAGAAGAGAGAAAGAGGTGTACCAGAAACACCTAACGAACAAGATCTAGAAGGTTTCTCAAGGGACCCAACAAGTTTATTAGTTTTTGAATTTCCGAGTTTTTTAATCCTCCTACTGTAGTGTGTTATTCAGTTTGAAGTCTTCCTACCATTGTGGTTGAGGCCTCTACTGCTCCTCACGATTTCCCCAGTCTCTACTTGGAGGTTTTCCATTCAACCTCCAACAATTTTTTTTTTGTGCCTTGACTCATTGCAACAAGTGCACCAAATGTTGTCCTGGCCCTCCTTCCATAGGTTTCTCATACTTAGGTTAGGTGTTTGGACGGATCATTCTTTATTTGGACGGAGTAAATTCTAACTTTCAGTGAAACGTAAAATGGTTTAGTAAAGACAACCTTATTTGTAAATAATAATAGAAAATTTTGGGTCTTATTATTATATAAAATTAATATTATAAATAGGGATCACTGCAAATATTTACTAGGTCAAAAAACATAATAATTAATATTCAATTTATTCAATTTTAATTAATGCATACAATATGGTTTAGAAATATTCGTACCAACCAACACGGTCTACCCGTGCGTATGCACGGGTATACTGCTAGTTTCTTTATGTAGCTAATCTTGCTTGGTATCTGGGGTTGAACCATCTATGGTCTGTGATTCAAGCATAACACTTCTGCTTGAACCATTGAAATCATCTCTTCTAGAGAAAGTATGTTCTTCTTGACAAGGATTTCAATTCTAAAAAAATAAAATTCAAGATTCAATTTTGCTAAAAAATCATATACATTATCCTTGTCAATGAAACTCTTCAAGAGGTTGCATCTGCAATACATTTCATCTAGAAAACTAATGATCGACTTCCTGCCACAAGTATTGCAGTAGATTGATATACTTCCTCACAGACTTGTTCCCTCACTGTGGTTCTAACGATGATCTCAGACACTTGGGCAAGCAAACATCAAAAGCCTTCAAATACGTGCAATTTATACAGTCCCAAATATCCTTTGTATCCAAAAACATGCAAGTGTCACTAATCATGAGATCCATGGAATCTCTCAACTAGAAAATTCCCATGTAGTCCTCAAATCTCGTGTTATATTTTGGGTCTTTCTTGTCTAGTTTTATTTCAAGAAGATGATTAGGATGGCCTCTACCCTTGAGGTATGTGCGAACAAATTGCAACCAGTTGAGGTAGTTCTTCATATTAAGTCAATAAGCATTCCAAATACTCTGTAGTTCTCCAATCTTCAGAAAATAGTTAGATTATTCGAAGTGGATTAAGACTGCCAGTCATGATGGTTTCAATTTTTGAGGTTGACATGGTGACAAAAGCCCTGTGGAAACTAAGGAAAGACGAGAACAATGGAGACTCGACACCCAAAAGAATGCAAATATGCAGCAATGAAGGCTACTCAAAGAGGAAGAAGCATAGACCAGAGACCTCAGGAGAAACCTTAGGGCTTTTGTGATGAAATACAGTATCAGAAGAAATCTAAACCATTCTCATTGAGATTGAACTGATAGTACGCAACATTATATAGTATGTTGCAAAGGGAAGAAAAGGGAACTAAAGCAGAGAATTAATTTTGGAATAAATAAAAGCTGTCTAACCAAATCCCTTAATTTAGGGATTTCAAAACTGATTAGCCTAATCTATTTACAGCTCGAACCTAATGCATTGATGCAAGGCACCAAAAAAGCGTCAGCACATCTTTCACAGTCGAGACTACCTTCAAATTGATGGGAAGATATGAAATAGAGTAAAATGGAATAAAATTATACTAAATCCCATTGTTTGGATTATTTAACATAGGATGAAATAGAATCTAATAAAATGCATCACATTCCATTCTATCCAATACCCTTCCTTTTGTTCGTTAATCTTGAAATATAGGATCAAATCAGTCTTTTATTCTGTTCAATCATAAAAATACTCAAAACAGTTAAAGAGTAGCTAAATTCCATTCCATTTCGCTTCATTTTGTTTTTTCTGTTCCGTTTCATTCACCATTAAATATCCAAACATAGCTTTAAAGAGCACCTTTCTAGTACAAGTGAGGCACACCTTTAGCACCTTTCTAGTAACAGTAAAAAAAACACTGAAAGCCTAACCATTTAAGTCCTAACCTGCTAACCGTGATACTAATGGCTAAAGGAGTATAATAGTCAGAATGTTAAAAGAATAACTAGCTTTCAGTCCTTGATACTCTTAGCAACATGTAGCTTTAGTTCTTGTTAATTAAACGTCTTCTATTGTTACTATAAATTTGATGCTTGAGTAGTTATTTTATAAGGAAAATCAATGCAAAATAGTCAAATATTTAACTGGTTTTTTATTAATGTCAGCACTACTTGGCGCCTCTCACTACAAGGGGTTAAAGCATGATGGCCCTGCCACCTTTCTACCTTGTACTCGAGTAAATATAAATTGTTCTTTAAACATTGCACAGATTACTACTGTCCAATTTAGTTTAATAACTTAATTTTCAGGAATTTTATCTATCACGGTTCTGGTATCCCAATTCTTAACTATTAATTTAACATTGCATCTGCAGCTATAAATTTACTATCAAGGTGAAGATAACTTAGCTATATTTTTTTAAGATTAAACAAACTTAGCCATATTGAGTTGAACTTCATACAACTCACTTCCACCATTTCCTTATCAGCTTTAACTTTCCAGAAACTGGTAGCCTAACAAATGTCCGTAACAAAAGGTGCTAAACTGTTAATAGCTAAGTAGACAAACATTTGTGAAGTATTTCCATGTTAAAGGAATTAAAAATCTTCGTACATGAGTTATTACATACAAGATGTGCCAGCCACGGTTTTAATACATAAAATGTGATAATGGCACCACAAATAGAATTGAAAGTAACCAAACCTTAAGCAACATTTCTCACAAATGAGTAATTCATCTATATGCACATATAGAACGTAACCCATTCAACCTTTGATTTGGCATCAGCAATTTTCATAAAATGGTTATGAGCCTCAAGTTAAACCAAAACACAATCATGCATCTATTTTAGCACAGCCTAGAGAAAGCAATAAACATAATCAAAAAAGACAACAAGCATTGTAATATTAACACCAAATGACAAAATTAACCAAAAAGATTATCATCTAAAATTATCAATTCCTGTTAGAAATAATGTGCAGGATAACAACTCTAGTCAAGCATAACACAAATGACAATGATACCGGGATTGGAGTACCTTAATTGAACTTTATACAAGATCCTATATATAACCGCAAGCAAAAAGGAGACTAGCTGCTAAGCTAAGCATCACTAGCAAAATGCTCATTGATAGTACCTGCAAAGTAGATGTCTTTAAACCTTCAAAAAGAAAGTTCCCTAATGCACAAAAACAGTGTCATTTCGCCTAGGAGGTCTGTCTGGAATAGATCCTGGCTTGAATTTGGAAGCTTCATGTCTCGCCAACTCAGGTGGAACAGGACTATTACTTTGAATGAGCATCTGCTTGAGGTCATAAAAGACATCAGTGTCATGAAGAGTCAAGAATGTCGTAGCCACACCCGTCTTTCCAGCACGACCAGTACGCCCAATACGATGGGTGTACATTTCAATATTCCCGGGCATATCATAGTTAATGACATGAGCCACATCGGGTATGTCAATTCCACGTCCAGCAACATCAGTTGCCACAAGCACATTATACCTCTTGGTCCTAAATCCTTCCAGACTGATCTCCCTCTGTTCCTGCGATTTCCCTCCATGCAAAGTAGTCACACGATACCCATCCTTATCCAAATTCTTGGCAACCATGTCGGCATTCTTCTTGGTGTTGACAAACACAATTGCAGTCTTGTCATTGAGCTCATCCAGCAACCTCTGAAGCTTATAAAACTTCTCAGATTCCTTCATCATGATCACATGCTGGCTAATCAAATCAGTTGTTTTTCCAGCAGTGCCTATGGTCACCACAACGGGGTTCCTCAAATACTTTCTAGCAAGCCTCTCCACAGCAGGCGGCATGGTAGCACTAAACATATAAGTGGTCCTGTAAATCTTCTTCTCATCAAGCTCCTCATCTTCATTCTCCGGTTTGAGGTTGCTGGAAGGCATGGCATCCAGCACACCCATGACCTGGGGCTCAAACCCCATATCAATCATGCGGTCAGCCTCATCAAGAACAACATAATTGCACTGATTGAGAACAGCATAGCGCCGCTCCAGGCAATCAATCAAACGACCGGGAGTGGCAATCACAATTTCACAACCCTGCCTTATCTTAAACCCTTGCTCCTCAATGGACTGTCCACCAACAATGGATACAACTTTGATTCCCATGTACTGAGCAAACTTAACAGTCTCATCCTCAATCTGCTGTGCAAGCTCGCGAGTGGGTGCCATGACAACGGCATAGGGACCCTCAGCCTCGTTCTCCTCACTTATGGGAGGTAGCCTGGTGATGTAACTCAACATGGGAAGCACAAATGCAGCTGTCTTCCCGGAACCGGTCTCAGCGACACCGATGACATCGCGCTGCTGCAAGCCAAGGGGAATGGCAGCCATCTGAATGGGGGAAGGGGTTTTGTAACCAGCCTTCTCCACCGCTTTCAACAGCTCCTGACTCAACCTGCTCTCAGTCCAGCTCCGCATGGGGCGAGGAATCTTGGAACCCTTGTAGGAGATGTTGAAGTCCTCCCTGAAGATACGCCAATCCCTCTCCGTCATATCTTCAAGCTTCTTCTCGCTCCAATGGCGGTCCACTCTCATGTCAAACGTGTCGTACATATCGGCAGCGGCTTCCTTACGCCGCTGAGCGTCAGCCTCCTCAGGCTTCTCCTCGATGCCGTCCTTCTTCCGGATTTGGTCACGCAGCTCCTTCTCGTTCTTGGCAGCCAGCTTCTTCTGCTCGCGGCGATCCATACCGGCACGAAACCCACGGCCGAAGAGAAGCTGAGCCTCGTGAGGGTTTTGGTACAGGATGTTCATATCGCGCGAGGTGTCCTCAGTGTTTTCCCAATCGAAAGAGAAGCGAAACTTCTCGCTAGGTTTGATGACTCGTTTTTTAGGTTTTTTGGAGCCGAGGTACTGCTCCTTGATCGATTCCAACTCTTTCTCGCGCTCCCGCTCCGCCAGTTTCTCCAAGCGAACGCGCTCGCGAGCCTTGTTCTCCTCTTCGCGCTCCCTCTCTCGGTTTCGTCGTTCGCGCTCGCGGTCTCTGTCCCTGTCTCTTTCCCTTTCTCTGTCCCTATCGCGGTCTCTGTCTCTGTCCCTGTCCCTGTAACTTTCTCTGTCGCGGTCGCGGCGGTCGGAGTCGGAGGGTTTAGGATCGGAGGGGCGGTTACTGGAGAGGAGTTGTTCCTGGCGGCGCTTCTGCTCGGCGATTTCTTCGTGTCGGCGTTTAAGGGCCAACTCCTCGCGCTGGGCTTTGGTTAGGAACACTGGCTTTGGCAAGTTTGCGGCCATGTCATCGCTCGCGCGTTTCATGGTTTTCGAGTTGCAACAAGGAACCAACTAAGTAGTAGCAACTGATTAGAGAGAAGGAGATCTCGCTTGGTTAATTGCAGGAGGGGAGGGGAGAGGACTCGGATCGATAGAGGAGCACACAAACACTAACACCACCGATTCCAGAAACTTCTATCCCTTCTCTCTAGGGCTCCACTTGCTTTTATTTCTTTCCTCTGCAAACACGGGGTTGCTTCCAGTACCCCGTTTTACCGAGAGCACCCCCCATCACCCCCATTTTCTCAAAAGAGAAAATTTAGGTAACGATCTTTAAGTGTTGTTGGTATTGTTTCTCTCATAAAATAGCTAAATTTTTCTTTCTCTATCCACTCCTACTATCTCTAACCTCTCATAACTACTAATATCAAAACAGTTTTTATTATGTTTTATGAGAGGAACAGCACCAACCACACTTAAAAAACTTTACCTAAGTTTTATCCTTTCTCAAAAGACCCCTGCCCCTTCCTTTCTCTCTCCCCATCCCCACCCCGTAAGGGAATGTGATCTCATGCAGTCTCCTATTTCAGCCTCTCTCTTCTCATATATTTTTCTCTTTTTTTAAGTCAAAATAATTTAAAGGTTAAGATTGACTATTAAATACCTCCAATGGTCTTCATATGGCCTAAATGCAGTAACTGTACCGACTACAGTGGATCGTGGTCTCCCTTTAGGGGGTGTTTGTTTTATGGATATGATTAAATTTTTTGGAATGATATTCCTTGGAATACTATTACTAGGAATATTATTCTCATCCAATATATTTGGTAAGTACTTGTTATTCCTTGGAATATTTTAAATTTATTTTAATTTAAAAATAAAAATAAAATGAAATATATAAAAAATAAAGTGTAAAAGGTAAAAATGGGAACTTACAACTTCCATTTCCATGGGAATATAAGATTTCCGCCCTATTTATATGGGAATAAAAAGAGTGAAAAACAAGTGTGATCAAGGTTCCTGAGAATAAATAATGTCCGGGAATAGTTTTTTAGAACTTGTACCAAACATGAGAATGTTACATTTCCATACTAACATTCCCAAGAAAAATTTTGTAAGACTTGAGTACTCTCTGGGTAGGATACTATAGTACATGTCTCCATACTCGTGTTTGAAAAAATTACCCGCACTCGAGCCCGTATTGGTGTGAGTAGCAACTTTAGTACCCTTACCCATACTCGTACATGTTACTCGCACTTTAACTAGAAAAAAGTAATAAATAACAAAAGGAACATTATAACAATTTAAAAATGATCTAAAGATCTTTTAAATCTACTCATAAAACATTACAAATGAAAGTATTTACCTAAATACAAATATTCAAAACAACAAAAACGAGTAAATATCACAATAAAGAAAGTATTGATGCTGCTAGGTTTAGAAAGTTTAGAATCTTTAGATTAATTTTGTTTTTTAAAATTTGTATCATAGTTAAAATTATATATATATATATATATATATATATATATATATATATGCAGGTGCGAGGTGGGTTGGATACCATAGTACCCGTACTCGTACCCACACTCATACTCATTCAAATTTATGGGTTAATTACTTATACCCGCACTCGTACCAATTATGCGAGTAATTACTCTATCCATCAATGGTAATTTTTGCAGGTACCTAGTGGGTAGTGTACAAATTGTCATCCCTACACCGGTACAACCCCACCCACTACTAGAAAAATCAATTTTAGAGAGGGATTTTAGTGAGGGATCATTATCCGTCGCTAATAGCGACGGATTTAGTGACGGAAAACAAGGTTTTAGGAAAATTTTATTTGGATCACGTTAGTGACGGATTTAGTGACGGAAAAAATTCGTCGCTAATTTTTTCGTCACTAAATCCGTCACAAATTGACTATTTAAAGTGAAACAATTTCTTCTCTTAAATTTTCGTCACTAAATCCGTCGCAATTAGTGACGGATTTAGCAATCCTTCTCTAATTTAGTGACGGATTTAATGATCCTTCACTAATAATAATAATAATAATATATGAATAGTAGCTGTTTAATCCGAGTTGAAGGATTGCATCAACAAGTGGTTCATTACTGCGCCTGATCTACCTTTGGCAGAAGCTCATCAGATTACGATAGACATGCTCGATCCGTACCACGCCCGTCATACTCTTTACGTTCTCTTTGCTTTAGCAATCCTTCCCCTTTGCTCGATCCTCGCGGCACCTCACGGCCCGGATCCTGCTTGCCATCTCTTCATTCCTCTTGTTCAACAACGATTCGTCGTCTCTCTCTATTGCGTTGGCATTTCCCTCGCCTCCACCTCACGGCCCAGATCGGCCTGCATCGCGATCCTCCTCAGTGGGCTCCATCGGCTCCCTTGTGCTTCTCTTCCTCTCTCTCGCGGCTCCCTCGTTCTCGCGATGCATGATTCAAAACCCTAACTCCTTTCCCTCGTTCTACTGCTTTGCGATTGCGATTATTCGCCTGACTCGTGGTAAAGCCTCTGTGGTGAACTTAGCGTGCAATACGGTGAGCCACTTTACACTTTGCCTTATTGAAGCTTGGTCATTGGGAATACAAAGCCGGGGAAAAGCCAAAATCAAGATGTGCTGTCGATGATAATGATAGAAATGATGACTAAATGCGGGTTGTGTGGTGAAGGGTGGTGATATGTTGTGATAAGCTGTCAGTCTACTTTTCACATGGCTTGTTTGTCCCTCAGTGCATGCCTTTCAGGTTTATCTTAGTTTCTTTCTTTTGTTCTAATGAATCTTTTTCTTCTTTCCTCCATGCGTTGCAAATAAATTGTTTTATTTATTTATTTTGGGAATTCAAACCTGTTATTGAGTGATTGCTATAACAACCTCCTGTACCATTCTCATATATACAATGTACACCTTTACAATAGCGTAAACCCTGTAGTTCTGCCCCCTCCTGTGACATCCTGCTGCCATCATTATAATTTATTATAATAAATGATTGTTTAATTTGATTGAATAAAGATTTCTTTGATCTGAAAGTTCGCACACTTTTTTACCTTTTTTTTTACCCCTTTTTTTTTAATAACTTGTTTACCTTTCCGATGCTTCAATAATGATACAATCTGATTATTATGGACTTGTAATGAATAGATCTTGAGAAATGCCTAAGAGAAGGAGATAAGTAAGAAGGGGAAGTTTCGGACCCATGGTTTGTGGTCGAGTTGTCGAGTCGATTTCTTAAATTTAGCAAATGATGGCGATTATGCATTATATTGTATGATAGTGTAGTGGCTTATAATATGATTTGGTTATTTTACTATATATAAATTGAAGATCATATTCAAAGCTTTTGGAATGTTAAGCTCGGTTTGTGTTTCAAACTATTTGTGAACTTCTGGTTAAAATTTTTATGGTAGCAAATACTGAGTTCTAAAGGTTTCACTTTTTAGATGAACAAGTTTAAGATTAAAAAAAATTTAGAAACGTAGTCTTTGGTATGGGACAGCGTGAAGTATGATTTATAGTTATACCTTTCTTAAATTGAATTTTTAACTAAAATGTGCAATAAAACCATTAGGGTAATTGTTTTTATTTTCATATTCTTCTGTCAAAATACAACTTTAATGATTATAATGATTATAATAATTTAGAGTAGTATACCATTGAAATTTCCATGACTTTTCTTTTCCATAAGATTTTCCAAAAGTAAATTACTTTGACTTTTCATAGCCATAGTATACTACTGCAGTCCTGCTGCGGAGAGCTTGACAAGAGGCAACTTGTGCCCAGGTGCTGGTGGTTTGTCTGTTGATTCCGTATCTGATTGTCAAGAGTTGAGAAATGTGGAGAGGGTAAATTTGTCCAATCGTGGGCAAGATGATTGGATAGATAAGGAGGTTGTGAAGATTGAAATTGATGAATCCCTCTTTTCTGGCTGATTTTAATTTTAGTACTGCATTGTAATTTTGTTGAGTCTTTCATTGTTTAGTTGTTGATATATGAATGGCATATACTATTTGGATTTTGCTTATTATTCTTAATTGAAATCACTGTGCTATTGCTATCTTTCTCTCGATTTTTAATCTCTATTATGAAGTATGAACACACTTGCTTTAGCATTTTGGAGTTAAGGGATTGGAAAGCAGTTATGATTTTTAAGGGGAAAAGTGAGAAAAATGTTATTTTTCTTTAGGATCTGTACTCTATCAGGACTTGTATCCACCAAGCAAAAGGTTTCTTTGCTATCTTTCTCTTATTTTAATCTCTATTATGAAGTATGAACACTCTTGCTTTTAGCATTTTGGGGTTGGGGATTAGAAAGAGCGACATAGATAATTTTTAACGGAGAAAAGCGAGAGAAAAAGATTGTTTTGCTTAGGATTTATGCTCTATGAGACTTGTATCCCAAACCAAGCAAAGTTTCTTCAATGTGAAAGATAAGTTTGAGATGTTGATAGAATGAGAGCCTTGACTGGAAAAATTATGTTTAGTATCTACTAAAACCTTTGCCAAAACAATGCATATCTTTAACATTTACACAGTAATAGTAATTCTTATATGCTCAGTTTAGGGGCTTATGGTCAATAATTTTTCCTTTATGTTAGATTTTCTTAAATTAAAAGTTATAAAGAAACCTTTATTTTTTAGGCAATTTGTTGTTCCTTTTGTTAGTTTGCACCCAAGATGCTTGATGAAATGTGTATTTTTATATAGAATTTATCCATTATCCATGATGGAGTTGCATTTTATAAAGATGGGCTTTTGGTTTTAACTTTCATTTGTGTTTTCATGGAGTTTAGATAGTTTTTACAATTATTTGGGTATTGTGCAACAACCAGGTGAGTTAAGGTTCTCTATATTGCAATTTTCTTTTTTGTTTTTCTAGCACTGCATGTGATTGATGGGAAACTCAAGAAGTAATTTCCTTCTTTTAACAAACTAATAGTGGTCTTCTATATTTTTCTTTTTCTGCACTTCCTTGGTTTTTTAAGCCATAGTTGTTTTTCCAACAATCTTCAATTCTGTCATCTTCTTCTTTTGCTTTTCATCTTTTGTTTTGTTTTCTTTCTTTCTTTCTTTCTTTCTTATGCTTATTAGTCTCTCCTCCTTTTTCTGCTTCTTGTGTTTCCCTGGGTAATAGAAGGAAAAAGCAGGACTTATGTGTTTGTGAGGTGAGAACAACGTGTGTTTTCGTTTCATAGATTTAATTCATTCAATGGATTTTTATTTGGCTTGGTTATATATTTCCTAAAGAGAATTATGCACGTACAATTATGAAGTATTGTGTGTTGGATTGTGGGCGAAACATGGTAATCTTAAATTGTGCCTGCAGAGCAAATGAGCTAATGATGTTATGTTTGGCCGATCTTGGAGATGCTTTTATGGTTCCTATCCCTTATTATCCAATGTGTGTAACCTCCACTTTCATCATATCTATTTTTTTATTAGTTGTATGGCCCTTTGTTTCAATTGCAAGAAGAGAGTTGACTTATCTTTTTTAATATGATGGGTTTCCAAAAATCCATTCCCAATTGGATGAAAAGGCAAAGCTGGTCTTTATGCTATTGGGTTTCCAAAGAGAGGCCTGAATGGTGCATCTTTGACATATTGTGATATCATGATTTGAGGTATCTTTGAATGAGATCATGTATGCTAGGTTCAAATATAATGTAGAGCTTTGCCCGAGAATCCTAATACATTTTATAAAATAAAAATTTAAATTAATTTGAATGTTGCTTATATTGAATTGGTTGTTCCTTTCACGCAGTTATTTGGTAATTACTAATTTTTAAAATTTGTTTGAATTCAATCACAAATTTGTGATTTTTTATTTCCCTGCACAAGTCATATTTGCAACTTGCTTATGTTAAATCGATTACCACATGTACAAACTTACTTTTTTTTGTTTTGAATGAGGTGTATTTGGTTCTTTATCAATACTATTTTTATGATGAGTTTCTTTAGTGTTCGATTGGCTTTTGCATTTGTAACTTATAACCTGGAAAGTATTTGGAATGTGTTGATATTTGGAAAGCATCAACCTTCTTTGAATTATTTATCTTTGTAAGTAAATCTGTGTTTTACTTATGGTTCCAAGTTTTCAAGCTGTTTAGTTTAGATTGTGAGTTGCTTTACATGTCTTGAAATAGTATGTTTTTATGGTGTCTTAATCAAGGTTTAGTTAATATACAATCATATTAACTGACAAACAATACTGTTTAAACTCAACGATGAAAAAATTGTTCTAATAAGCTTGGCAAAGGAAGCTTTAAATAGAATGAGAAAAAGCAACATCTCATGCTCAATCATTTGCTTTGACTGACACCTCACCATATCCAGATTCTTGGCTCAATGCTTAATCTTCCAGGAGAAGTCCCATGTCAATTGCAGCAACGGGTGTATGCATCATTACTAGACTTTCAAATGATAAGAAACCTCTCAAAGGTCTGTTGCACTTCTTAGAGGAAAACATGAAAATATGAAATACAGACACATTGTTTCCTTGAATTGTTTGTGAAAATTGCTTCTCTAATTTTGTAGGTGATGTGACAACCATAATTAACGACTATCGAGAGCAGTGAATGATTTTAAAGTACATTCTCATTAGTTCTCTTTTGTTTACATTCTTCAAGAAGATGTAGAAACATTCTGTGGGGATGGAACAAATATGGCTAGGTGCTTATATCACACTATAGTTTTTCATATATATCTCCTTTTTATTTCACGTTTAAAATAATAAATTTTATTGTATGTGACAATATATTATTTTGAGTGATGCATAGAATGGTGATGGAACAAACATGGCCGAGGATGGAAGTTATTGTTGAGAACAATGAAGAGATTGCTCAAGAACCTATGATTCTTCATTAAACTTATCTTTCACAAGAGACTATTGCTCAATTAAATTTATTATCTTTGGAACAATGGTATAGCAAGAGTCTTTTTTTTTCTTCCCAAAGCGATCTGACAGAGTACGCTCAATGAAACTTATCTTAAGACTTAGATAGTGGTAATTAAACTTGATCTTGGCATGGCTTAGTTCCCATGTCATCTTTGTTGCCGATGATTACCAAAGATCTTGATTTAAGTTTTATAGAATATAGTCTGTTTTCGACTTTTATACAATAATGCCTTATATGCAATATATTATTTATTACTGATATTTATACCCCCTTTTTATAATTTATTATAATGCAAATAATTCAAGTATATTGTGCATATCAACGTCACCCAGTTTAAATGTGTTTGCATTTGCATATCACCCAAAGCTATATGTAAGGTGCTCTCAAATTGCTGGGGTGACATTAATGTTACTTGAACTTGCTTAAATATGTTTGGCGTTGCCGTGCATTTGTTATAGTTGTCTACAAGTTTATTTGAAAAATAAATTAATTAGAAAAAGAATAAAAAAGTAATTGTGTTCTGAAAAAAAAAGAGTAAAATGGTAATTCATCTCTAATTAGAGAAGGAATTGTCCCTTACAAAGGTTTATTTTTTTTACAATCCCTCACTAATTAGCTAGGGAATATATCCCTCACAAATTCACAAATAGCGACGAAAATAATCCCTCACAAATAGAGACGGAATTTAAAATCCGTCACTAACAATGAGGGATTTTTTCCGTCACAAATAGCGACGGAATTTTATCCATCATAAATAGAGACGGATTTAAAATCCGTCACTAACAGTGAGAGGATTAGCGACGGATTTTAAATTCCATCACTAACAGTGAGAGATTTTTTCTGTCACAATTAGCGGCCATTTAAATTCGCTCTATTTGTGATTTTTAAATTCCATTAGTCGCTAATTATAACGGAAAAATCCTCGCATTGATGGCGAATTTAAATCGTCGCTATTAGCGGCGGAAATAAGTTTTGTTTTGTTTCGTCCCCCACTTTTTGTATGGAAAATATATATTTGTGAGGATTAAATCAATCGCAAATTGTAATGAATTAATTTTTCCTCGCTAATTTTTAGCGGCGCCAAAATCGATTACGATTTTAGCTCCGTCACAAAATTCCGTCGCTAATAGATTAGTGACGGAATTTTAATCATTTAGTGAGGGATTTCTTCCCTCGCTAAAACTGATTTTTCTAGTAGTGACCCTCGCGGCTCCTAACCCCACTGGCGCCCCCTCCCCCACTCCCGCCTCCCACCCCAACCAAACCCCTCTCCCCCTCCCCGAAACTCCTTATTTTCTTCTAGTTTTGTAACCTTCTGACAACTATATGTCAAAAGCAAAAAAAAAATCGAGCGACAAAAAGTAGTTGGGCCATAAGCAAATGTTTTTATGTTCCAACATCTTGTTGCCGATAGATAAAAAATTTTGCTTTTACTGGCTAGTTACCGGAAGGTTACAAAATCATAAAAAGGGGGGTTTGGGGTGGAAGCGAATGGAGAGAAGTGAAGGGGATTGGGGTGGGGGCAAAAGGGGAAGGGGGAGAGAGAGGGAGAGGGAAGGGGTATTTTTGGGAAGGAAAGAGGGTGCGGATGCAGTTGGTAGAAAGAGGGTGCTGGAAGCATCTATTTTCCATATGATTTGTATGAGTTGCCTCTTTTGAACAAACTATTTTTAAGATTGCATTTAGAAATTCTGTCACTAGCTAGCGTAGAGCATATCCGAAACTAATTCACTACTAACGAAATTTATTAAACTATCATCGTCCACATTTTTTATAAAAGACTGTTATGTGATGATCATAGACAATTGTACGTACGGTACAAGTTATGCTATTTTTTAAGATGAGGAATTTCTTTCATAAGACCTTCAAAAATTGATGTGTTATGTTATCGTATTAGTTTTCAAAGTTTTTTTTTTTTTTGCCCCCTCACTGAGTTACGTTAATCTAAAAAATTGATGTAATATCACATTAAGATTTTGTTTTTGAAGAAAATGTGACTAAAGGTGTGCCAAGAAATGGCATGTCACAAATATATTTGGAAGATTAATGTTGTAACATCTGGTCCTTAGAGAATTAATTTAGTAATTTTTTTAATTATATAACGATATTTGAATTTCTGGATAATAAAAGAGAGTTCGTACCTGAAGATGGTAACCACTAGTAATTCTAAAAGTCTGTGTCCTCGGAGTAATGTGATCGACAACTAGTATATTATATTTCTAGTCTAACAAACCCAAAAAATAATAAGCCTTTCTTATATGGATTCGGTTCTTCAAAAGTGAGCAATTCACTTTGGAAAATAAAGTAAGTAATTTCAACTATTGACGAGAAAACCAATAGTTGATATTAACTATACATGCATAACAAATCACTCTTAATTATTTCATAAACGGTTAAATTATTTATTTTACTCTCTACTCACTTTAGATGAGTAAAATCCTTTTTGTACATATGTAATGTTTACTCATCTTGGTGATGATACAAATCTGGACCTAAATAACCATAACGGATTGGGCATCAAACGCTTGAGTGGGACAAGATCACGGGATTCATCTACTACAGCTACTTCATGTGAAACTGATCTGGAACTGCTATTGTTGCTGGAGCGCGGTGGTGCAGTGCAACCATTAGTCATCTGGTCGATCACTTCTCTTCCTTCGCATATGATTTTAATATCACAGCTTTCTTGTGCATTTTTTAGCACCATCTCCGCAATGGCATTTTGCCTTCTAGACCCAGCTTTTCTACTCATCCATGCAAATAATATAACATTTAGAAAATGCTATTATTATTATTAATGTAGTTTCACATATGGGTTGTAGATAAGACATGGTACCTTAAATTAGACGGGGTAGTTCCAATCACCAATTTCCTGACATTAAGATTCCCGACAAGGTCCACGATGGCTTTAGCAACGTTGTCACCCTCAATAAGCATCATTTCTACCTTAACCTGTATGTATTTGTTACTTAATCTATATGTTCAGTCAATATATAAGAATCCAAGTATACCAAGGAACTCATCTAACATATTGCGTTTTACAAGAAAGAATTTAATTATGGTTTAATTACTTTGCGGTTTCCTAAATTATTTGAAAAATTTTAACTAGAAAAATTGTAATTAAGTTCATGATTAAAAATCAGGGATTAGGGATCCAATTGCAAACTTTTTTAGTTCAGAGATCTATTTAAAATAAAAAATTCAAATTGTTGAGATACATACAGAGTAATTAAACTTTTAATTATTTACCTGTGAATCAGCACATAGGTCAATGAACTTGTGAAGGAGCAATTTCCTCTTGCTTTTCTCTAGGGTCAAGTAGGTGTTAACATGCTCTAGATTTACATGACTCCTTGGAATTTTCCCCACTGTTGTTCAAGATTCAAGATATAGTATGAATATTGCCAAACAAACGAAGATATAGCTGAATTAGTACCTTTTTTTTTGTTGTAATTAAAGGTGTTAGTTTTTCGGGGACTAATTAATTAGCAAATAGCCCATCTTACATGGGCATTTGATTCTGAAGGGACTTAATTGACCATCACCGTTAACGGTGGGTACAAAGGAAGCTAGAAGAAGACTTACATGGAGTTGGAATGAGCTTGACTTGAGGGAAAACGTGTACAAGGGAGACAGTGGTAGAGGGTCTGACGGCGTGTTTCAAGGCCCATGAAAGTGCTTCCATGCTTGAACCTCCATTATCATCGCCTACTGCCACATAAACAATATCTTTCTCGTTATTGTTGTTAAAATCAAGAGAGAACACGGTGCTCTCGCAGTCTTCTTCTCTTATTGCTTCCAAAGGCTCCTTCAGATTGATCTCAAACAGTTCCTCCTCTGAATCATCATCGTCTCCTATCTCGCTGCTGAGACTGTAATCAAACACTTGGTTTCTCGTGAACCCAATAAAACCGCAACCGCAACTGGAGCTTTCTTCATCGGAATCGTAGTACTGCAGGCACTCATCTTCATCATGTTTCTTTTCCCGTGACCTAGTTGATATGATATTTGATGCTTTGTCCATGTCAACTCGGAAAAGAGCTGACTATGATTTTGGGCTATAGCTTCATCGTTATGCTTAATTAAAGATTTCGCTCAAAAATCGAAGGCAGGGAAAACAAGATAAAGGGAGATAGATTAACTAAAGTGTATGTTATACAATTGAATGGAGTGTATAACAGTCTAAGTTGACTCGTATTATATAACACAAGTCTGAAGCAAGAAAGTTAAAAGATTATTCATGGAAATTTAATAAAAACAAAATTATTCATGGATATATATATATATATATAAAAGATTATTTATATATGGAAAACAGTTAATCAGTCATTGGTACTATATTTGACTTTTTCGTTGTTTTGCCCAGACATTTGATATGTCAAACAAATGACATCAGTCCTTGGAATGACTTTTTTCGGTTGTTTAATAAAATTGCACAAGTCACACAAGATATTAATATTGATGTATCTCAATTATATATCAAATGATTTTAGATTAATGTAAATTTTTGTAAATATGATTTATGTGACAACTCTTACCCCACATGTTGATATTTACGAATAAAATCCATAAAATAGCATGCATTGAAATTTTCAGTCAAATTAAATTTCAAAACAAATGTAGAGTCACAACACTATTACAAACATGCAGAAGATAACACAGTTAAACATTACAACCAAACCTAAGGAAATAAACAAGTACCCGATGTCACAATATCTCAGAGCCGACTCTAAGTAATGCATAGGAAAACTAACAACTAAAACAACGGAAAACGAAAATCCTAATTACGCGTGATCTCATCTACGATCACTCCTCAGACGCGAGACCCTCATCACCTGCAAATTCATCGTCTAAACATACACAATGATGTATGAGTAACCACAGTAAAAAGGGTTAGACATTGGTACTATATTTGACTTTTTCCTTTTTTTTTTCGAGATATTTGACATTTTTGTTGTTTTGCTGAAACATTTGATATGTCGAAGCAAATGACATATCGGTCCTTGGAATGACTTTTTTGGTTGTTTAATAAAATTGCACAAGACGTTAATATTGAAGTATCTCAATAACATACAAAATAATTTTAGATTAATGTAACTTTTTATAAATATGATATGATCTACGTAATAGTATTTTTCAATCTAACAGTAAGTTTTGTAATACAGGTTTCTGTTACAAAGTTATTAATCAGTGTAACAGTATCCAAGTATTATGCCGGTGTAATTTGATCTCTTCTCATCTACTATATTATATATAAAATAGAGTTTTGACACGTGAGATTATGTCACTGTTATCTCTATATTCATCTATTTTCCCACGCCTAAAACAAAATAATTTTTAATTATTATTATTTTAAAATAATTATTATTATATTATCTTAATTAATTGTCATTAACAATCAGAAATATATTTTCTTAAATGACTTACTTATAACGATCAAAAAATGACTTACTTATTTTATATTATATATCATTCATCTATATCAATCATCATTTATTATATTTAAGACTAATGATGAAATAATTATTAACCTGCCTTACAAAGTTAATAATTATTATATATTATATGACATTTTTTTTGCATTATTACTTAATTTAGTTAATTAGTACTCGTGTAAGGCACGCACGGGTAATTTCACTTTATATATATATACACACACACAAGTAAAATAGACTTGAATCGTAACATTGAATGCTATAATTGTGAATTATTACTACTAAATGTTATATTTATGACATGTGCTATATTTTTCTATAATCAAATTAAAAATTAAAAATGCTATATTTTTTTGACAGGTGCTATTTTTTTGTCCTCAAGTACAAATGGTCCGGAGGTAGGGGGAAGGGGAGGAGGAAGTGGAGCGTTGTAGGTTTGAAACCGCTCTCCTAATATCCTACATCACTTTACCACTAGGCTGCTTTCTCTGAGATTGACAGATGCGCTATAATTATGGCATATATTTTTGGTAAAAAAATTATGGCATATACTTATGGCTAATGCCATATTAAGTATTATAAAACATGTATTATAATTTGCTAAATTTTAAATATCAAGTATTGTTACATAGTTAGATTAGTTATAGGTTATATTAATCAATTTGTCTTATATTACCATTATAAATTTAATTTAATATTTATAGCTTACAAATATTTAAAAATATTTTATAAAAAATATTTTTAACTCAATTACTTCATAAATTTTTTAACTCAATAAATAATATTTTTAACTCAATGGCTTCATAAAATATATTTAATATTTATAACTTATAAATATTTCAAAATATCTTATAAAAGTAAATAATATTTTTAACTCAATTACTTCATAAAATAATATTTCAAAAAAAAATATAATATATATGAGTAAAATCGATAAATGAGAAATAATAATTAATACTTTTGCTAAATTGGTCTCAATTGTCTTGAATAAACTCAATTGACTAATATCAATGAAAATTAAAATTAAAATAAAAAATCACTAATTCATTCATATTTTGAACTATAAATATTCTTACATGTTTTAAAAATTATTCTCATAAAATATTGTTAATATAAAATATAAAAAGTTAATGCACTAAAGTAAATTCACTTGAATATTATATTGAATATATTTGCATATAACGATTATCATATAATTTGCTGAAGGCAGGGACAACAAGATAAAAGGATAGATTAAAGTGTTTGTTATTGTGTCATACAATGGAGTGTGTATTTTGTTTTGGACCAAACAATGGAATGTGTATTTTGTTATATTCTGTTTACCTTGGCCGAGAAGAGTCCAAGTTAACTCAAATATTATAGAACTTAACTCTGAAGCAAGAAAGTTCAACCAAAAAAAAAAAACAGTTATCAGTCCTTGGCATTATATTTGACTTTTTCGTTGTTTTGCCCAAAAGATGTGTCACAACACTTATATATCAAAGAAAAAAAAGAGAGATATATAGTTAGATTTAAAAAACACTTATATACCAGTCAAGCTATAGGATATGCCATAATGTACTATCATGCCATTGGATCTGTATCACCCTGCGCAAGCATTCATCTTGGGGAAAAGAAAATTGCAAACCATCCATTGACTAGCTCAACTTTTTTTTTTTTTTGGTAAACTGACTAACTTAAATTTTAAGTTATTGAGTGTTTCCTACCCTTTTGCTTGTGCAAAAAGAAAAACATGTATATTAATACACGTATCTTGTATAATATTCAATTGAAGTGAGAACCTTGAACAGAATATGCCTTTTGTGACGAGGCAACTGGGGCCACACACCCGCATTAAAGTCAAATCACACGCTTACAATGATAAGGGAAGTTTCCTTTCATCTCGACATAACCAAGAAATTAAACAGCATTGAAGAATGGTGTACGGAAAAGATAAACAATATTGTGACATCCGACCAGAAGATGAAAGGAAAAGACAAGTTGCCTGATGTTGAGATGAGACTGGAGAAGAGCTTCAAGAGAGAGAGAGAGAAACACAATGAGAACCACAATTTTACAATTTAAAGTAAATCAACAAGTTCGACCATCCTTGAATCTTGAGTACCTATCGATCGATCCTACTATTAATAACACTAGCATGGTCTCCTTCTGGCTGGAGTATACAGTTCAGTCACACAGTGTAATGTAATGTAGTCATTTAAACTTGGGCTTGAAACAAATACATAAAACCGAATCATTTTGCTGATCTTCGTTTCTGGTCATGGAAGTATCGTTAGCAGAGGTGCGAGCCGCAACCACCTGAGGAGAGGGTGGCAGTGACATCATCTTCTCATTTACTTCCTTGCCTTCACATATAATTCTCACCTTGCAACTTTCTGGTACATTCTGCAGTACCTGATCTGCTACGCCATTTCCTTTCCTTGATCTCGATTTTCTGCTCATCCAAAATGTCAAATGCTTGCCTAGTTCCTAACTAACTTAACTAATTGAAGTTCTGCCTGGAATAGATACATAATGCCTGGTAATTAATTAGCTAGATTAATTTGTAGTGTGTACCTTAGATGGAATTTGTTGGCTCCGATCACTAATTTTTTTATTTGAAGAATGGGAATTAGGTCGAGGATAGCCTTTGCAACCAAGTCACTCTCGATCAAGATCGTGTCTACCTTAACCTGTTTTCAATATTTTTGTTACTTTAATTATCTCTTGGTTTCTGTGGAATTGGATTATACTACCTCCGGTCTCATGTATAAGAGACAAATACACTTTTAGGTTCATTGAATAACTGATGTATCTGGTCTATTATAGAAAGTGTATTTGTCTCTTATATATGAAACCGGAGGAAGTATTTATATACTCCCTCCGTCCCGTAATATATGTTATAGTTAGGCAAATCACACAGTTTAAGAAAAAGCAATAAATAAAATAAAGAGAGTGATAATTTTACCAAAGTAACCTCATTAATTATTTGTGTATTAACTATTGTCATAAATACAAAGTAGCATACTTGAGGGTATAATTGACAAACAAACATTCAATTTTGCATTGAAAATCGAAGGTGATATATATTTTGGGATTATGGGACTCAGGAGCAAGGGTTTAGATCCATTAATTGGATTCATAGAATTAGCTTGCTAGCTAGTAGTACCTTGGAAATAGAGCATGATCGGAGAAACTTGTGAAGAAGCTCTCTCCTCTTGCCTCTTTCTTGGGCCATATAACTCTCCACCTGCTCAGCACTCACTTGATTCCTTGGAATCATTCCTGCTCCCACTGCATCACACAAGACAAGACAAGAGTGGCAGCACACATTCACACATCTTAATTTAGATCCATCCATGTGGAGAGGTTGTTCGATAAGAATCTACATTTCTTTTCTATAATATACATATCAGCTTCAGGAAAATAGCATTTTCACTTCAACTCTGAAAATTTCTCTCCGTTTTGTTGGTTCAAAATTGGATATATAAATCTAAATCCCAAGAGTTACATTAAATAAATAAAATTTATTTGTTTTTTGCTCTTAATTTATTCATTCTATTTGGTTTGGCACAACTTTGTCCAGGTGAGAATTCCACCAACATTTCATTTATAATTAACTCTAATGGATAGATGCACAGTTGCAATCAAATCAGAAAAAATGGCAAGTTGGCAATCAAATCAGACTTTTGGATACATAACCTTTTTGCCACCTTAAATGACACACCAACCACATCTTTTAACAAATTCAACCTCATATATAGGTAGGCCCAGCCTATGGCACTCACTGGGTTTGGCCAACTTGAATTGAATGAACCCATCTGCCATTGAGACTGAGAAAGAAAGAAAGAAAGAAATTGTAATTTATGACTTACATGGATTTGGAATGTGTTTGATCTGTGGGAATACATGTATGAGATAAAGTGTGGTAGAGTGAGTAGCCAAGTTGCTGAGCGTCCATGACAGAGCTTCCATGCTTGTATCGCTCTTACCCACTGCCACATAAACAGAATCTTCTTCTTCATCAACAACATTAATGGTGGCCATAGACCCATCACGGTGGTGGGTGATGGTCTCGCTGTCCTCTTCTTCTATCTCACTCACGCCGGTGCCGTAGTTGAACAATTGGGTGCTGTTGTTATGGTCGTGGCAGTATTCCATCATGTCTAGGGACACACCTTCTTCGTGCGAATTCTGCAACGTCTCCGTTAACGTAATAATCGACATAAAATATTTAATAACTCACCAGCTAAGAAGCAAGAATTAATTAATGGGAAGACAGACTGTGGCACTCTGTAAGGGAAAATTCTCTCTCTCTCTCTCTCTTTCTCAATCTTGATCATTTCATCTACAAATAAAAGGGCTAAGATCGATGCTCAGTGAAAAAAATTTCTTCGGCCTGCCTGAATTAGTAGTTGTATGGATGATCAGCGCTTCTCCATCCGACAGAACCCCAAGGTGAAGACCTGCAGGCATTGGGATGCTCAACGAGACAGATGTAACTTGGAAGTCATGTCATGCTTAATGTCAACTTTGACCTCTTTCAATATAGTACTCACCCTTTTTTCAAAGAGGAAGCTACATTAATTATGTTTTTTACAAAATTATCTCATATATTAAGTATATTAATTCTCTCTATCTTAATAGTCTTCAAAGATAAGAATAGTAACTTGGGAAAAATAACGGATCCGAATTGTCTCCTAAATTTTATGTCTCATTCTCTTTACAAAAATACATTACAATCATTAAATTAATCGTACGGATGAGAAATTAAAACTTAAAACTGAATTTAAATTTTAAAATAAAACCAAATTTTAAAATAAACAAAATGTTTTTCTCACTTCCAATTTGTCGTGTGCGTTTTCTCCCTGATTTAGGATTCATTTGTCACAGATTAAAAAAAGTGATTTTGATACAAAATAATTTAGAGATTTTTTTAAATAAGTAAAAACTAATTTATGTTTGTTAACAATAATAAAAAACATTTATTAAAAAAATCATTTTAAACTTGTTTGGACACAAAATCACTAAATTACTTTTAAAAAATTATTTTTACTTTTTTTAAAAGAATCTCTAAATTATTTTGTATCAAAATTAATTTTTTTTAATATATAACAAACAGGTTTTAGAGCCCGTTGGTTTCAAATAATTCTATGAATAATTTTATGAATGAATCGCTTTATTCAAAGAAATAATCGCTTTTTAGTATTTTTTATTCGTTTGTTACAGCTTTTAGAAATAGTCAGAATCTCAATATAATCTGAAATCTGATTATAATGAAAAGCTATTTGAAGTAGCTTCTCAAAAATAATCTGATTTTAATAAATGTCAAGATTAGAGAGAAGATTAAAAAATAATTTTTGTGATCTTTAATAAACACAAATTAGCTTCTACTTTACTTAAAAATCTCTTATAAATAATCTCTAAATTATTTTGTTTCAAAACCACATTTTAAATCTTAAACAAATGAGCCCTTAAATCTGGGAGAAACACATACGAGAAATTAGGAGTGAGAATAGCTTTTGTTTAACTTAAAATTCAAATTCAGTTTTAATTTTTAATTTCTCATCCGTAAGATTAATTTAATGGTTGTGATGCATTTTTGTAGATGAAATGAGACATAAAATTTAGGAGAGAATCCGGATAAAAAAATAACACGTATTTTGTACAATTTAATGTTAATAACTAACAAAACTCACTTTCTTAAGAGGCGTGAAATGGTCAAAGGGAGTCCTATATTAAGGGACGGAGGGAATATTATTATTAGTAGTAGTAGGTTTAAATATGTTTTTGTTTCATGTAATATTCTTTTTTTTTTATTTTAGTTCGTTTCATTTTTTGTGGACTCGTCTCTGTTATATTTTTTAGGTGTTTTTGTCGTTGTCGTTAGCATTATACCAGTAACTCTTGGGGTAACCCACGAAAGGCTATCTCAACACATAATATGGCTAATTTATAACACGTTATTTTATACAATTTTTATTTTAATCCCTCTTAATACACCGATTTTAATTTTAGTCCCTCTCTCCCTATCTTTCCCTCCCTTTGTTCCTTTTTTTTTTTTAATAACTCGCTTTGTTCCTTTGATTGACTGAATAAAAAAAACAAGTGATAGTTTATGATTGAGCGAATTTGTGGTCATTCCAAGCAACACAAGTTATGAAAAGTCAAAATGATCACGGGGATGGTAGCATAGCATTAGCATATATCTCTCGTTGATTCAAAGTACCGAACCATGCGAATGACGTCGTAGTATCACTGGTTTCAACAATATCAGGCTGTTAATTAATTTTGCACATTTTAACAACTTTGTATTCGTTTTATCCATATTCCAACAAATTTCATCCCATAAAAAAAACAAATTTCATATGACAATCATAATTATTTTCTTGAAATTATTTGAGCTTTATTTATTGGACTAAAAATGCATCATCTCCTTTCATCCCAAAAATCTTCAACTGGTTTATTTCTAGGAGTGGGCATGGTTCGGTTCGAAGGAAGAGAATCAACCGGCTGAAACATTTAGCAAGCCAAAGGCAAACCGAAATCAACCGTGATATAAGTTCTCCTAATCAACTGAACTAATGTTTAGATTCGGTGCACTTTTTCTCATTTCAACCGAATCGCTTTACATCAAAAATTTCAATCAGCGAACTATGCAGCCATTCACCAAAATTGTCAATTTTTTTTAACTGAACTGAACTTTTTTAATGAATATGAACAAACAAATTATGCATTTCTGGAGTCTCTCACCTTTCTTATTTTTTGCATAGTGTTATTAACTTAATAAAGTCAAATATTTTATTTAGTTGTTCTTATTCTAAATTGGAAATAGATAACCCAATAAAAAACAATTCCATCAGAGAAAGGGATGGACGACCTATTCATATCAGTAAGACCATACTCTTACCACCCTTGCATGTATACCCTATTTAATGAACAACTTATATAGAGAAACTCAATAATGAAATAGGGAGAAAATGCATTTTTAAAATCCTCCATTAAAGATGTATGTGCTACATCTTGAATCTTGAATGTTTTGAGGTCTGCAATGTAGAAATATCAAAGAAAATGATTATATGAGCCCAAGTAGCTAACTAAACAGACATACTTCCAAAAGAAATAGTTAGTGACATGTACCAAAAATGTTTCCATTCTTATTGAAGAAAATCATATGCAGCTGAGCAGCAGCATGAACAAGAGCATCCTCATCCTGAGACTGTGCCTTATACAAGATGTCTCTAGTTTTGCTATGTACAACAGTACAAGAAACAAGTATGAAATTTAAAACACAACTCACTGATCATAAAATACAAACCAAAAATAGATACACATAAAAAAAACCTCATTTTTCTAGGCTATTAGCCTATTTGCCTGTTAACATTGATTAATTTATATAATATAAAGATTCAATCATGCTAAATTCAATCATGCTAAATATAAGATCTTCACACAAAAATTTCGGTCAATCTTTTCTTTTACATCATCATACTTTCAGAGAGAAGATAGAAAAAAAAAAGACAAAAGTGATATGATATTTGAAATATTTCTCATAAATGTAGTTAATCAAGATTCACAAAATCAACTCAACTCAAAAGACATAGAAAATACTAACCATGTGTCATAGTCACTAAGGCAATAAATAACAAAAAAATCAAATACAATGGTCCTAAACTCAAACAAAAACAAATAGTCTTCAATCATCAAGATTAATGGCACTTGAAGATGCCCCTTCGGTTGGAGGAATTATCTCTGCAAAAAGAGAAACATTTCATCAGTCTCCATAGATTTAAAATATGAATAAAAAATGTAGAACTAATAACATTGTTGTAAATTTACCTTGCTCAAACTTCTCAAGCTCTTCAAGGTCCTCGTCAAAAAAGGTTGAAAAAGGTGTTCCTTTTAACCAATCCTGTATGCAAATGAGTCCTTCCACTATTTTAGGCGTTAAATTACTACGATAAGGACCAAGCACCCTTCCTCCTCAGATCAAAGCGGACTGATGCTACGATGGACAGGAATGGCTAAAACTTCACGAGCCATACTTGCAAGGATTGGAAATCTAGATGAGTTGACTTTCCACCAATTTAGAATGTCAAAGTCAACTAAATTACCAACAGGTTTGAAAGGTTCACGTTCTTCTGCAAAGAAGTTGTCAAGCTCGGACTTAGCAACAGATTCACAACCGGTTGTTTGTAGATAAAAGTTCATGCCATGGATATCATCATCGTCATCCTCATCACCTGGCTGTTCTTCTAATTGTGAGTTAATTTCAGAACCTTCCTCTATACCTTGATAATGCTCGTAAAGCGATTTCAAAGAAGAAGTCAATTTCAGCTTCAATTCAGCGGCCTTATCAGAATCAAAGAGAATATCAAGAAAACAGTGAACATAACCCAATTTACTCCTTGGGTCAAGCACAACAGCAATCAACAACAACATATTTATTTCTTTAGGATCTCCCCAGTACTTGTCATATTTCTCCTTCATCTTAGTCACCAATATTGACTTTATGTTGTGGTCATTAGACTCACAATGTTTTTTAATCTTTCTTCCAATGTTAAATACCTCCTTCATGTATATGTTACTAGTAACATACGTAGAACCTGAAATACACATTGTTGCATCATAAAACATCTTTGAAAACACTAGCTTTGAACTTGCAAAGTCCCAATCCTTTTCCAAAGGTGGACCATCGGCTCCGTACTTACGTACCTCACTAACGTACTTCTTATTTTCCATTAACAAATCAAAGGCTTTTCTATATCTCAAAGCCGCTTTCAACATCAAGTACGTTGAGTTCCATCTCGTGTCAACATCCAGGCAAATGAGACCTTTATAGGAAATTTTCTACCGCTCAACACATTTCTTAAACTTGTTCAATCTTGAGGTGATGCTCTTACATACTTGATTACATTCAATTTTTAGGATGGAGTCATCTATATCTTTCAAACCTCTCCTTCACAATCAAACTTAGAATATGCGCACAACAACGATATGGATATATTATCCCTTTAAGGCCAAGCCATTCCAAGACGCCAGATATCTTTTCAAGCAATCTTGAATCCCGACGTTATTGGATGAACCATTGTCTACAGTTATCCTAAAGACCCGGTTTAGCTTCCACTCAGTTAAACAATCCTCAACATTCTTCGCCATGTCCTCTCCTGTACTGCTTGTGATTTGACAAAAGTTTAGAATTTTCTTATAGAGATTCCAATTACTGTCAACAAAGTGTGCAGTCAGGGTCATGTAATGTAGATTTTGGACTGACGTCTAAGTGTCTATAGTGAGACACACCCTCCCGCAATGCTTCGAGATAAATCTTTTCAGCCTTGCTCTCTCGTCCTCATAAAGTGACCAAATAGCACACCTTAATGTAGTGCGTGATGGGAGATTGAACTTTGGCTGCAACACATACACAAAGTTGCGAAATGCCTCATTCTCCACAAACCGAAAAGGAAGCTCTGCACTCACAAACATCTTCACAAGCTCCAGTCGGCATGCCTCTTGATCAAACCTTAATTGTGGTGAAGTGACAACACTACTACATTGTTGCCCTTGAGATGAGGAAGATGTTTTTTGCCTTTTGCTTCCTTCTCTACTGGGATTTTCCTTGCACCTCGTCAAATGAGTCTTCATGGCACTAGTTCCATCCTTGAACTTAATCAAGACACCACAATAATTACATTTTGCCTTCTTCTCAGAACCAGGCTCTTCAATAAAATGATCCCACACAACATACCGACCTCTACGCCTAGGTGCATCAGGAGGAGGAGGAGGAGGTGGCATTATAGGATCAATGCCAGAGGGACCTGGTGTGGTAGGAACTTCGGTCTCCGGTAATGTGAAGTGATGTAATCACGTGGAGACGACATCTATTTAAGAACCTTCAAAGCAAGAGAGAACATCAGAACTTAAATATTATAGAAATAGGGAATGTAAAATATTATTTGCTTCAATTCAATACTGGATGTACATGTGTTACATATATAGATTTACATGGGTACTTTTCAAATACATTTGAATTTAAATGTTTCCTAGATTAGCTCCTGTCAAGTACATCTGAATTTGAATGCTTCCTATTTTGTAGTTGAAATGGATGAAGTTGAAATGGAGTACATACTAAATAGTATACATCAACATCAGTACCTGCATCAGACAATGTCCAGTGAAAATTTCCAGTGAAAAATCTTCCATGTACCCATCTCATCAAAATTTGGACAACAATTTTAAATGTGAAATTAAGCAACAACCCCCAGATTTATCATTGATAACCCATCTCATCTAAATTTGGCAATTTCCAGCACAAACCCATGTTCTAGTTCAAACCAACTTGACATGAAGAATCATAGAAATCAAAAAATCACTAAATGCAAGAAATCAAGCTTAACTTTCCAACAGAAGAAAGCAAAAAATTATATAAAAATCACCATTCTCAACCGAAAAAACACCAAAGAACTATAGAAAAAAGCATAAGCAGAGGAAAGCAAAAACAAAAACCAGAAGCAGAGGAAAAAACCAGAAGCAGAGCAAACCAGAAGATACCCATTGTAGAACAAGGCATCAAAAGCGCGAAGCACTTACCTCTGTTGAATGAGGTTCGTGAGTGAGAGATGAATGTAGAAAAATACACCAAAAGCGCGAAGAACCAAAAGTGACGAGTGCACGAAGTCTCAAAAGAAGAAGGAGAAGTCTCAGGAGTCAGGATTGGAAGCAAAAGCGCACGATTACGAAGAAGAAGAACAACAACAAGGTTCGATTAGGGTTCTTCATGTTCGGTCGTGATTAGAATTCATGTTCGGTTCTTCATGTTCATTGCCCAGGTTGTGAAGAAGGGTTTTTGCCACTATGAACTGCGAAGCGAAGTGTGAACATGTGATTTGAATTTAGGGTTTGGAATTGTCACTTTATGTACTGGTTCGGTTCACTTGAGTTCTCGAACTGAACCGGGTTTAAGGGTTCAGTTAGTGAACCGTTATTTAAACGGAAGTTCGGTTCGAAAACTATTGTAAAAAGTTCGGTTCGGTAACGGTCAGTTCGATTCGATTCGACGGTTCTTTTGAACAGTCCTAGTTTGCAACGCCTTCCCATTTCTGATTTCCCGATGAAAATGGGTCCAAATCCTGTTTGTTATTGGATTTGGATTCCACGCAATTAATGCGTGATACAATAATTATTTTGTGTCGTCCGAACTTGATTTGATGTCTCATGATTTAAGCTCAAATTCTGAAGCCGATTTCAAAAAGTTGAAATGATAACTGTCTGATCATAATCAGACAATTGTGATGGGGTTACTGCCTGAACTTCAAGGTTCTTTTACTATATGCGAACCAGATCTGTCTATTATTTGAGCTTGTTTTTTCTTTGACTAAGTCGCTTCTGTTATAGGTTACAGCAAGAAGACCCAGATTTTGAAGGACACATTTTTTTTTTGTCAAGAATCATATAACATCAACTAAATTTCATGGATTAAACTTGAACTAATTCTATGAAGCACCAAAACTTGCAATAACATACCCTAAATTATATATATATATATATATGTGATTACTAATGTACTCTCACTTATTTTTTAGAAGGAGTATGTTAGTAATGTACACCTTGTTCACTTTGACTAAAAACCCAACACTTTCTTTTAGAAAAGCTAATTAAATGAATGAGTTTTGATGCAATTTTGGTTTTTCTAATTTATTATTTAATTTTTCTCTTTTTCTCACTCCTCACATTTAATGAAACTGTCTAAATAAGTGTCAGTATTTTATTTTCTACTTTCTATTTTGTTACAATCAATTTTTTATTTTATTTTTTACTTTCGTTTAAAAGTGTATTTTTTAGGCTTTGGATTTACAAAAGGAAAAAAAAACTCTAAATAACAAAACGAATAACGCCCAAATCATTCTTTTTGCATTTTTTATTCTTCATGCATCTTAACTAGAAAAGTGTTGCTGGTTTAGTCAAAAAAAAAAAATAAGCATTACTTTTATCAGGTTAAATTTTTGTATTCGTTGAACTTTTTGTTTTTTGTTAATGAACTTTTTTTTTTAAAATTCTATTCTTCATATTTTTACGGGCTTATGATAATAAAATTGTGACAGTGACATTTTCTTTAAAAAAATAAATTAACAATTTCGTATCAATATTAATACTAATACGCTTGCCGAGTGTTGCAGTTGGACATTTTTTTTTACTCCCACTTATTTAGACGGTTTCATTGAATGTGAGGAATGAGGGAAAGAGAGAAATAATAAACTAAAAAAACCAAAATTACATAAATACCCATTATTTAATTAGCTTTTCTAAAAAAAAGTGTTAGGTTTTTAGTCAAAGTGAACAAGGTGTACATTGCTAACATACTCCTTCTAAAAAAATAAGTGGGAGTACATTAACAATCCCCCATATATATATATATATATATATATATATATATATATATATTGTCAGTGGATTCTCTCTGTATCACTCCACTCCTTGATCCGCCCACCCCAACCACCAAGCCACCTTATAACTCTCGAATCCTAATTAAATTATATAAATCAATTAATAAGCAGTAATATAAGCTCAAACATTGAATTGGGCTTTTTATTTGTTTGACTTTTCTGGGCTTTTTAAAATTGGAAATGCTTTATGGAGCATTAGGTTCTTTTGTATCTAAAGTGATTTTGATGGTAAAGTTGTTGATCCGATTGCCATTACAAAGTACGCTTTGTTCTTATTTTTGGAAATTTTTGAGCGCGATTGTTTAGCCCAGCAGACTTGGGTTTGCTGCATTCAGCAGTTCTAGCAGTCCGTGCAATCACACTAATCTCCACCACTGGATTGACTGCTTCTTCTATCATCACTATTGATTTATTTAATTCAGAAAGATTAAAAAAAAAAGCAAGTTTGGTGAGAGAAAGAGTTACCTGGTTGCAGGTAATCTCAATCCGAGTTTGGATCCTCTCCATGGCTGCACTTTCTGCAGTGCTAAAAATAAATGCAAGAGAAGAGAGAATATGATGGGATAATATTAGTTAATGAGAGAAAAAATTATGAGAGAGATAGAAAGAGAAATAATTGCTGCACAAACAGGAGAGAATATTTGTAGGAGAGGATTCGAATCCTCTCAATCCTAGCCCATCAAAAAGATCGGGTCTACAGGCCAAAGCTTATTGGGAAGTCTTTTCTAGATGATGTAGAAATGAAATGTAATGTAGATGTTTCTCTTGTGAACTAACTGAAAGAACTCGTGCTGAGTATAGTGGTGAAGAAAAACGAAACCTTCAGTGTAATAAAGTTTTTTGTGGGAAAATAATTTTTGGTGGGAAAATAGATGAATGTGCTTTTGTCATGTGTCCATTGTGTAGTTAAGTTTCTTAAATATATAATAGATAGATTGGTGAAAAAACTAGTTGTAGAGGCGTTTTAGGGATAATTCAGGAAAGTAGGGGTCTGTTTACTTTGTGAAAACATTTTCTGTTTTCATTTTTTAAAACTTGCATTCAATTTAATTTGCTAACAAAAAGATGTGATGTTCTTGAAGTGAGTCATTGTGATGGAGAGAAGATGAAAGGGGGATATTGATGATGCATTTTTAGAAATAATGAAAATAGTTTTTTTGGCATTTTCATTGTTTCCTGAAATATAGACAACTGTTCACTCAAAGAGTTTCACATCTTTTTATTAACTAGTTAAAATTAACACTGATTTTAAAAAATGAAAACAGAAAATATTTTCACAAAATAAATAAATACACCCTAGATTTTTTGTTTTGTCATACACTTTGGCTCTCGCGCCATTGTGATGGCAGAGTTTTGGGGATTTTTTTTCAAGCTCTGCAATCAGCTCGGGACAAGGGTTTTTGTAGGCTGAGGGTGGAATGTGATTCTCGTACGACTTTGCATTTAGTCAAAGATGGTGTTACGGCCAACCATCGTTATTCCCTCATGGTTCACTCCATTCAACAACTCGTTAGAGAATTGTGGTTTGTACTTTCACCGAAGGAGATTGCACCAGAAGGTCCAGATTGGTAAAAATATATATATTTTTATACTAATTTGTAGGCAATTTTTTGTGTGGTTAATAGCAGTTCCAAACAATAGATAAAGCCCAGAACGGCAGAACAAGGAAAAGGGGTTGCTTTAAGCACCACACTTGTTTGCTGCCAACACCCTCCACCCCACTAATAATTATGCAATCCAAAAAATACCCCCAAGACTTTAAAACCAAAAATAGTTTTTTTCCCTCTTATTTATTCTCCTCCACCACTCCACCACCATCCTCCACAACCAACCACCGGAGCACCACCCCTCCACCGCCACCACCTCCCTAAAATACCTCCACTCATCTAAAATTCATATTTCTCTTCTTCCTTCTTCCTTCTTCTCCACTCACTAAACCATCGAAGGCCGGAAAGTTTACATCTTTCATTTTCAACACCAAACACCTTCCAAGCATCACACCAACCCAAATGCCAATCGGAAATATTTATAGCGATTTGCTTCGCTATTCTTTTGCAAAATTATAGATTTTCAGAATTTAATCATCGAAGCCGCTTAAATAAGATTCAATTCATTGTCGAATATAAATATGCTTCGGGTATTGAGTTAATGAATACATTCAATAGGTAATGAAAATAGATTTCGGCACTCTTGTCGCAAGTATATTTTTGAAAATTATGATATGTTCCGTACATTTTCAACAGCTTCCGACAATTCAATTGTCGGAACATATCATAATTTGAAAAAATATGCTTCCAGAATCGAAAGGTCATTTAATACATTTTCATTACTTGTTTGAAAATGTATTCCAGAACTCAATTCGTTTAAGATATTTATGTTCCGCAAGAATTGAATTACGGCTAATATATTTAAATAAATTTTCCGTAATTAAATTCATCAAAGCTTGTAATTCGCGGAAAAATAACAAAACGCCGAAACGATTCAGAAGTACTCCTCCGTCAGCTGGGTTGGTCGCAGGTCTCTTAGGGAGGTGTTCCTGTTAGGTGGAGGTGGTTGTTCGCCAGCTCCTGGTGGGGTGGTGGAGGGGGATGGGAGGAAGAAGGAAGAATAGATGGGAGGGAAAAGAAAAAAGGAAAAAAAAAGTGAGTAGGAGTATTTTGGGATTTCCAAATTTTTTTGAGGATTGGGGAGTGCTGACAGCAAACAGGTGGGGTGTTGGAAGCAAGTCCCGAGAAAAAAAGGTTAAAATTTAAGGGTTTGAACAGATCCAGGGAATAAGACCAAGGAAATAGACGGTGTGGTTAGTAGTCAACAATGACGACGAATAAAAACAACGTCTTACTAAATAAAGAAAAATATTATAGATTATAGAATTTTATAGAATTGAAAAAATGAAAAAGGTCCTTAAAAAAATGAAAAATGCTTATATCTAGTCTGGTGGTGTATCAAAAGTCTCACATTGCTTAAGAATCGAGACCAATGGTAGTTTATAAATACTCACTTTCCTCAACTCTATCGAGATAGTTTTTAAGGACAAAATCGTGAAAACCCACCACGCAGGGCCAAACGACAATGTATTTAAACAATGAGCTGACTTTGATCAACAATAAAAAAATGATTTATTTTAATGTTATATAATTAAGAAAAGAGTCAATGACCAATTTGGTCTCTGAAATTTGAAAAAAAAATCAGTTTGGTACCTTACTTTATTAATATTCCAAATGTTTAAATACTATTTTGGTCCCTTAACTTATTTTTAAAGTTCAATTTAGTCCTTTAACTATTTTTTGGGTAAAATAAGTCATTTAAGTCTTTAAAGTGAGTCAAATAGGTCCTTTTCGGCTTTAAGTTTTTAAGTTGGACCAAATAAGTCCTTTAAGTTTTTAAGTTTGACCAAATATGTCCTTTAAGTTTTTAAATTTGACCAAATAGGTCCTACGTGACAATGACTCGTTTAGCCCAACTTAAAAACTTAAAGGACCTATTTGACCCAACTTAAAAATTTAAAGCCGAAAAGGACCTATTTGACCCACTTTAAAAACTTAAAGGACTTATTTGACCTAAAAAATAGTTAAAGGACTAAATTGAACCTCAAAAATAAGTTAAGCGACCAAAATGGTATTTAAGCCTATTCCAAATTAGTCCCTGTATTTTTAAAAAGTGTATGGCTTACGCCTTCTCCGCTTGCCTGTCTCATAATGCAGTTCCAAAAGAGCAAGGTAATTAAAACCGACTGAGCATTTAACTCCGAGAGTGCTGTGGTTCGTATTTTTTTAGTCGAACTCAAGTTCAAATAAAATATTATTTTTTAAATCTATATATACCAAATATAATATATATATATATATATATATATATATATATATACACATAATATTTCAATTTATACACAAAATAACATGTCCTGAAACTAATAAAATATTATTTTATATACATATATATATATATATACATACATAACATTTCAATTTACACACAAAATAACATATAGCCTAGTGATAAGATGACTTATTGTGGCCTTGAGGATAGAGGTTCAAGTCTCTGTGGAGACCAAAATCAATTTTTTTAATATAAAGGCAATTAAAAAAAATTTAAAAAAAAGAACAGTTCGACCCTGGACCGGTCGGTTTTGGCGGTTGGTCATCTGCCGGCCCGGTTCCTGCAGACGCGATTTAGAGTCACCGATGGGACACAGGTTCTCGGTCCAACCGATCGGATCGGCCAGTCTGGTCCAGTTTTAATTACCATGCAAAATAGTCATTCAATTTAGTCACTTATTAGCAAACAGGTCCCTGTGATTTATAACTTAATGTCAATTTGGTCCCTGCAAAACTGACGGAGGGACGTAACTGATATACGTTTTGAAAATACATAGACTAATTTGAAATATTAATATAAAAGACAAAACTGATTTTTTTCAAATGTCAGACACTAAAGAAATAGACGGTGTGATTAGCACAGTCAACAATAACGATGAATAAAAACAACGTCTTACTAAATAAAGAAAAATGTTATAGATTATAGAATTGAAAAAATGAAAAAGGTTTATATCTAGTCCGGTGGTATATTAAAAGTCTCATATTGCATGAGAATCGAGACCAATGATAGTTTATAAATATTCACTTCCCTCAATTCTATCAAAACATTTTTTAAGGATAAAATTGTGAAGACTCATCACATGTGGGCCAAAACGGATAATATATTAGAAACAATATAGTGCACTTGAGGTCGGAGCAATATAAAAAAAATAAATGATTTATTTTAATGTTATAGAATTAAGAAAAACATAAAACAACGTCTTTTTTATTTTTAGAACGCATCGATTGAATATTATTATAGAGGGTGAGGAAAAGAATTAGAATTATTAGATTATTAGAATAGAAGAGAAGAGAAAGGGATAAAAAAAAAAGAGTGGAATTTGTAGGTGGGAAAGGGGGGAAGCGGGATGAGTTGCTGTAGGCCCGCCTTTATTGAATCTTCCATTCTTTCTTTTGATTATTTGACTTCAAATTCATCTCTCTCTCTCTTTTCAGTCTTCTCTTCTTAACAAACTCCACCATAATCATCATCACAACACAATATAGCCTCCTTTTTTTGCCCCAACCTCTCTTTCTCTCAATTTCATTCATTTTTGCAGTAACTGACACTCAACTCAACTCAAGGCTAGGCTAAATAGAAGAGTGCAAGAAAAGTTGGGTTTCTTTTCCCACTCACTAACTACGCACGCAAGAAATGGGGCTTCATTCCCAGGACGCCATCAGTCAGTTGCAGGCATTCATCGACCAAGGTCTTCCCTCCCCTTTCTTCTCCCTCTTTCCTTTCCTTCTTCTCTGCTTTTCTCACTTCTTTCCTATTTCTTTTCAATTTCCAACTATGGCAGTTGACGAGCCATTGCGGACAACATTTCAGGTTAGCATTTTCCCTCTTTCCTTTACCATTTCTTTGTTTCATCTATCCGATCTGTTTCGAATTTCTAACATAGATATTTCTTAAAGAGAGGGGAATGTGCTTGTTTTTTACATCCACTGTCTGTTAACTGTAGTCCGCTGATCTATGTCCTCTCTGTGATTAGATTACCATCTCCTGTTTCTATTCTATCGATTTTTTATACTGTGCCTTTTGGATTTGGAACCCTCAACTTCACGTAATTGCCATCTCTACATTTGTGTTGTTGGCTCCTTTTTTTTCTCTCTTCTAGACTCTAGGCTCCTGCTGTTTCAAAATATTTCTCACGTATTCTATTCCTTGGGTCAATAATAATGATCTGATTTGAAACACCAAGTTCAATTCGCTATTAAATTGTTTCAACTTTCAAGTATATAGTTCTATTTCTTATGTTTCACGCTTTCACTTAATTCATGAAGTATATTAGGCAACATAATAGTATTAAGTGTACTTTCTATTTCTAGGAATACTCAATACTGCTCAAATTTAGTAATTAAACATTACCCAACTATTTATATGAGGTTTGGTGAAATCTGGGCTGGGATTCTTGAGTAATCCGTTAATACTTGCTAGAATAGGCTAATAACTCTTCCCGCCCCTAAATTTAAAATACCATATTAAATATGGTTTTCAATTACTTTTTGGCATTCTGAGTCTATATAATTGATAACTTTCTTCTCTCTTCCTCTCCTTTGGGATTTAATTACTTCAATCCGCAGAATGTTCATCAAGGACATGTCACTGAAACCTTGATTCGGTTTCTAAAAGCAAGGGAGTGGGATCCTTCTAAGGCCTATAATATGGTAAGATATATAGTGCAAGTGTCCTTTCATTGAATGTTTTGTTTGAAAATATGTTCTTCACCGTATGTGATATGATGTACATTATGTCTGTATCGTGTTTCAGTTGGTTGATTGTTTAAACTGGAGAGTACAAAATGAGATTGGCAATATATTATCTGTAAGTTTTGTATATGTTGATCCTTTGCATGATTTCTTTATCAATTCATTTTTTTAGAGGTTTGGTGTTTGTGTAATTGAGAGAGACTTGCTCCCTTCTATGCATGTTGTTTGCTATTGTAAAAATAACAGCAACATGGCGTAATTTATCTTATCAGTGCATTAGCAGTAAATTTTAAAGATGGTAATCTAATACATCACATATGTTTGTATGGTGATTCGTTTTTCAGAAACCAATTGTTCCTCCTGATTTATACAGAGCAATACGTGATTCACAACTCATAGGATTGTCAGGGTACACAAGAGAGGTGCTCATTCTCAAACATAATATTTTTCTCGTTCCATCTCATCTTAGTTTCTCCTTCCTTCTGATTTATGCATCTTGTTCTGCCTTCCTTTTCAGGGTCTTCCTGTCTTTGCAATCGGTGTTGGGCTTAGCACATTTGACAAAGCATCAGTAAGTTTAATCATTAGAAAAAGGAAAAGGGATGTTACTTTTTTTGGAGCACTATCTATTACTTTATCTTAAAGCTATGTGGCCTAATATCTTCTGCCATTATTTTGTTGTGTTTGTATGATTGCAGGTCCATTATTATGTGCAGTCTCACATTCAAATTAATGAATATCGTGATCGTGTAATCTTGGTGAGTATTAGTATTTAGAGTCTTCATATTTAACCAGATAGTTGAGCTTTTTGTCCTCTTCTTTTGACCCATAATATGGCTGTAGCCTTCTGCATCAAAGAAGCATGGGCGGCCTATTACCACTTGTGTAAAAGTTTTGGACATGACTGGTCTCAAGCTGTCGGCCCTGAATCAGATTAAGGTACCTTTTAGTTCACACTGCTACTTGATCCAACAGCACCTGCATACCCATGATTAACTGTGAATTGAATGTATTGATAATGTATTCTTGAATATTATGGATTGGCATAGTGAACAATTGTGAGAGCATGAAAAGATCATGACCAGGACCAATAAACTGTAGCGTATCTGATAGAAGTACTAGACATACACAATTTTACTCCAATTTTTGGAGTTTAGGTCAAACTTTTACTGTTGTTGCTTACTGAAAATTTACATAAAGCAGAAAATGTTCAGTTTTTACCTACTGTTTTTTTTTTTTAAAAAAAAATAATACATATATGTCCTATATATCATTGACTTGTTTACGCTGATGCAGTTGTTAACTATCATATCATCAATTGATGATCAGAACTACCCTGAGAAGACACATACTTATTTCATTGTAAATGTCCCATACATATTTTCAGCTTGTTGGAAGGTAAGATTATTTTTACCCAAAAAAAAAAAAAAAAAGAGAGATATTATTCCTTATGGCTTGGTTTCCTGCATGGTATTTTTATTTAATGTAGCAGTTGAGTTTCTATTGAGACCTCAGCATGATATTAAACACTCAGCATTAGCAGGTTGTGAAGCCACTTCTACAAGAGAGGACAAGAAGAAAAGTGCAGGTCTTACCAGGATGTGGACGAGATGAGCTGTTGAATGTGAGTTTTTTGTTTTTGTATTTTTTGCCTTGTTCTTTGAGCAAGATTGTTGGAGTATAAGCCGTCAATAGTTGAGATATGAAGAGAAAAAAACTTCTTGTCGCTTATGGTAATCTCAGTTGTAGGGAACATGTACTCCAAAAGCTCCTAATAATTTCATAATAGGAGGGAAATGCATAAGTAGAGGATATGTATTCCTTTTAAAGATAACAATGAAGAATGCAATACAGACAGAAAAAATATATATTAGGAAAGCAGAGCCAGACATTCCTACTGTATACCAGATAAGAGGCCACTCTTCAAAAAGCAATTAGCAGGACAGTACAGAGGTGCCAAGTAGGCATTTTTTGCCTAAGATACGAGAGTGTCATCATGAACTTATCTTTGAAATTATGGTATTTCTTTCAAGCACATGCATGCACTTAATATTGCATTTACTGCACATTAGAATAAAGCCCTACCTTCCTTACACTCCACAAAGCCTTTGAAACTAATTGTTGGAAAATGTTTCAAACTTCCCAGACCAGTCTATCAGTCACTGAAAACACCAACAGCAGTTGAAAAATGAAGAAATAACATTATTACTTATTACAGAATTGGAATAGTATATAACAGATACATTAAGAGAAAGTTCTTAATTAGTCCGTGGATCTGTAACGCAAGTTTTTTATGTTTATAACCGACAATCCATTTATACTATAATAAACTAAAATATTCTTACCGTGATAAATAATTTTTTACAGGATATTTTTCTTAAAATCTATGGTTGGATTTGAAGTTTGTATCATACACATCTTACTTTTGCATTGATTTGAAATTATTTTATGCCTATGAAAATATCTTAACATTAATGTATAAAAAGTTTTCAATTGAAAATATCAGTTATTTTGTCGCAAACTTATTATTGTTTAATAGTTATAATTCCACACTTACCTTTTAAATTGCTCCCTTTATTTTATAAGAGTCAAATCTGTTTATGAAAAGCAGCAGAAGTCATTCCTAGAAGTGCATGTATTGCTTCTGAACTTCTTCACACTTATTTATTCTGTTCCTTTTAGAATGCACACGGTATCTCTTTTAAAACACTGAAGGCCTATCCTACGTTACTTAGTGTCTATTTTTATATTGTCTAATTGAATTTAACAAATTAAATTTGGCGTGTAGATCATGGATTACACATCTCTGCCACATTTTTGTAGAAAAGAAGGCTCTGGATCATCCAGACGTTCAGAAGTTGGAGCTGAAAATTGCTATTCCCTGGATCATCCCTTCCATCAACAGCTCTACAACTACATCAGGCAGCAAGCCAGACTGGGTGGAGCTGTTGAACCCATCAAGCAGGGATCGTTTCATGTGGATTTTCCAGAACCTCCAGAGGAGAATGCGGGGATTGTCAAGACTATAGAGTCAGAGTTAGACAAATTTGAGAACGGCAATGGCAACTAGTGCTTTTTCATTTAGGATTTTCAATTGAGAGTTGAGACCACAAAATCAACGGTCTTTGCCAGAGTGTACTACCAATGTAGAAGGGCAGTGCATCCAAATTACTTCCATCAGGATTCAGCAGAATTAGCTAGTGTTTATATAAAGAGAAGTGCAGGGGTAGTCAGCTTATTGCGCATCCCAGCTTTGCACCATTCCACAACGCAAGACAGAAATGTCAAATATAACATTTCATCATCGTGTTTCATCTCAAAGTTTTTGCATTTTATGTTAAAAGCATTGTACTTGGAAATAAGGGGCATGAATATGATACTTTTATCTTTTTGGCAAAAAATAATGTTGTGTCATGGCAACAGAAATTGTTGATGACTTGATATTTAATATAATAAAAGTCTCTCCCATCCACTTAATTTCTGTGCTAAAATTATTTTGTCTGCACTTTTTTGTCGAGTAACTTTAACATAGTGATAACTGATAACCACTTTAATGCCCGAACCTTTGGAATCATGTTACTTGCAAAGTGATAATGATTTTACATGACTGTTATGTTGCAAAATCAGTTATCATTGCATGCACTGTTACTTTCAGAGAGCACTTACCATGCATAATAAGCAGAAGCTGACCGTAGTCAATTTGAACAGCGTAGGGGGAAACACCGTATGTTTTATTTCCAGTAAGTAAACCTTCTTTAGCTTTGTGTGGTTGTACATAACGTGTCGTTAAGAATAACTACATCTTATGTTTTTCACCTGGAATATACAAGAGCCAAAAACTTATCTATTAAGGGCCCTAGGAACAAGGAAAAAACCAGCATGTTAACAATGAGAAATTGCATTTGCACAATTTTGTTTTTGTTTTGATTTTTTTTTGTTTTTTTTGTTTTATGATAGATGGAATCATTAACATGGTTTCCAAGGGTATGGAAGAGTTGCTTATAATAAGTGATCGTCCAGTGCAATGAGTCTTCTTCCAAGAGAAAGGTAGAAAGCCAACACAAGAACCAAGCTGTTTCCTTTCCCATTTGGTTTTTGCATCTCTAAGAACACTGATTTCTCTTCTAGATGCTCAATCAGATTGATATTGAAGAATTATCTGAACAATCCGAAATCTGGGAAGATGTGTCAGTTTGTTGATGACACCTCCTCAGTTCATCCTCAATTGCCACCTTCGCAGAATCTGCCATCTCTGCATACCACAAAGCCGTCTCCATTGCAGCCTTTGTTTCCTCAATAGCTTTCAGATTGGCTTCCACCTTTCTGTCCAGTTCATTTTTTCTTGTGTAGATTGCTTGCAGCTCAGCCATGACAGCTGCCACTTTCTTTTCTGCCAAATCTTGACATTCCTTGACTTTTCCATTCAGTGACTCAAACTCTTCATTTGACATTTTGATCTTACCACTGAATTTTGAATTCGAGACTCTACTTTGAATGTCGGACAAAATCTTCATCTCCTTAATGGCTCTTTGTTCCGCTGCTTTTGCTTCTTTAGCCTCTTTCAGAACAAGCTCCAGTTTTTTCTCTGCTTCTTCAGCCACTGCTTGGGACTTTTCAGCTTCTTGCTTCAGCTCTTGAGCTTTTCTGCTCATCTCTTCTGCTTCTCTTCTTGCATCTTCCGTCTCCAATTGTAGCTTTTGGATTTTACCACTCTGCACGTAAAAGATATTAGCTTCTAGATCCTCCACTGTACCCGTCTGAGGCCTTGCCTCTCCCATGCTCTCTTGCAGTTCGACGGTGAGGCTAGCAGCAAGAGCTTCTGCAGCATCTTTCTTCTCTTTCAGTTCATCTTGCTCCTTCTTCACTTGTTTCAATTCTGTCCTTAGAGAAAACACTAGTTTTTTAAGGGAGATTTCTTCTGCAGCAACATCCTGCAGTGTCTTTGTGGCTTCTTTGAGTTCTGAAGTTAAAAGTCTCATGGAATCCATCTTAGAAGCATGGAGCTTTTTCATCTGCTCTTGAAGAGCCTCAATCTCAGCACTTGTTTCAGCAAGTTTGGCGTCTAAACTTTGGATTAGTTCAGGATCATGTTCATTCTTTAAGGAGTCCAATTTTTTCTGAACTTCTTCCTTTGCAGATTTATAAAAACCAAGTTGGGTTTCATTTTGTCCCACGGCTTCTTCCCCTTCTTCTTGGGATTGTGCAAGCTTCAATTGTCCAATTGATGCTTTCATGGTTGCAATTTCCTCCGAGAGTTCACCGATCCTTTCGGAGTTTAATTTTGCAGATCGCTGAGCTTCTCCTGTTGCCTGGAATGCTGCCAGCTTTGCCTCCAAAACTGCATCGAAATCCTGCCTTATTTTGGTGAGTTCTTGCTTGGAACAATCTAGTTTAGTAACAGTAGTTGTGTACTCTTTTCTTGCATGTTCTAGTTCTCCTTTCCAAGCTTCATATCCTACAGCTTTTAAGGAAAGTGTCTTTTCAAATTGTTTGCCCTGATTCTTCACAGCTTCAGCCGCATCCATTGCTGATTGCTTGGATTCTCTCACATTGTTGAGCCTGTTTGTCAAATTCTGAAGGGTCTCCTTGGCCTTCTCAAGGTCAGAAAGTGCTCTGGCTTTCGTGTTTGCAGCACTGTCCACCTGTTTCTTTAACTTGTTTAATTCTTTTTGTGCCAAGATAAGCTGCGTCTCCTTTTCAAATACATTCTGCAAATAACCATAGAAGCATCAAAATCAAAATAAAAAGTGACATCATCCCCAAATTGTGTGATCTTTTCAAATGCATTCTGCCAATAACGAAAGAAGCATCAACATCAAAATGAAAAGTCAAGACTTCCTCAAAATGTGTGTGCCAAGAGGGCTGTTTTATATTGCTTGTGGGTTAAATTGCCTAGCATCAGATGTTGTGTGAAACTTTGCCATCAAGCTGCCAAGGATAGAACATGGGAATTTTCCTAGTCTGTCGTCTGATCCTCGAAATATATTTTTCCTTTTTTTTATAACAAAAATGAAATGTTAATTACATTTGATGTATACATACCTCTGACGATCTTCTCTTGACAGCATATCTGTCCTTAGAGACGGCTACTTCGCCAAATAAACTAACAGCAGCTTTGACAGATTGGAATGGTGCCCTTGTGTCAATCTCTCCAACCTCTCCCCTTGGAGAACCAACCTTTTTTAGGCTTGTCATTCTCTTTGCTCTAACCTGGAAATAGTATCTGCAACGAGACCATTCTATTGAAATTTAAAACTACAGAACCAAATATTTAACAAGATTGTACCACAATGAAGATTGAATATATATAGGTATATAGATATATATAAATCATGTTAATGATGGCGAAGCAGGTATCTTAATCATGTGAATATTTGATGTTACAAGAAGGGCGAAGAGGGGAGCATTGTTCTTCTTACGTGAAAGAAAGAAAGAAAGATGGATGAAGGGTGAAGAGTCGTTCGTCCCTCTTTCACAGGATGGATCAGATAGAATGAATTTCTTCCAAAGCAAAGCAAAGGGTGTTGGAACTCAAAAGAACCCTGAAGAAAACGTAGGTTCTTTGAGTCCAACTTGACATGTGAAAGCTCTGGGGGCCTTTGAAAAGAACATCCCCAGATTATGGTTGGTTAAATCTGCTAGGATGTAGAATTAGTTATGCTTATTTTAGCACAAGGGACAGAGAGGTTTGTGGATGTGCTGATAGTATATACCAACCAAACAGGCTGGTCAAATACCAAAAATGACCTTTTTCACCGTGTGTAATTGTGAAAGCATGTGCGGAAAACAAGGAAGATTCAGGTATGCCACGCTGGACATTCCACGGTAAAAATGTTGTAATTTCAACCAAGAGTCTGTCTATATACGGTGCGTGCAGCTCAATCCCTCATGTTTAGATGTTGGCTAATTGCTGGCACTCTTCTTGCATGCATGTTGAGGATGATGGTATTAATATATATAGTACGACGTTATTAGGATTATGATCTATAGAAAGTTCTTGTAAATTTTATCTGTTATTTTTTTTTTGACTGAAAAAAATAAAATAAAATAAAAATAACAGCTAAAATTTACAAAGTCAATACTCTTTGATCCTTAAATTTTAATAGCTAATCCTTTGGTGTTATTATAACTACCAAGAGATTGAAGATATTCTAGTCTAAAAACATCCCTAACACCTTTTTTTAAGGTACAACAAAAAAAAAATCTGAATATACTGGTACCAAGATGAGAGTTTGTGCTTTATTATTCTCATCCCCAAAAAATGCGTGTTTCCTTTTTACAGATTTATGGTAGGAATGTAAGTATTAATCTATGTGACGTTAGTTTTTAGAGAATGACATGCATATTGCATCAGTTAACCTCCTCCTTAATTGAACCTAAAAGGCTAAAAGTAAACAAAAATGATGAGTTAGGTGAGTCAATTTGTAGATTGACGAGCATTGATCCACCTAACGCATCGCCATTTTTTTTTTTAAGTATGTTTATTTTTCCACCATATCCTGTGATTCAAAGAACAACCCTATCTATTATGTTTGAGTTAAACACATTGATCCCCAGGTTTGATCTGTTTTGCCATTTATAATAGCAAGTATTCAAGATTTACTTTATCCTCAAGCTTTGTCACATCCATCCTTTCTTTGAGATCCTTTATGCTGACTTTGCTGTGTTTATTTCATACCAATAGAAGTTCAGGACTTCAGGATCTTGAAGGTTTAGGATTCATCACCATAGAAGTGCCATATGCTGATATGCATGTGCTCTTGGCCAGTTGACTTTAGGACCTGGAAAGGTTTTTGTCTTAACTTTTAAGAAATCGCTCGAGAGAAGGGATAGTAAAAATGATAAGAAAAGGTGGCTCTTAATTGAAAATCATGGTTTCTTCTACAACAAACATAGCAATGGGTAGTGCTTTGTAAGTTACAAGAATTCTTGCTTTGTCATTTCCCCTCTTTGATTGTTTTATACCTCCTTTTAGATCCTTTACGTCAATACAAGTTGTATTTATATTAACAAAAATTTAATCATCGGTCACCAACAGCTAGACTTGCAGCACACTTTCAGTTTTCTTAGGCTTTAAAATTTCATGCTCCAATCTTAATCACTGGCTCTGAATAAGACTTAAAAGCACACATAACATGCACAGAACTGATTGAAAGTACCCACACTATAGTAGGAAAGTCGCAATCAATTATATACTTGCTCACAAAATCCATACATCCAAATTATGGAAAAAAATTGGATGCTATTAAATGAGGAATTAGTTGAGAGATCAAATTGATGGGCAACGGAAGTAGAGATTTAGCTTGTATAGTTAGAAATTAGTTGAAAGGTAGTTATTCTGCTTTAATTTGTATTATCAGTTAGTATTTCTGCTAAGTTCTTGTAGCTACTATATAAGTGTGATCCCATTCAATGTAAACATTACTCTTCACGTCAGTTTACAGACTAGATTTCTTTCTTCTCTCTTATCAACTCTGCATTGATACCTTTAGGTATAAATAAAAGACATAATAGCAAACGGTTGTGAAGCTGAACTACCATTTCTTCTTTTAACCCAACTTAGATATCTTGCCCAGGAAAAAATGTTGTAGAAGTGTTGTAAAGCAGTGTGATGTGAGGAGATCATTCTCATAATAAGGATCGCTTCCAAGTGGTACCTGGCCTGCAAAATGAAAAAATCTCAATAATTTCGGGTTTTGGTTAGAGAGACGGGGAAAAAGCCGCCAGCTACAATCTTCAAAATTATCCATGGAGAAAATAGCATACACAAACAAACACAGGCATCTACTTTTCGAAATTTATAAAAGAATCAAGCCTTCAACCTCTCATGTTAAATTCAGTTTTGGGCATCTAATTGACAGTTTCTGTACAAAAGTCTGTTAGAGAACATGGGGCGGACCAATGCAAACAAAGAATAATAGAGATTGGTACATGAATAAAGATTATACAATCATAGCTTCATTTTAGAGAAACAATCATCTTTTTTTCTCAAAAGCTCTCTCAGATAGCTACAAAAAAAGTGATTATTTTCTCAAAATAAGCTAATCCAAGCACGTACACAAAATAAAAAAGGTCCCTCCTAATTCACGGTTAAAAATAGTTAATAAGTTAAGCTATAACAAAATAAGGTAGAAACCCAGAGTAAGGACCTGACCTATGCCTCACCAAATAAAAAAGGCTTACATGAGTTCAACGACAAGAGCAGATGCCCCTCCTCCTCCATTGCAGATGGCACCAACACCATACTTTCCCCTCTTCTGTCTCAATACCTGAAACATAACCTGGCTAAGATATCCACAGATCGGGAAAATAAAATAAATATATTTCCCAGAGACATAAATTTCATATTAAATTGCTTTTATATAGTGAGCACTGATCAGACAAGAAATATAAAATGGAATGGATAACAGCAGCATAGCTTACAGACATGCTCACAAGAAAAGTGCCCAGTGTGAAAGGAAATGATATATAGAGTAACTGAGGTCACAAGTTACCCCTAATAACGTAACTAAGATGCGAGCTCCACTGCAACCCAATGGATGCCCCAATGAGACAGCTCCACCATGTACATTAACTTTTTCCTGCATTTGATAGGAAGTACATGAATTAGCTATTTATTAAGCCATTATACTAGGGAACAATGGAGGAACCAAAACGCATAAGCGGCCAAAACAGCCAAAAAATGACATGCAAAAAGAGCCAAAGAGCTGAGTAACATGAACCCTCACAGGATCAAGACCAAGAAGCTTCTGATTCGCAAGAGCCACAACCTGCATAAAGTTTGAATAAATTAGCATAGAGCAATAGATGAGTGAATGAGTAAAATATGTGCTGCATTCCATACAGAAAAAGCTTCATTTATTTCATAACAATCAATTTGAGAAGCCTCAAGACCAGCATTTGATATAGCTTTTGGTATTGCAAGGGCAGGAGCAGTTGTAAATAATTCGGGGGCCTGCAAAAGTACTCTTGTTTCAGTTCAGTTTCAAATGCTCATATTAATCAAGACCAAAATAAGTTACATTAACTTCTTATAGTACCTGAGCTGCATCCGCAAATCCTTTTATCTTTGCTATTACATGCAACCCAAGCTTACGTGCCTTCTCTTCACTCACTAGCACTAATGCAGCAGCACCGTCACTAGTCAAGTCAATAAACAAAGCATTATCACCAAAAGAGCATGCAATTTAGAACCGCATGGTTACCATGCCCCCAAATTTTGCAAGGCAAGGTATTAATTTATTAAGTAAACTTTATTGCAGTGACATACAGGAAATCCCAACAGAATATGTTGGGAGTCCCTCCGTGAGCAATTAATCTTGATGATTCATATGCATGGGAAATAATTAATGGAAATATTCTAAGGTCTTGGAATTAATCCTTCACTCTTGAGACGATCGCATTCATCTTATAAAATGGAGATTGCATTTTCAAGGAATCTTAGAAATATGAGAAACAATTAATATTCACTATCTAATTTTTGGATGAAGCCACATCCCTCCACTATATAAAGGGGGACTTGTGAGGAATTGGTGCAAGCAAGCAAGTTGATCCCCAAAAGTGATAGAGTCCTTGTAGTCCTCTTCAAAAGAGAGAGCTTTATTCCATATTTCAATCACTCTTGGTGAGAGATATTGTAAACCATCCCCTAGTTGGGTAAGATTGAGAGAAGTCCTTTTGTATCAGGAAAGTCAAGTCATTCTATTTCATAGTGGAGGCATTTTATTGGATCATAAGATCTCGTGATTTTTCCCTTTCATGATGAGAGGATTTTTCACGTTTAAAATCTTATTGTCTATCTTCTTCTCTTACTCACATTTATTTTTCTCATTGCCCACCTTAATCTGCTAAGCACCCAAGCAATTGGGGAACCCTCCCTTAAAAGCTAGTTGTTAAGGGGGGAAAACCAAGTCACTTAAGTACTCCACCGAACATCTCATACTACTCGATGTCAGACTTAGGCACCCCAATATACCCAAGTCCCTATCATTGCACTGCCTTGAGAGCCGACGTCCACGGCAGCTGCACTCCATGACACTTCAATAGGTGACACTTCACTCAACTTTCTCGTTGGTTGGAACCCTCCACCCGTCAGAACCCTCTGTGGGTAGCCTTCTCCGAGACACCGGCAACCAGCTCTGATACCAATTGATAAGCACCCAAACACTTGGGGAACCCTCCCTTAAAAGCTAGCTGTTAAGGGGGAAGAACCAAATCACTTAAGTACTCCACTGAGCATCCCATACTACTCGATGGGGGACTTAGGCACCCCATAATACCGAAGTCCCTATCATAATCACATAGAGAAGGAAATTTGTTTTGGTATCTCCCAACATAGATCACACGGGAATCGAAGAATATGTGTTGGTGCACATATACCATGTATACAAAGACACACATATGAGGTGAGACAGAGAGAGGGAGGGACCTTATACTAGAAGCATTGCCAGCAGTCACAGTACCTCCAACCTTTTTGAAGTTTGGTCTAAGTTTCCTTAACTTTGCAGCATCGAACTGGCAACATGAATAGGGATATTATTAAACAAAATGCAGGAGTTTCCACCATATTCCAAAAGGGAGGAAGTAAATTTCATATAAGATATCAGTTGAAGGCTTCCACAGTTATGAACATACAAAAAGACAAAAGCATATGATACACAAACATTAACAGTTTTAGTTTGGTTTTTTGTATTCAGCATAGCACAAACCTTGGCAGTCAAGAAATGCTAAATGCAGTGGATAACATTAAAAAGCAACAATAAAATATTAACCGATAAATGCCCCATTGCCTCAAAAAAGAGAATGAAAGAAACATAAAAAACATTTTCACAGAACTGGCTTCAATTTGGTGACAAATTTCTGTAGTTCTGTAAATGAGGAAAAAGCTAAAAAAAATGATACAACCTCTCAAAAACTACCATTTCTTAGTAACTCTGGTCAGTATACTACACATACATACGACAAACAATGTAAACCTAAAATCCATTAGTATGCATTACAGACTAGACAGTCCATTCATATTAGTTCACATGTTTATAAATTAATCTGTTTACCTTCCCCAAACCTTCATCTTTATCAACAAGTGTGGAAGGCTTTCCTCTTCCACTGAAAACTTCAACCTGCAAGTGCAGAAAGTGTTAATTGAAAATCACATCAACAACACTGCATAAGTTGTCAAAGGTTTCAATTTAGGCAGGAATCATAAATTCATAATCATACCGGAACTATTTCCCAAGAAAAATGACCAGCATTTTGTGCAGATATTCCTCTTTCAAAGCTTTGAATGGCATAAGAGTCCTAATAAACAGCGTATACGTATTATATAGCAGAGCAAAACAAGTTATGAATCCTAGATTCAACTAAAGATTGAAAGGAGTTAAAATCATGTTCAAGGGACATGTATTACCCAAAAGAAAATTCAAGGTGGAGCAATGTCATGTGACATGAGGTTACAATTGCCAAATCAAGATTACGAAACATATCAGCAGAGCAAGAATCATGATTTTCCAAAAACAATAAGGGGGGGGGGGGGTTCACAGCCCCGTCCTACACATTGAAAGGCTTCCAAATGTTGATATTGATTAAGGTAGTTGAGGCAGTTAAAGGACTTGGCAAAAGTAAGAAAGCAACGAACGCAAAAGAAACCCACTACTACCTCTGTTCCTTATTATAAGAAGAAAAAACAAAAAACACAAAGACCAATAAAGCCTATTTAATGTCATATAATTAAAATGTCATTCCAAATATACCCCTCACATTATACCTACCATGTCATTAATTCATAGAAATAAAGAAGTCTAGAAATATGTAAAGTCACAAAACAAGGGTATAAAATGAACTTTTGTATTAAATACATCTTGAAATTAGTTACTTTTTCTTATGATTGGGACCAAAAGAAACTCCAAAAATTTTCTCATAATAAGGAACAGAGGTAGTACAAAATAATAAAAGACCATTCACCGAGGAACGCTACCTGCTCATCTCTTGATATGACATGCTGATCTGCACATAGTTCTGCACAAACTCCCATGCCAAAGTCATTATAGACATCCCAGAGGCCATCTTTGAGCATACCATCGACGATAGTATCATGTCCTAACCGAGATCCCTTCCTGCTTTAGATACAATATATACAGAATATGTTGACACTGAACCTCAAGAACTAACCAAATAAAATGATAGTGAAAGAAAATTGGACTTCATCAAATGCCAACTTATAAGCTGCAACTAGGTAGCATAAACTATTAACTGAAACACCACAAGAAACATCATTTCAACATGGTAGCTAATACAAAGTCCTCCCATTAAACTCAGCATATCTCATCAGATTTCAAAACACTGTATCAACAATTCATGAAAGGGTAGGAAAAAAAAACCTTGCTTCTGCAATGTACTTAGGTGCATTTGACATGCTTTCCATACCACCAGCCACGACAACATCATTAAAACCCAACTGTATGGTTTGTGCTGCTAGCATGGTAGCTGCAATGAAAATGATGAAAACATGACTTCATTACACACTCACTAAAAGTTAACATATTCAAGTGGAAATACCTTTTCAAATCAACAAAAAAGAGCATACCTTTCATCCCAGATGAACACACCTTGTTAATCGTAGTGCAGATAACAGATGTAGGTATTCCCGCACCTAGCGCAGCTTGTCTGGCAGGAGCCTGCCCTAAATTTGCACTAAGGACATTCCCAAAAAACACCTCTTGCACAAGTGATGGATCAACATTCGCTCTCTTGAGAGCAGCTGCAAATTTGTATATCAACTTAAGACACAGGAGAAGCAGAATTTTCATAAATATCTGCTGACTTACTCTTCTTAATAATAATGACGAGGAAAAAGGAGGAAAGGAAAATAGAAATAGCTTAGTCATTTACACTTAATAGCAACTGAGCCTAGCTGTGTAGCTGATAGAGATGATAGGGCGCCAAGGAAATCACCCATTGGTGTCCTTGCAACACCAACAATACAAACATCTGTAGCCGAAAAATACACACAGATAAGCCGCATAGACTGAATAACTAATTCAAAAGAGTTCACGTTCTTAACAATTCTCTTGCATCTTTCAATTTGCATAAATATGATCATGATCATGATCATGAAAGAACACGTGAATTTGTTGTATAAATGAAATGAATAGATGATTATTCAAAATTTAATAACAAGGTTCGAATTTTGTTTGTAAAAAATAAAAAATAATAAAAACCGACCTCGGGATTTTGCAGAAGCGGAGGTTGAAGAAGACATGGGGAGCGTCCGAAATGATCCAGGAAACAGAAAAGGATAGCCTTTTATTTTTTTGACAACAAAAACGATAGAAAATGATGATGATGATGCAGACAAAGTGAGTGAGATGAAAAACGAAAGAGCAAAGGAAACTCACAGAGCAAATTGGATGATTCGCTCAACTGAAGAAGAAGCTCAGTAAGCTAAGAACGAACAAGGTAAACGTTGGAAAGCTAAATACGCCATTATGTTTAGGTTAGGGGACCCACTTCAATTGCCCCATCTCCTCGTCTTTTTTTGCATGCTCTACCCTTCCAGATCAGTTCATCATACAATATAAAACTCGGAGATTATCATTGGTTCGGTCTGGAGACGGATCAGTGCTAATTGGTGCAACCGGTAGATGAAAAAGTAATGGCTGGCGCTAACCACACCCCCTTTATTCCTATTAACACCCCTTGTCAGAAATTAAAAACGCAAATTGATCAAAATACCCTCTGGTTCATTTTAAATTTGCCAAATCTACCAAACCCCCCTCTCTCACTCACGAGCAGGATCTGATTGTGTTTGGCAATATGATATTAACTAGAAGAACCCTTCCATTGTTCCCTGCCCAAGAGCTTCCGCAAAGATCTTCTGCAAATAACAAACAAACAAACAAAAAATCAATTCAATTTGCGGGCATTGCATTTATGGTTTGAAAAAAATTAGGGATTTGGAAGGATGAAAAAAGAGAGAATTGTTGATGTTGTTGTTGTTGATTACCTTGTCTTCCAGTGAAGTGAACTCGATTGAAGGGGAAGGGAGGGTTCTGCAGTATTTTTTTTTAGGGGAAAGGGGGTATACGTGATCTCAAATCACGTACATTTACGTGATTTTAATTCACGTAGATAATAACTAATTTTTTAGGTGCTACGTGATCTCAAATCACGTACCCTTACGTGATTTAATTCACATAGCTAAAAATCAATTTTTTGGGTGTTAATACGTGTACGTGATTTGAGATCACGTAGCACAAAAAAAAATTCTTTTTTACTTACGTGAATTAAAATCACGTAAGGGTATGTGATTTGAGATCACGCAGCACCAAAAAAATTGGTTTTTACCTACATGATTTGAGATCACGTATTGCCAAAAAATTTAGTTTTTCATTTACGTGAATTGAGATCACGTAGCACCCAAAAAATTGGTTTTTACCTACGTGAATTAAAATCACGTAAGGGTACGTGATCTCAAATCATGTATATCCCTTCCCCAAAAAATCTGGTTGAGGGTTAAATATAAGTTAAGGGTATTTTTGGTATTTAAAAAAATTATAATGTGTCGGGGGGTGTGAACAACAAACTGGGGGTGTGGTTAGCAAGAGCCAAAAGTAAATATTGAAAAATTAAAAAGAAAATTATAACATGTAAAGTTTTTTGTTTAAAAAAAGAATTTAATGACTATGTATTAACCATGCAATATACATTTAATCATATCTCACTGTACAAATATGTGTGGAGATTTTTTTTTGACAGGAATAAACTCACTTCATATCATTAACAATGAAATCCAAAATATGTGTGGAGATGTTTTAGAAAATAATATCACAAAATTACATTATGGTGAGATATAATTGAATACACGTGTAAAACTTTTTTACACTCTCATTGTGCATAATCATTAAACCGTTAAATAAAAAATTATGCGATATTTTAGAAATATTACTTCAATAAATATTACAAATACATTTTTAATTTATAGATTATGAACATTATTTATTTATTTATTTATTTTTGGACTAATTTTGAACATTATTTATAACTATCAATAACGACATAACAAAATTAACAATTATTAAAATTTGTTGAGACTCTCATATCGACTAGAGATATGGCACTAAGTAGTGCTTATAAGGTTCTGCATGAGGGGTGTTTTGAGATCCCTACTTTTCTACCCATATTAGTCCACGCTTCAAATGTCTGGTCCTGAGCGTGAAGGGTGTATGTTGAGAGTCTCACATTGAATAGAGATCTGACACTAAATAGCACTTATAAGACTTGGCTAGTCCTCCCCTTATGAAACAATTTTGTGGGGTTAAGTTCATATTTAAGCCCAAATTCTAAGAACAATTTTTTTTCTAATTTCATATATCTATTTATTTATAATTGTACAAAGATTATGTAAAGTTGAATCAGTTGTGTCACCTGTTTTTGCACAATATCGACTCATGCATTTTCAATCTAATTAGTTGTTTGAACAAGTTATATGCTCGATCTAAGCCAATTTTTTTAACTTTGTTCTAAAAAATAAATGTGAAAGCAAAAAGAAAGGGGATTGAATTGTGTTTTCCTAACCCTAAAAACTTTTCGCAAAAAAATTTCTCAGTTGGATGGACTTACTATATCGGGATGTGTAAAAGGGATGACAGATGGACAATACGATATCATCTTGAAAAGATAGATGATGCAAAGCTAAAGCAAGTTTTATAAAAAGATTTTCACAAAAGTAGTTAAGAAACTTTACAAGTTAACCCCACATTAAGATGAGATAAACTTAACAATAAAATGTTAAAGAGATGAGGGAAAGATAGAATCACAACAATTTTTTATTGGTTCATTTTTAACCTCAAGAGTTACGTCTAGTCCTTTCGTTCAAATGATTTTCGGTGAGTTGAGTAACATTGTACATGTATTCTACAACTAAACTCCACAAGTCTTCACAAGTATATTAACCTCTTTATTTTCTCTCTTACAACAAGTATTCATTCTGAACTCTCTTCAGACTCTACAACTTTTCTAAGAAAAGGTGCGGAAATGATCGCTCGGAAACTCACCAGGTGAAGATTTAAGACAATACGGTCAAGTGTTTAACTCTTCTAATATACAAGTTGCACAAAGAAATAAATAAAGTTTGAAGACTTGAGATAAATGAACGTAGTGAATGCACTTCCAACAACCTTAAACTTCAGAGTCTTTCCTTTCTTTTATAGGCTTCTTTGAGGTGAACATTGAGCTCTTTGCAAACAGCGTTAGTTTTGTTGTTCGGACGTGCATTAAATGCATTGGTATTTTTTTTCTTATCGTTTTAATTTATGCATGTAAATAAACTGCCAACTTTGCAGACTTCAAGTGGTTGGTTTAGAGCAATTCTGAGAAGTTAAAGCATATGCAGCCAAACTTTCTCTTCTGTTCTTTTAGTTTTATAACAAGTTTATGAATGTTGAAACTTGAAAGTTCTTTCTTCCTTTCTATGTTAGATGAGATGAGAGCACGCGTCTCTAAAAATCACTTTCACCCTATTTTTGGTGTAAGATTTTATACAAATTAATTAATGAGTTGATAGTAAGGTCGTCCTTTTCAGTTTCATCAGTCAAGAATTCAGAAGAATAAATATGTTAAAGATACGAATGCAATTATCCCCACGTATAAATATGCTGTACACATTGTTGATTGTCCCGGTCAATTATATCATCTATGCTGGAAGGGTGAACAACACCTTCATGAATCATATGCTAAACCTATCACCTGAACTAACAAAAGGTCATTTAGCAGGAACATAACCCTAAAAAACCCAGGAACACTTTCAAATTTTCCTTTCTGAATGTGTGAATGACTAGTGTTATTTTACATTCTACAGGGTGACTACAAGGCATAACCAGCACATTTATTAGTGTGTCAATTAACTAAAGATCTTCGTTCACGCCGACACCTGTATTTCTGCTGATGAGAATAAGCGCTACCGCACCACCACCTCTGCAGCAATCTTGACAGACACAAGCTACAACTCTTAAACTGCTCACCATGTATTCCCTGAGCTTTTCTTCCCCGTCCGACGCTTCCATTTGCTCTGCATCAGTCATTCTCAGTGATGAGCTTAGAGCAAGTACTAGAAAACATACAAGTTCTGCAAAGGATTAGTTATTTACCAGAGGAACATCATCAGAAATCTCAGCAGTGCTGGCATCATCAGGACTTGATGGCTCTGTATGTGATTTCTCAATTTCTCCAGCACTAACCCCCACATTGCTGTTATCTTGATGCCCTTCGGAATCTGATTCTTCTTCTCCATTAACATTTTCCGTCAAAGCTTCAGTTGATTCATCCACTTCCCTCTCTTCTGAACTATACTGCGGGACACACTCTCGATCTTCAGAAAGCCTCTCACTATAATCCTGCTTCTCTTCATCTGATTCTTCCATATAAGGAAAGCTCTCGATTTTCTTGAGCCTCTTTCCTCTGGAAACTGATCTTACTTTCTTGTTAGATTTCTTCCCCTTTGTTGTGATTTCATCGGACCCTCCAGTCAGTTCCTCTTCTGAACCACCTTGAAAAGAAAATTCATGATAAAAAGAGATGAAATAAAAACGAAGCACGAGTTTTAACACAAAAAATGGGGAAACATAACCACTGCAAATAATTGAAGTTGAAGATATTATAGGTTTTATATTCATTTCTAAACCAAATTAGAAATCTGATAGTTAACCACATTATATCTTTTAAGATGCATTACCTGAGTTCATCTCATCTGCTTTAGAGGTCATACTCACTTCAGGATTTGATATCTCAGAAGTCTCTTTGGCATCCTCTTGATGGAAATAACTTTTTGAGGCATGTTTTTGTCCATGTTTTACAGGCTTGCTCGAAGATTGTTTACCATTAACTCTACAAGGCAAGAAGTATACAAACTATAATGATTAGAACATAAAACAAAATCACAGATGTGCAATAACAACCTCAGATTTTTCCACTCACGTCTTTTTTTTCCTTGGTGAGCCACTTGAATCTTTATGTTTCTGCGCAGAACTACAGAGCAATAAAGAAAATCAGTCCATGAAATGGAGACAGTGTACTAAATGGGGTATAAGAACCATGTTAATTAGCTAGCATAGATACAATTCAACAATCAACCTAAAGCAGAGGAACATGTATTCAACCCTTCCATTTTCTAAAATATTAGAACTATATATATATATATATGTATGTATGTATATGTATGTGTGTGTGTGTGTTGGGGGGGGGGGTAAAACATATAATTCATTCAGATACAACTAAAGTGAAAACTGAAAACTAATTTGTTAAGGGGATACTTACGTTTCAAGTGAAGATAGTTTTATCTTCTGCAAAGAAATTGAAAACATGAATCAGATATTCAGATTTTAATAATAACTGATATCTTCTAGTGGAAATAGAAAATGTAGAATTACTTTCACAGAAAGGAAGAGCACTAAAGGAAAACCAAAGACCTTAGTAGATTTGAGACCCTTGTCAATAAGCTCCCAGCACTCCTTTTCCAAACGGAGTATTTCCACATCTCCATCATCATATAATATCTTCCACATGAAATCAGTAACATTGTATCAGAATTGTAACAAATAGATAGCAAGCAGAAAATACTTGCACCCAATTCATAGGGCAAGTCCAGCATTATTTAGCTTACCACATGCTTCCCTTTTAAAGGGTCATAAGACTTAACAGTGCCTCCATAAAATCTGCAGAACATCAATACACCAATATGAGAACTTGAATTAGAAATTATATCAAGAGATGAGAAGAAAATCACAATTTTAGAAATTTTCTCCAGGGCTCAAAGAAGGCATACAAGAAGCATGTTATGCGGAGTGACAGATGCTAATATTACAGCTCCAATTAGAATGTAACACAAGTTAATGCAAATAGATGCAGCATGAAAAACTTGAGAAACAGACGAAATAAGAAAGCTGTATTCAGAAGCAATGTTGTCAATGGCGGATTGCGGCCCATAGCGGATTGCCAAAATCCCGCCATAATTGGCCGCCACAAAACGCCATGTGGCGGAAGGCGCCGCCATACAGTACAAAAATGACATTGCGGATTGCTCAAAAACCGCCACCGCAATCCGCCATGGCGGTTTTTTAACAACACTGTTCAGAAGGAGCGCTGCTGAAATTGTAAGAAAGGCCTTCCATCACTAAAAAAACTAAGGGCCTGTTTGATTACACATTTTAAAACAGTTTTCTGATTTTAAAAATTTAACAAGAACAAAATTTGTTCTTTGTCTATTTTTAAAAAAACAGAAACTGTTTTTAAAAAGTGTATCCAATAGACCCTAAATCTTTTTCTTGTTTTCCCTTCGAATGACCAAAACTACTGACATAAATGATTTGTTTTGTTTCTGCAACCGGTCCCTTAAAATTTACCATACGCACTTACTTCTTATCTTTAGGCCACCAAACTTTAATTCTGCAACCAATTAGATCTTCCGTATCAATTTCACCTTCCATCGCCGTGCACTGTAGATGATAAATCATTTCAAATCTATGACCAAAGGGACACGCGGGAACACAAATTATCAAATATAGGATGTGGGAGGCAGGGTAAAAGATCCACACACAGCATGAAAACACCACAAACATGAAAACCACTACAACATAGGCTAAAGCTTGTAAATAGAGTTTACCTTGGTCAATCCTGCAATACTCTTTCTTCTTTTAGACTTTTTAGTAGACCGCATGGATGACTTGGAAATTTTACATGCAGTCTTTTCACTTTGTTTTAAATCATCAGGACTCTGCATCCGAGGCAAAAATAAGTAGAAGTCTACATTTGACGTATATTAGCATAGGTCTATTTCACAGTAAGATTTGTACCTTCATGTCATGTTCATCATGTTTATTCGACTCATCATTATGATAGCTTTCAGTGCTCTTAACTTTTTGTTTTAATGAGGACACTAACAAGTCTTTGAGCATTATTCTCTGCATGGTCTTGCTATCTGTATCAGAGTCAATTTCTGCATCCAACAGTAATTTGGCTCCAGGGGAGTTTTCTCCTGAAACTTTTCGAGATGCCTTTAATGTACTAGTTGATAATCTCAATTTCTCATGAGCAGAGGAAGACCTCCTACGTTTAGGCACTGGAATAGGTGTTGCATCTCCAGTTTTTCTTTTTTGACCTGGAGCATGCTCTGGATCCTTCAGTGTTTTCTTACTCAAAGAATGTTCATGACCATTACTTGGTTCAACGACAGTAGATGACCCCAAGTTGTCCGAGTTAATTTGTCTGACCATATGCAAGATATCAAAATCATTTTCAACCTTTTTTGTTTCAGCTGGCACAGACTTAATCTTTTTCACCTTTTTGCCACTGATTCCCTGAGATTTGATGCGCTTTAACATCTTTCCTAGAGGTATTTCATTTTCGTCTTCTTCATTGTCCTTTGAAGCTTCATTCTCAGCTAACTGGGATTGAACCTGACATAAAAGAAGCAAAATCGCATGGTTCAAAAATTTAAAAGCAATGTAAGTTGCCAAATCACTTTCCATTCCAACATACCATTTCTAGTTCAAGAGATTCAAAGTGTGTCAAGGCAGCGCCATCAGCCAACCAGCTTTTCACTTCACTTGCCTGCCAGAAGAATTCAGTGGCATTAATAAGCACTGTTTTTGTTGGAGAATCAGGCCCAATCCCGATATTATTCTCCTAGTTTTTATTTTATATTCTGTCAGATTTGATTATATTTTATTATTAATTAGTATCTTCTATTTTAGGAAATCATTAATGTACTCTTTTCTATATAAGCAGCCTTAGTCTGCTGAGTAATACAAGAAAGTATTTTCTTCCCTTATTTTCTACATGGTATCACGAGCTCTCGATCTTGAGGGTCTCACTTCCGCGTAAAACCCTAGCGGCACTGTTCATCCGTACGGCCGGTATTGTTCATCTGTACGGTCGACGCTGTTCATTCCGTACGACGATACTGTTCATTCCGTACGACAGTATTTTGATCAAGGGATTACTCTTCCTCCTTCCTCATGACGAAAAACAACAACTCGTGGAAGCAGGCTCTTACAGGCAGCAGCAACAGCGATGAATCCATCGTCACGGATGGCGGTCCAGGCACCGGCAGCGGAAGTGGCAGCCCAGGCATTGCGCAAGTCAGCGCAAGTGGTGGCAGCCCAGGCGCGGGTGGCGGTGGCGTCGGCTCAGGAGGTGGCGGTAACGGCACTGGAGGTGCTGGCGGCGGCGCACGTGGCGACCCAAGAGGTGGCTGCGGCTTTCAAGGTGTTTTTCCCTATGGACATTCAACCCATAACCCTTTCAACAGTTATGAGGGATCCTCCAACTCCCTTAAGGTTGATGTTCAACGTCTCAATGGTAAAAACTACACAGAATGGTCTCAAACTGTGAGATTAGTGCTGAATGGCAAAGGAAAGTTTGGGTTTCTTACAGGAGATGTACCCAGACCTGCAGAAATAGATCCAAACTTCAGGGCCTGGAAGTCCGAAAACTCCTTAATCATTGCTTGGCTAATTAATTCCATGGAGCCAACAATTGGAAAGCCCTTCATGTTCTTGCCAACTGCTAAAGATGTTTGGGAGGCCGTCAAAGACACTTATTCTGACATTCATAATTCTTCTCAGATCTTTGATCTCAAATCAAAGTTATGGCATGACAAACAAGGTGACAAGGATGTCACTACTTATTACAATGAATTGATGACTTTGTGGCAGGAACTTGATCTTTGCTATGATGATAACTGGAAATGTACTGAGGACAGTGTGTTGTTCCTTAGGAGACAGGAGAATGATCGTGTCTTTGTCTTCCTAGCCGGCCTTAACAAAGACCTCGATGAAGTCAGAGGTAGAATTCTAGGGAAGATCCCGTTGCCAACAATCCGGGAAACATTCTCAAAAGTAAGGCGAGAGGAGGCTAGACAGAGTGTCATGATGGGTAAGACAACTCCTATGGCTGAGGTGGAAGGTTCTGCACTTGTCAGTAGGAATTCCAATGAAGAAGGGAAGAAACAAGGGAAAAAACTATGGTGTGATCATTGCAAACGTCCCTATCATACACGAGAGACATGTTGAAAATTCCATGATAAGCCTCCTAACTTGAAGAAGAAAGGAGGAAACGAAGGTCGTGCTCTTCAGGCCAGTACTTCTGATCAAGGGAAGCAGTCTCCTTTAAGCTCATTTCCATTCACCAAGGAACAATTAGACCAACTGTACAAGCTTCTTGAGTCTCAAAATCCTTCTTGTGCCATAGCTCAGAGAGGTAATTTTCTAAATACTGCCCTCCTTAGTGTCAGTCCCAGTCATGATTGGATCATCGATTCAGGTGCTACCGATCATATGACTGGAGAGTCGAGTCTGTTTTTTTCATATAGTCCCTGTGCAGGCAACCAGAAAGTTAAAATTGTAGATTGCTCTCTTTCAGCCATTGCAGGAAAAGGTTCCATAGTTCTATCACTCTTATTAACTCTTAAGGATGTCCTACATGTCCCTAACTTGTCTTGTAATCTTTTGTCAATTACTAAATTAACCCGCGATAGTAACTGTCAAGCTAACTTTCTTCATTCTTATTGTGTTTTTAAGGATTTGAACTCGGGAAAGACGATTGGCAGTGCTAAAGAGAGTGGGGGACTCTACTACCTTGAAGATGGAATCGACTCCAGACCACAAGTTCAATCTATAAGTTCCTGTTTTGAATCTATTTTTGTTTCTACTAGTAATGATGACATTATGTTATGGCATTTACGATTAAGACATCCAAGTTTCCACTATTTGAAACATTTTTTTCCAAAATTGTTTAATGATAAAGACCCATCTTTATTTCATTGTGAAACCTGCGAGTTTGCAAAACATCATCGTTCTTCATTTCCTATTCAACCTTATAAAGAATCTAAACCTTTTGCAATTATTCACAGTGATGTTTGGGGTCCAAATAGAATAAATACTTTTTCTAACAAAAAGTGGTTTATAACTTTTATAGATGACCACACTAGACTTTGTTGGGTATACTTGCTAAAGGAAAAATCTGAAATTGGACAAGCTGTCAAAAACTTCTTCAAAATGGTGCAAACTCAATTCCAAACTAATATTCAAGTCTTCAGAAGTGACAACGGAAAAGAATATTTCAACACGATCTTAGAAGATTTTTTTCTTGAAAATGGAGTTGTGCATCATAGTTCTTGTGCTAATACACCCCAACAAAATGGGATTGCGGAGAGGAAGAATAGACACCTCCTTGAGGTGGCTCGAGCCTTACTCTTCCAAAATAAGGTCCCGAAATACCTATGGGGTGAAGCTGTTTTGACTGCTGCATATTTAATTAACCGTATGTCATCCAAAGTTTTGCAATTTCAAACTCCTCTTAATGTTTTCAAAAATTGTTTTCCCTTGACTCGTGTTTCAGCTGATTTGCCGTTAAAAATCTTCGGGTGTACTACTTTTGTTCATGAACATAAGCATCTAGGTAAATTAGAACCACTAGCTATAAAATGTGTTTTCATAGGTTACTCCCCTACCCAAAAAGGTTACAAGTGTTTTGATCCAAAATTAAAAAAAAGTTTTTGTGACTATGGATGCCACGTTCTTTGAAAATCAACCTTACTTTAGTGATATTCATCTTCAGGGGGGGAATCCAAAAGAAGATTCATATGGAAAAGATTTGTTTGAAAATACCATTTCTTTGGGTAATGTTTATTTGTTACAAGATTCTGAGACTGATTGTGTTGCACTAAAAGAAAATGCCAATGAATCCTTACCTGAACCCATTCCCACTATGGAAGAGGTTCTCATTGATTCTGAGGCGACATCTTTAAATCAAAAGCATGACCAACAAGTCTGTGAAACTGGTGATGAATCAACCGTAATGCCACAACAAAATGATTCCCATAAAGAGACAAGAAACAGGTACAACAATTGTGACGAAACTTGGAAGGGAAAGGTCTTCGAGAAGAAAAACCATAAGAAAGAAAATAAGGAACTCACTCTCCAACACTGCCAAGAGTTCGAACTAAGAGAAAATCCACCTAGTGAACCTGACACAGGTAAGTCTTCTTCTGAACCTATAGGTCGTGATGAATCTTTTGAAATAGATCTCCCTATAGCGCTTAGGAAAGGTATTAGATCTTGTACTAAGCATTCTCTATCCAAGTATGTGTCATATTCAAATTTGTCATCCTCTTTTGCTGCATTTACCTCTCAGTTGTCTGCTGTAGAAATTCCAAAAAATGTACAGGAAGCTCTAAAAGTTCCGAAGTGGAAGGAAGCTATGTTTGAGGAGATGAGAGAGCCCTTGAGAAGAACAAAACTTGGAAAGTTGTGACGTTACCAAAAGAAAAGAAGACCGTGGGTTGTAAGTGGGTTCACCCAGTCAGTAAAGAGACAGGGATACACTCAAGGACAAGCCGATCACACATTGTTCACAAAGTTTTCTCCTAATAGAAAGATTGTTGTTTTGATAGTCTATGTAGATGACATCATCCTCACCGGAAATGATACGGTAGAAATTGAGAGATTAAAAAGAAACTTAGCTGCAGAATTCGAGATCAAGGATTTGGGAGCATTGAAATATTTCCTTGGCATGGAGGTTGCTCGCTTAAAGAAGGGAATTGTAGCCTCCCAAAGAAAGTACATTCTGGATCTCTTGGAGGAAATTGGGATGAGTGGATGTAGGCCAACAGACACTCCCATGGATCCTAATATGAAGCTGTGGGAGAAGGGTAGTGTTCCGGTTGATATTGGCAGATACCAGAGACTAGTTGATAAACTAATTTACCTATCTCACACCAGGTCCGATATTGCATTCTCTGTGAGTGTTGTAAGTCAGTTCATGCACTCTCCCTATGAGGAACATCTTGAGACAGTATACAGGATCTTAAGATATTTAAAGACCAATACAGGGAAGGGTTTGTATTTTAAGAAAACTGATGAGAAGAATGTTGCCATCTTTACAGATGCAGATTGGGCTGGTTCAGTTATCGACAGGAAATCCACAACTGGATATTGTAACTATGTGTGGGAAAATCTGGTTACTTGGAGAAGTAAGAAACAAAGAATTGTTGCTAGAAACAGTGCAAAAGCCGAGTTTAGAGCAATGGCTCAAGGTATTTGTGAAGGCTTATGGATTTACAGAGTCTTATAAGAACTTAGAGTAACAGTTGATCTACCTTTGAAGCTCTACTGTGACAGTAAGGCCGCAATAAGTATAGCTCATAATCCTGTTCAGCATGATAGGACCAAGCATATTGAAGTTGGTCGCCACTTCATAAAAGAAAAACTGGATGATGGAATTATCTGTTTGCCTTTTGTGACTTCTAATCAGCAAACTGCGGATATTCTAACCAAGAGCCTAGCCAGGCCCAATTTTGAGCGGTTAATAGGCAAGTTGGGCATGACAGATATCTATGCACCAACTTGAGGGGGGTGTTGGAGAATCAGGCCCAATCCCGATATTATTCTCCTAGTTTTTATTTTATATTCTGTCAGATTTGATTGTATTTTATTATTAATTAGTATCTTCTATTTTAGGAAATCATTAATGTACACTTTTCTATATAAGCAGCCTTAGTCTGCTGAGTAATACAAGAAAGTATTTTCTTCCCTTGTTTTCTACAGTTTTTAACTAAAAGTGATCAGAGATATAACAACAACAACAACAACAACAATAATAATAATAATATGACGCGACTAAAAATCAGATATCATATGTTCATTCAAAGTAAAGAGTCTATCACTTCAGTTGCAGAAATTCAAAACAGTTCAATAAAAGCATATTAAGGTAATATGATGCAAGTAATATGAATGTTATGAATCAATCTCAATTCAATAGAAGGTATCTTCTATAAGAATTAGAAACTTTTGGAAAGCATTTTGTACAACATGAACAAGGATACTTAGTATGCCAGAATGACAAAAAATAAAGGATCATACCATAGTGTCATCTCCTTCCTTCTTCTCAGATGCTTTGTATAGCACTGGCGGTAGAGACACCAAATGGGACAATTCTTGCAAATCAACATCCTTCTGCACTAATTGTTTAGTTATTGCCAGCCCAAGGTCACATATTGCATGAGAATTCTGGACATTCATTGACCACAGATGTAAGATTATAATCTTTTCAAACTGGAAAATTATTTAATTACTTACAAATAAAAAAAAAATTATCCTCAACCTTTGTCTTTGATGTGTCAACCATATCTTCAGAAAGCTTGATACTCTGAAAGATAGAAGTGACAGTAGATATAACTTCCTTCTCTTTTTTAGTAGTTACTTCTGACTTGGCACCTTCATCTCTTTGCAGTAATATTGACAGTATTAAGTGCAACTGCCTGAAAATTCAGAATAGAGTATAAATTCAGTAAACAATGAACATTCCCAACACATTCTATATTTTGAGGTTTGATAACTGGTAAATTTGTAGGTATTGGTGCACTTGTATTCCTCATTCATATTTCAAATCAACATCATATACGCAAGTATTTGTGAAGCACAACAAATCAGTAAAACAGATAAAGTAGGCATCAGGCTAAAAGAACTATGCAGATCCTTACATATGTTTGGACAGGGTATATCAACTATGCATTAACAAGGAGACCCTTAAAAGCAAAAGCCTTTACAGAACGTACACTCGCGTGCAGATTTTTAAGTAAAAGATTTATATAAGCCTTCCATAGCATGTGAAATAATACCGTGCAGCCCAGTATGCATAAAGGCAAACTTTAGATAAGACTTCAATTTAATAAACATGTGCCATTCTTCATATCTTTCAAACTCAAACTGCTGAGAACCAAATATTAGCATTACATATGTTAATACTAGTCATAAAACTATTATACAGGACACGGACATTTATTAAATACCAAAAGTAAACCAAAGTTCTCCTATCCCCTGTATTCCAGGTTTATCTTTTTCATTATTTTGAGTCTTTTCGCACCCTTTTTGAGGAGTATCTAAACATGGATTCAGCATAGAGACATCTTAAGTGTATAGTACCGGTATATATTATCATATGCTCCAACATCCTTGCACTCATCAACATTGGGACATGAATTATGGGCAAGTGTATGAACTAGGTATGGAAGGATGTATTCAGGGTAAATGGTCAAGGAATTTGCATCTGATTGCGCAGAAATTTGCCGTGCCTTCGCCTGGTAGTGCATTTGAATAATGTCTGCCAGATTTTGTTTATCCTGCATTAACAGACGGGAGTCATGACAAAAACATTAAATTAATGTGAAAAAAAGGAAAATTGCAATTGCAAATAAGACAACGGATCAACAACTAACCTCTGCAAATTCCTGTGACTTGGATCCAAATATGTTGAATAAGAAGGCACATGCATATTTGGCATCCAAAAGGCGGTCTTTAATATATTGGTGAACTTTGCTTAAGAAAACCTTCTTAGCTTGAGGAAAGCTAATCTACAAACTCAAAAGAAGACAATGAGACTCATTTATTTCAACACTGAAATGAAAATTTCAACAAATTAATTTCTGCCTATACATATTAATAGAAGTAGTCTTCAAGCCTGATAATAATATGGGGAAAAAATTATAAATGCTCAAGAAGAACTTAAATAAAGAGAAGTCAAAGTCCACCTCAGATGCCCTTAAAGTTAGGTGGAAAAGATCAACAGGTATCTTTTGATCCCAAAGCCTTGACAAACGAAGAACAGCTTTTGCAGAAGCAAGCCTCAAATGGGCCTTATCAACTGAACTGCAAGAGAGCATAAATGAGTATATAGTATTTGAACCCACAATCGAATTTCAATTTTAAAATATATTTAAAAATATAACTCTAAAGCCAATATACCTTGATTGCAGGTCCTTTGATATTTCACCGTAAGATAGAATGTTCCTAAGGATATCCAGAAGATTGTCAATATCAGGACGAACATGAGCATCTTTGACAGGCAAGTAGCTCTTTACTAAGGTCTTAATGCCGTATATCTGGAACAAAGAAACAAAAAGAAGGGGGCACACAGAGAAAAAGAGAGAATAAAATGTTACATAAAAATCCAACTTAAAAGCATTTCCCAATGTATCTACAGAACGAAAATTGTATCCTAAATATCTATAACAAACAGAAGAGACTTTTTTCCTACCAACCTTCAACATGCAAAGATCACTTTTATCATCCCAAGATGTTCTAGTACGATCTTCTTCTTTCTGAAACAGCAAAGCATACATTTAGATGAAATTCAATTATTTCTATGTTTATTTTATAAACAAGCACCCCATTAAGAGGGATTTGAAATGCTTACACCATCACTTCTCAGAATCTTGTTTGTTATAAATTCTTTAATTTCACACTCTCTAGTTTCAAAGACAGGCATTGCAGTCTGTGCTATGCACCCCAGAGACTGCAGCACTGCAGGCAGATGTGCTTTCTCTTCCAGCATATCTACAAGTTTCTGCATATATGGTGAAAAAAGGAATTAGAATGGTATTAAAAAAAATGATTGCATTTAAGATAAATGAATAAACTATATGAAACCTTGTATAGAACAGAAAGAGACTTGAGGCCATCATCCTTTGTTATTGCAGCCAATGCATGGACAGCATACTTTGCCTGTCTCCGACTGCCTTCTAGACATAGCCTCTCCAATATAAGGTCTACCGAACTGCATAAAACAAGGAGATAGTAAGAAAATTATGCAGGGAAATGGATTTAAAAGGTTAGCAATTTTAACAGTAGCACCTTGATGTGACTGCAAGTTGTTCACGAATAGTAGCACCAGCCTTAGCTAAAACATTCAGAACACCCTCTTTAATCATGTCATTATTATCCTTCAGTAAATTCACCAGCTCCTCCTGACTGCCACAAAGAAGCAATGGACAGAAACGAGCAATTATCTGCAGTTTATCACAAGTTAATTTGGAAGTAAGAAAAGATTATTCTCTAGAATTCTAAATTTTCATAACCACAATGATCCAAACAATACCACTGCTTCATGGCAGAATTAAATAAAATTATCAGATGACACTTAATAAAAGTAAAAACCATTCTTTGACCTTCTCCTATCAGCTTGGCATGCCGTATTAGGCATAGTTGTATAAATTTATACAATACATTGTTGCTTTATTAGATGTTTGATGCGAACAATGTATTTTATAATTTATCCATCAAATCCCTCTTATACATCAAAAGATGGATAATTTGACCATGCCCAGGGAGGAGGTTTAGGTTTGATAAAGTTTTAATGAATAAGCTCATATAAAAACTTTCTCATTATAACCCTACAAGAAATCACTATTTTAAGTAACAAATAATTTTTAATTCGTAAATCCAAATTAATTTTAAATTTTAATACAAGTTAATTAAATAAATATTGAAAATTAATATTTTTAAACTTTAATTTATGAATAAGTATAGAAAATACGAACCAACAAGCCAACCTCAATAGTTTACTACAAGCACAGGACTTGATAAAATTAATTTATATTTAATATAAGCTAACTAAATAAATATTTTAAATTCACAAATGTAGGCTAATTTAAAAAATAAGTAAAACAAATACGAGTCAACTAATCACTTCAAATAAACTAAATATAATAATATTTCTTAAAAAAGTAATCAGCTATGCACATATAAAAAATACTTGATTATATAATAATAAATAGATAATAAAAAATATATATACACATGTATATAACAATAGGTTTAAACCATCAAGAAAATTTAATGGTCGTATACAGAATCCCACTTAATTTGTCACTAGCCATGGACCTATATTTTATTAAATTTTCTTAATCTCCATAAGTAGACCTATTTTTTTTAATTGAATGTACATATAGTGGTCATGAGTTTTTTCTAAGATTTACTGACTTTTTTCACTAAAAATAAGTATAGAATAATAAATTTATGAAAATATATATTTTACATAAAGGATATTTTTGTAAAAAAAAAAAAAAGTTAATTTTTATCCTATTATTATGCAGTGCATCATCAAAAATAGGATAACGTCATCTTATACAATATACTATCTTGTAAGATGTCAACCAACTACTATATAGTATTAAAATTTCATCAGACCTTGTACAGTCAAATCTCATACTATCAAGTCTTATCCTATCATGCGTACCAAATAGACCCTTAGGATGAACTGGTTCCATTGCATCATATCAGAGCTTCTTTGACCAGATGGTCAAGAGTTTTATCCTTGTCACCTCCATTGTCAATTCAAAAAGATGTCAACCCAAGGTAGTGGTGGGCATGTGCTTTGTTCACACTATAAGCTTAAAGGGCTTACCCGCGAGGGGATGTACTAGAGATCAATACAAATCATTCTTCTCCAAACAGCTTAAGTGTTTGGGATAAAATGTCACTTTGCATAGACAATCATCCTAAGCCCAAAAATACAAATTAATGGCGTCATGCAAAGATATAAAGTCTGGCTTGTAATCATTACAAGCAAAAGCTGGGAATTATTTATTTATGACTCATACCAGAATTCATGGATAAATGTTCAAGAACCAAGTGCAATAATCCAAGACACCTAAAAATGACATGCTCTTACCACCAATAAATTCATGCAAGATTGTGTACGCTGAGCATTCTCTGCAGATTTTTGAGCTACCGTTTCTACAAGAATTGCTTTTACATGCTCCTTGTTGAAAAGCAAATAGGAGCACTTCATACAGAAGGTATTCAGAAAATCATAGAGACGATGCTTCTCGCCAAGTATTTTAAGCAAACCATCCTGCAGACAAGAAATAAATACACAAATGATCAAAATCGGTAAATAACAAAGTGCAAGGTACGGTTTCTTTTTTTCACTACTAAAAAATTCATTAAAACAAAATAAAAAGACTTAGTCTGAATCACAACAAGAAGACTATCATTGTGATACTGCTCCTTAGTATAGACCCCCAAAAGTCAAGAACTGTTTTGAATTACAGTGCTGAATCTATGCAGTTCATCTTATTGACACGTGGAAATAATGCTTATAACAGATACAGGAAAGCAGATCCAGAGACAGATGTAGCATTATCAAGTTTAGAAGCACATTGAACTGCTGGCGTCAATTTTACTTTAAGCCAGTTGCCAATGCAGTAGTGATTAGTGAATAATGTAATGTAATGCAGGTTAGTGTGAGATTATAATGTTGACAATGGCTAATACATACTGGAAGAGTGAATAAATAATTGATTAAATTCATAGCCGAAAAGCATGAGAAAGCCACAATGTAGTTGGCAGTACCACCACCTATGGTGGCAATTAATGATAGTGATGGAAAAGATTTAAGATCACAAATATGCATAGAGATAGTAAGAACCCAAATTCATGGAAAGTTTGCAAATGATATAATACACAGGAATTGAGCATCAAGTTCAAAAATTTAGTTCTCAAATATTCACTTCAAAGATTAATGCCAAAACAGTTTTCAACCATGACTTTCCAAAATAAGTATCCCCAAAAACATATCTATCAGTTACTGATTATTTTACCTGGTAGGCACGTGCTTGATGGAGACTAGTATTTGGATCAACAAGATTAGTCAAAATCTTCCAGATATTAGCATCCTTTAATTGATCAAGAATCTGGAAACTCTCTTCGGCCTTTATGGATTCAGAAAATGAACGGGACATTACTCTGAAACAGAAAAGAATCTTTTTTTGGACCTCAGGAACATCTTTATCCTGCATTTAGATAAGAATCAACTCCTTATTCTAGTCAAATATCCTTTGAGAAGTTCATCTTTACAACTTCCGAAGTCACATACCTGATGCATCTGCCTCAGAGACAGATACTTCTGCATCTCTTGCTGTAACCTGTTACCAAAGAGACACCATACAAATGAAACTTTTATTGCTTACTGATGTTAAGACACCAGAGAAATCAACTAAGCTTACCTTTGTTTCTGCTCCAGTATCTTTTCAAGAGCCTTGACCTCTACTTTATCAAATCCAGAGAAAATCCCAACCCAGTGTTTAACAATATCACTAATTGAAAACTCTACTGGAAACAGGGATGCACATAAAACAGATTCAATTGTATCAAACCTGCAGAATGAAATGAACAAGATAAATACCAATGATTAGAATGCCTCTAACATGAGAAAACAGAACAGAAAGTCAAAAAAAAAAAAAAAAAGGAAAAAGAAAGAAACAAATTCATGAGAAAACAATTCCACTGTTAAAACAATATTCACCACCAGTGTGTCCAACTCCTCCCATTTTGGTAGAGAAGTATGTGGAAACTGGAAAATGTTATGCTACTGACAAAATACACAAGACATGGAAGTCATTGACCTTATGTAACAGTAAAATAGACCGGCCAGTCTTTAGGTTAAAAACATAAAATATTTTCTGATTCCTATACAAGTAACTTGTTTTTAAATAGGTCCTTATAGGATAAGTTTTCAATTTGGTCCCAATATGTACAATCATTTTCAATTGTCATCCCTACCGTTTGTTTTTGTTATAACACTATAATATTGGCATGGAGAAAATTTTTAGTATGTAGAGTGTAGACCAAATTGAAAATGATTATGTACATGATCTGGTCCCTATATGTGACCCTCATTTTCAATTTGATCCCTATACTTCATAACATTATAACTTTGTAGATGGCATTATAACATCAATATATGGCAAGGATCAAACTGAAAACGAAAGGACTTGTTGAGATCCCACGTCGACTAGAGATATGGCCATAATTGGTCATTATAAGGCTTGGGCAATCCCCACTTCTTGAGCTAGCATTTACGGCTGAGTTAGGCCTAAAGCCCAAATTCTAAGATGGAATCAGAGCCTATTCTAGATCTATTATTGGGTTACCCATATTTGTCCATGCTCCAGATGTCCAGACTTAGGCGAGACTCGAGAGGGGATGTGTAAAGATCTCTATTATTGCGCCACCCACATTTGTCCACACTTCAAATGTCCAGTCCTAAGTTTGAGGGGATGTGTTGAAATCCCACATCAACTAACGATATGGCCAAAATAAGTCTTTATAAGGCTTGGACAATTCTCACCACTTAAGCTAACTTTTGGGGTTGAGTTAGGCCTAAAGCCCAAATTATGAGGACTAAATTGAATTTTTTTTGTACAAGGATCAAATTGAAAATGAGTTATGTATAAAGATCAAAAATATATTTTAACTGTATATGAACATATACTTTACCCTTGAAAAACATAAAAAAATGGATTGATATGCTAATACAAGCATATACTAACATATATGTGGCACATGGTATGATAATGATTCCAAGATAAAAGCCTGGACTGTAATTAGTCATAATTTCAAGTACTTATTTCAAGTTGCAAAACTTCTCTATTTTTCTACTAAAATCTGAGGGAATCAAACTGAACAGTATATGGCTTTAGTTGGAGAGGATACATATGTTATTTCATTTAACACAAATAATTCATTTGTTAGTAAATAGTTGAATCAATTTGCTAAACAAGTGTTTCCACTTGACTACTAAAGTTAAGGTTTTCAAAGAAATAGGGTCAGCCCTTACTTTATTGCTAACACAAAAATCAATATCCAAAAATAATTATGATCATGATTCAAATAATGACAAAGATGTTAAAGAATTTAGCACAAGTGTTTCACCGGAAATCTTTGTCATAGAAACATCTAATGATCTTCCCCGCAATCCAGTCATATTCATTGGGATTGACTGTGTCACAGTCCTTTTTCTTCTCACAAAAAACTCTGTACACTTCAGCCAATCTCTCCATCGTATACTTTTTAACAAGTAGCTGCAAATGCGAAGAAAAAAAGGAATTGAGATACCGTAGTTGAAATCATCAAACAATTAAGTAAGAAAGACATAAAAACATAAATTTAGAGATATACATACAGATTTATCACGAAGCCGCTCGGCAACAAGTTTCACCGTTTCAAGTGGAATTGCATTTACGGCATGACATGCCACATCACAGATAACAGCCACAACTTGCTTTCGAACATTTTCATCAAAATCCAGCAGCCGTTCACAAAGGGCAGCTAAGTTCAACTCAAACAAAATCAGCAGATACAACATAAAAATCAAAAAAATTAGACTGACTGGATGTTCGTGTGTTTAGTGCACTCACATATTATTTGAGGAGCTTCAGCTCTAAAAGGATTCAACAGCAGACAGTTCTTTACATGCTCAAGGGCAGACATGCGAACCTCAACAACTCTATCAGACAACCTCTTTAAAAATTCCGAAAATATAGGCTGAAATGCTTCAGGAATGGAAGTTCCAGGAAGAGAAATTATATCGCCAACCAAGTTCATTGCTTTCAAACGGGTTTCCAACTGGTCAGTCTACGAATTTCCAAATTTCAAGTGAGAAACTAGACATTAAAGGAGAGCAAAAAGTATAATTTAGCTAAACTCGTGGATAAAATTAATGAGGGGGGAACAAATATGCCAAAATGATTCTGATATTACAACTTTATATATTCCAAAACTCAGAACCTCCACAAAGAAACACTATATTAAAAAGTTAACATAATATGGTTATAACAACAGAGATACATTCTGTCAACAAAAAAAAAAAAAAAAACAACAGAGATATATGATACAGCTCAAAGAGACAAAGAGTATCAAAAAAGCCAATAGATCACCAATTACCAGTAGCTCTCCAGTCACATAAGGGAGAACTCCAGATAGGATCTGAGGAGCACAGCAATACAGATCATAGATAACTCCATGGTATTCAACTTGACTGTTCACTAGCTTGCTATCTCCGGACATTAATGATAACAACAGTTGTTTAATGCTGGGTTCAAGTTTTCCTACGCATTGCTGTATGACATTCATAGCAAGTCTTCTTGCAGCCATAGTTACACCCTGGAATTAAAATTCCACAAAATCGTGTTTCTTAAATAATATTAAAGCAGTAAGAGCATTAGCTATCTGCCTTTAACAGGGAAAAAAAATTATATATGTACTTACATTTTTTCCACGACCTAATGTAGAAAGTAGAACAGATAATAGATCCTCGCGAACATCCTCACTCTCTTCTAAGAGAACCACCATTATAGTTTGCATGGATGACAGGATACTTTCTTGATGATCATCTCTAAGCATGAAACAAAATACACAGGCACCACTTATTAATCCAAAGAGAGTTTTTAACAAGAAAGAAGCATAGAAATTTTGGCCTACAAGAAAAGGGCTAGGACATATCTTCTTAGTTCTCACATTAGTGTCTAACAGTTTAAAGTTTCAAAAATGATAATCAAGCCTTATCCCACTAGGTGGATACTGTGTATAGCAATACATCACTTGCTTCTCCAAAACATCACATTCCAAGTATGCAAAGATGTATAGTTTGTCTAATTATCTTTATTTTGTTTCTCATTAAATTATGACCAGCTAAAAGAACACAGGATTTAGAGAGAGAAAAAATACAAAAAGATATCGAATTTGCAATCTTGGAAGTGAATAACAGAAATTTTCAGGAAACCCATATTTATTACTATTAACATTAGCACACACCTAACGATTAATTGTAAGATTTTATGATAAACTAACCTGGCAACCGCAAAGAAAGTACTGAACATTTCATTCACCAGATCATCACATTCAAGATCCAACATCACAACACATGATCTATATTTTGCAAGAGTCTCCAATATAACAACTCTTCGTCCAAAGGATGGACCACTGGTATCACTTAGGCCACTAAAAGTGCTCACAATCAAACGAAAGGTATCCTGCAAGGAGATCAAACAAAGATTAGGACAATGGATAATCATAAATTATGTTCCAAGTTTTTTATTGGCTTAAACTAAAAGGGAAATAATTGCACTTTAAAGTTGTGAACAAGAAAATGAACTATGAGTAGATAATCTAAGTAAAAGGAACACCTTTAGAATTTCATCACTATAAGGAGCTTCAGGTGCAGTGATCCGAGTTATCTCACAAATACATGTCGCAACTAGAAGCTTGACATCCCTATCTTGGTGCTTCAGCAATTCTGGCTTAACAATTGCATTAAAAAAGGGCCTCATTGAATCCGACGTTGAAGTCAAGGGTGACTGATCCAACTCAGCAAGGCATGTGGTCGCTTGCTGCACGTGGAAAAACATTTCGAGGGAAAAGGGGGATTAATATATGCCAAAATGAAAAACCCAGTAGATTTATAACAAACTACTTTTGGAAGCCTAAGAGTCGGTTGGGATAAACTTCTACAGAAGTACTTACGGAAAAAATATTAAAAAATCTTACAATGAATATAAATTTTTTAAATAATAGCTTCTCGTATAAGTTAATATTTGCTCTTGCATCTCAAATTTTTCAGAAGCTCTCTCATTTAAATTCTCCATAAAGTATAAACACATAAGCTTATAAGAACTTTCTCATAAGTGAAGAACAATAAACTTATTTTAATTACGAAGTTCCCATAAATTAAAAACTAATCCAAAGTCCAAACTGGGCCTATATCCATACGAACAACCAATACCTCATTCATAAATCCCAGTCCAATTCCCTCGTCATTCCCTCATTCACAATTATTCCTTTCTCCTTCGATTTCTTTCTCTCCGCCCAATCACAGACATACTAGTTGCAATTCTCAGTATCTTTATCCATTCCCGCTTAGTTTATTCAGTGTCTAAAATACAGGCGGCAAATTAAACTATGGCACAAGATAATTACAATTCCCAATTATACAACTTCTCGTGTGTTAGCACACACATACAAACCACCTCCACAACCATTCAAAAATTAACCTAACTCAAAAGATTCTTCACAAGCTTGCTCTAAATCGACACAAGTCTCATCTTATTACTTCAAGCATAGCAAATCTACTAATTGTTCTTTTCAATTGCAGAAAGGCCTACTAACATGACTCACACCCTCGATTCTCGTTTTAAAAAAACCCGACGAAGAAGCTATGAATTTGGCAGAAATAAACCCCGCCAAATTGAAGGCATTTGAGCTAAATCCTATTTTTCTACAAGATAAATCAGCTTAAAAGATAAAATTGCCACTTAGCTACCAAACAGCCAAAGAGAAAGTAACGGTTATAACCAACACAAAAGGAGGGGGGAAAAGGTTAAAAGTTTTCAATTGGAAAAAAAGGGGGCACATGATTGTCAAACGGATAATTGGGAGATGAAGCAGTGAGGAATTCAAACCAAAAAATTAAAGAAAAGGAAAATTGCAAACCTTCAAGAGTTTGATGAGAGCGTCTTTGGAAGTAGGAACGGTTTCGAGCTTGGATCCCAGCTCCTTGAGTTGCAGGTATGCCTTCTGAGCCATAATTCCTCTCTCGTGGAAACGGTGCCGTTTCAATGCTCTTTCATGGAGTTCCGAGATAACGAGGTTGAGAGAACTGAGGGAATTAAAATTAAAATGAGAAGAAGAAGAAGAAGAAAGAGGGTTTTGGTTTTGTTTTTGTTTCTGTCGAAGTCATACGATGACGAAGTTGTGTTACGTTATGTTCTCTTTCTCGCCACTTCGCTCGGCTTTCGATTTTCGAACACCCAACCGTAATTAACTCCATCCGATATACTATCAAATATTTCACGTGCCATCTTTATTTTTTTCATAAATAAATAAATATATAAAAAAAGGATATTTTTCTTCAAAAAAAAAAAAAAACTCTTTTGTGTTAATGCCGCTCTTTTTAAAATATTTTCGGATCTTTCCTTTGTTTTTTTTTTTTTTTTGCCAGCTGCAGTTGCACCCGTTGATTTGGCCAGCTATTGTAATTTGTAAGCCTGTGCCATCCTTTATTTTCATTGGCTGACCATGTGATGTGGTGTTAGTTTTATTAAAGACTAAAAATAATAAAAAAATTGCATTTTCCAATTTCGCAAGCAGATTAAGCACACAATTTATTTAATGAAGGCAACTATTTTTTTTTTGACAGGCATGAAGCCAACTATTTAAATTCCATCGAGTTACTGAACAGATATGAACTAGATGTATCCCTAGATTTCTATTTTTTTTTCCTTTATTGTTGTTGTTTGTATCCCTAGATTTCTAAAACTCCTTATATTATATCCCTTAAATTGTACTAGTATCTATTATTTGTTGGGCATAAATATAATATGGAGTTTTGCCGTATAATATCATTAATTTTATAATATATGAATGAAATAGTGAAATTAAAAGAAGGTATAGTGTGTGAAGGGGTAAGAAAAAAATTACTCATCTAATAAAACTATCCTGAGAAGTAAAATTTTTTAATAAAAATATCTCATAGTATTAAATATTATTAGAATATGTAAATAATCTTTTATTTTTAGAATTTGTATAGGAAATACTCTCTTAATTTATATAGGAGATACTCTCTTGATTTGTATAGGAGATACTCTCTTGATTTACTTAGCAAAATTATAGCCAAGAGATTATCTAGAATTTTGTATATATTATTTGGAAAATCAATGAAATGATCACGCAAACAATTTTATCATGGTATCAGACTAGGTACACGTTTCTCTCCTCCATCTAACCCTAGCTAAGACACCCGCCGTCTCTTCTTCTTCTTTTTTGCGTCCTCCACCACCATGACTCCTCCCTCTCCTACCACTTCTCTTCCTCCTAATCTCCCTCATCCCGCTCTTGCGGTACAAAACATCAACAGTTTTCTCAAAGTCACCTTAGACATTGAAAAGGGTCAATATGTTACGTGGTCGGAGCTCTTCAAAATCCATGCTAGAGCTTATCAAGTTCTAGATCATAGCATTCCCTCCCCAAAGGAAAAGGCGACGCCGGGTTCATCTACTACAGACACGAATCGCGACCTCTGGTTACGTGTTGACGCCGTTGTTCTACAATGGATCTACAACACTATCTCTGAAGACCTTCTCAACACCATCCTTGAACGTGATTCCACTGCCGAACTTGCATGGAATAGGTTAAGGGATATTTTCTCTGACAACAAAAATTCTAGGGCTCTCTACCTAGAACAAGAATTTTCGCAGGTTCAAATGGAGCATTTTGTTGATGCCTCGTCGTACTGTCAACACCTGAAGTCGCTCTCGGATCAACTATCCAATGTCAGCGCTCCTGTGTCGAATGAAAGGTTGGTACTTCAACTCGTTTTGGGTTTAACTGATGCTTATGCTAGTGTTGGATCACAGATTCATCATGGAGATTCTCTTCCCCCTTTTTACAAAGCTCGACCTATGCTCGTCTCGGAGGAAACAGCAAGAGCGAAAAAGGCAAGAGCGAAAAAGGCGGCAAACTCCACTGATAATTTTGCATTTTTTACCTCTCAAGCTGAAAACTCGAATGGCAACACGGTTGGAAATTCATCCAACTGTAACAACCACAGCATCAGCAGAGGCTACACTAACCGCGGTGGCAGAGGAGGTGGAGCCAGCGGCCGCGGTGGCAAGGGAAAGGGGAGAGGCGGTGGCCGTGGGGCCCAACCGTAGCATCAGCAGCACTCCTCGGCGTGGAAGCCGAACTTTACACAGCAGCAGCAGTGGGCCTTTCCACCTTGGGCTGGGCCGTGGCAACCCTGTGCGACCCCCCCATGCCCACATCCCTTGGACTAGATAATATCTTTTGGCTATAATTTTGCTAGATAAATCAAGAGAGTATCTCCTATATAAATCAAGAAAGTATCTCCTATACAAATTAAGAGAGTATCTCCTATACAAATTCTAAAAATAAAAGATTATTTACATATTCTAATAAATATAAATTATGGTGAAAGTGTCATTGAAGAAGTGATCCACAGCCATAGTAAATTCAATAAAGAAAAGAACAACAAATAAAATAAATATTATGTTTAATTTTTAATTGAAAAATGGACCAATAATAAAGTTAAAAGACGGAAATATTATATTGTAAATTTTGATAAAATTAAATGATAATGATAAAAAATACTAGTATATTATTTTTTTAATTAACAAAAGTATCAACATTGATAAAAAAAAAATAATCAAAAAATATTGCTAGTAAGTACAGTACTATGAAATAACTCGTACCGTACATAGATATAATAATTATTTAATAAATTTATTTAAATATTTCATTGCAAAATACCAGTTGCTAATATAAAATTACTGTGTAATCGAAACTACTTACACGATACAGAGTAATAAAATTAAAATTATAAGGTGGCAAGGTAATTCAAACCAAAATAATACTAGACAAACTAAATTTGATAATTTATAATATATTATGTGAACAATTCATTCTTACTGCATTATCGTTTTTTGCTCGCAAAATTTTAATTGATATAAATTTCTATGATTTTATCAAATTTTAATTTAAATCAAATCCCTAATCATAGTCTGGTATCGAATTATTACACTTCAAAGAAAAATGAATAATAAATTACTATATATAATTTAATGAAGTTTCAATTAGATTTATATTAAACACAAAAATGTGCCTAAAACCAGTAACAATTATATAGAACAACCTAACGTGACTTCAAATAACATGTTTATCTGTCTGATAAAAAAAATAACATGTTTATCTGATCAAGTGTGGATCTAGGAGCAGACAATTATCTTCTGGAAGGAGGTGATCGACACACTACTACTGCTTCTACAATGACTAACATGCATATAGCTTTAGTAGCATAATATAAGTAGGCTTTGACATTAGATATATAATGATTTTGAAGATGTTTGAATGAGAATTAACTCAATGTTGATTGTTTGAACTGTTGTTTGTTCTTACGCGTTAAATTACAATTACTATGCCTTAATTCCCTATATATGTTTGAAGATTAGAAGTCTTACCTCCCACATTTTTTATTTTATGTATTCTTTCTTCTTTTACCGTTGGATCGTGATTAGAGCCGGAGACTGAGGACGATGTTGGACAGGACGATGGAATACTGGATCCCAAGGATGTTGGACAGGACGACAGAATAGAAAGTCCAGCAGACTGGTTAAATTAACAAAAGCAAATAAAGTTATTTCATTACATAGTTAGGAATAGCTAGGATTGAGACTTTAACTCGGTTTCCTTTGATGATGATGATGATGATGATCAATCTAACAACTACTCAAGATCAGTTAAGCTAATTAAGTAGTCCTGCCTGCTGCTGTTGTAGATGGATTAGATAAGATCGATCGATGTTGTCATTAACTGAACTACTACTCGTCATGATCGTTTATTTATTATTTATATTGACCATTGGGTTCAGCATTTGCGAGCGCAGCAGCCTGAGAGGAGCCTCCAGCAGCAGCAGCAGCATTTGGTGCACCGTAAGTCCCCATGGTGGGTGGTGCACCGTAATACCCATTCGGATGATGGCCAATGTGAAACTGTGGGACGAAAGCAGTAGCAACACCAAGAGTCCCATACTCCACACTACTAGTCCTCTTCCCCAACGGTTCAGCTCTCATAGAGGTGCGATCACCCTCCAATTCACGGTAACGGTGAAGGTACATTGTGAGAGGTTCAATGTAGTCATCAAACCCTAGCTTGCTCATAGCCCACAGCACATCCTCTGCGGTGATCGTCTTCCGTTGCTCCCTCTGGCAACGCTCATTGGCCTCTCCAGTGATAAAGCTGATGTATTCAGACACACACTCTTGTATTGTTTCTTTTGCATCATCAGAGATCTTCGCATGTGGCGGCAGAATCTTCCGCATGATCCTAATCACATTCGCAATCGGCATGAAACGGTCTTGCTCCCTCACAGTGCATTCATTGTTGTCTTCTGCTGCTGCTGCTGATGAGTGGCTGTTGTTGTTCTGATCCGAGACTGCTGCAGATAGCTTCAACCCTGTACGTCATTAATTAATTAATTAATTTATTTCCTCGGGTTGCTAAATTATAAAAACTACCAGACCAGAAGCTGATTAATTAATTAATGCAAATGAAACAGTGATAAGATAAATTAGCAAGCAAATAGTATATGTACACATCAGATTATAGTTTTGGAGATATCCAAAGAGGGCGTGACACGTAGGATCGGTTAGGGCCCAAACAGATATGTATGATAGAGAGTGGGGGTGTTGGGAGGGAGCGTGAAGCAGCAGGTGTTTCTGGCTTTCTCGAGATAGTGAGAGGAATCCGAAGAAAAGGACAAAAAGCAGCAGGTCCTCTTAACTTAAGTCATGCGATTAAAGGGGACAAATTACAAACGAATAAAAAGGGCACCTTTTTTCATGGCTTTTGTTTTCATGCATTCGTCACTCTAAAACGCATTTCAAAGAGGGTTATACTTAGCTGAATTAACTATAACTTGCGTTCTGTGTTTCAAGGAAAAACAAACTTGTTAATAGTTTGGTTTGGCCTTATTGTTCATTATCTCATTAGTATGCCTCCCAAACAAACACTAGTCTCTTGGCTTGGTTTGGCTAGGAAGAGTGAAAGAAAGAAATAGGCAGAACAAAAGGCGGAAAAGCAAGTAGTAGTGGAGAGATGGAGACAGATCCTTGTATTCTGGTTATGATGTTGGAGAATGCATGGACGCCACTTGTAAATCTCAAGTCAGTCAATTGCATGCATGACACTTGTTCTGTTCTAACACATACAGCCATAAGTCATTTATGTCATCATCATCATCATCTTCTTCTTCACCATATTCCATTTGCTTTACTGAAACTAAACCACCAGACAGACAAGACAACAACACACAGGTATCAGATCAGGTATGGGGGGTGGGTGGGATACTGGACGGAGAAGAAACAACCTCAGACTCGGGCTGGGCCTTAGATAGAATATTAGTAGGGAGACAAAGAAAGAAATCAAGCGGAAGACCAAATGTGAAAGATCAGCAAATTAAACGAAAGAACTGATTCCACTAAATTAACGATGTCACAGCTCATGGTGTTCATCTTTGCTGAGAGAAAGCAGGGGGTGCACAAGAGATAAATTAATAGCCTGCATGCATGTAGTAGAGCAACGCATGGGTATATATAAATAATACCTCAAAGTATATATTAATTAACTAATGTATAACCCTGCATTCGAGAAATCAAAACCAAAGATGAGAACCTTTAGTCGTACGGTTAAAATATTACAGAAAAAAATTGGAGAGATGGACGGACACAAAATGTACATTAGTCAGAGAGACAACCACTATCTGTAGTGTTATTTTGGGTGGTATTAATTATATATATATTATATAAGTTTATTACCAGAGCCAGTGTTGGGGAGCTTGCGGTAGCCATGAAAACCTCCACTTTCCATTGCTGTGACTGTGACTGTGAGGTATATGGATCATAAAAGAGAGGGAACGTTAGCCAGCGCAGCGTGAGTGAGGGATGGCGATGGAGTACTTGGCAAGTGTCGAGATTTATAGTGCTCAAATTTTGCGAACAACGTGTCACTTGGGGCGATGTAAACGAGGAACCCGGCAATAGCCGGTCATATCCGTTAGAGGATTAGTCCACTCGGATTAGGGACAATGACAAGACCGACAGCTGTAGGTTGCTTCCTCTATCTGTTACACTACACGTCAGATGGGGCGGTGAATTTTGTTTCACCCTTCCTAGTTCCTATACAGCATACACGCAGTCACGTATGCTACTTCCTCCGGACTCACATTATAAGAAAAAAAAAAAATCAAGTTTGGTGATTGAAATATAAGTAAATTTCAACTAACCTACACATATTTAGTGTCATTATTTTAAAAATACCCTTAAGTTAATTCAATTTTTGTTTTTTAAGAAAAATTGTGAAGAATATTATGATTGAGGGTAATTTAATAAAGGCTAAAATACATTTTTTGTCCTTTATCTTTTACTGTTTAATCGTTTTCGTCATTTATATTTTAAAATGTTCGTTTTAGTCTTTTATCTTTTCAAAGTGGTTTAAAATTGTTCTTTTAACCCTTTTCCGTTTTAAAGCGTGACAGAGAAGCCTATGTGTCAATAACGCCATTTACTAATCTGATATGGCACATTTTATATAAACAAAAAAAGGCAAAACACAAAAACAAAAGAAAAACATTGAAACGTATCAGAGAAGGAAAGAGCAAAGGTCAGGGCAGGAGAAGAAGACAACGTGACGGTTTCGCGATGGTGGCGCGACGGTACACCCATTTTCATTTCTTACTGAGTTCGCCCCTTTGCAATGCATGTGGTTTGGATTCCATGATTTTTGTTGCTGATTGTTGCTGATTCTTGCTTTTCGGTTGCTTATGCTTCTGTTTTTTATTGTTATGCTTATGTTTCTTGCTGATTTTTTATTGTTGCTTATTCTTACTTTTCATTTCAAATTTTTGGCTCTGTTTTTTATTGTTATGCTTCTATTTTTTGCTCTGTGGATGATTAATTGATTGTTTACTTCTTATTCGGTTGATTTAAAACAATTTAGGGTTTCTGTTATGCTTCTGTTATTGGCTATGTGGATGATTCATTGATTGTTTGCTCCTTTTGTTTTGCTTTATGTAGTTGGTTGGTGTATAATGGATGGTTGGTTTAAAGTTGTTATACATCATGTTGGAAACAGGGGCAGAGCTAGGAATTAATTTCCAAGGGGACCATGGTAAAAGTCAAATAGTATAGGCTAGTGGTAAGTTTAAATTTTTAAAGGCCTTAAGCCTGGGTTCAATTCAAGTACAATCCATCTCAAATTCTAAGTTTTTTACTTGGTTAAATAAACTAGAGAAGTATAAAATACGTGGTGTCATATTGTGTCATAGACATAGTATTTTACTGACATTTGCTTTTGGAACAGGATATTTGACCTAGTTAATAACAAAACATGGGTGGTGTCACAAAATATGCATACAATGTATGTTTATGAGTTGAAAAAACAGAAAAAGACTGATTGGGCCACGAAGCCACAGCACCCGCCTGTCAATCTCATGGGGCTATAAAGTAAGTATAACTTGCAACTCTCAAATGAAGTACAAGGCTCGAGGAGACCATAGCACCCAATGGTCCCTCCCTCCCTCCGCCTCTGGTTGGAAAGGCAGACATAGAGAGTGAATAAGGTATTGAGAGTGAGTAGAGATGTGACCCTGATAAGATGTCATATCTTGATGTCGTGGATGTCCTTAAAGAAATTGGTTACCCAACATTTCAATCAATGTGGTACATGGATGGTGACAAAAGAATGGAAGTAACAAATGACCATGGTGCATTAGAAATGGCAAAAATAGGCATTGGAAATGGGAGAGTAGACTTATATGTGAATGGTGAGTATGTGGTTGATGATGTTGCGATACAGAGTGAACAATTTGAAACTGTTTGTGAAGTGCAGATTGGTGGAAATGGTGGACCAGTTGAGATGAGGCAGAGTGAACCAAAGAAGAGTGGTGGACCAGTTGAGATGCCAAAGAAGAAAACTATAAGAGGAACTGGAAAGCCAACTGGAAGGCCAAAGAATAAAGATGCCTCTAATGCTTCTAAGGTACCATTAAGAAGGTCAACAAGAATGCGAAGAGGTCCAAGTCAGGGTGTCCAAAATGATTCTAAGCCAATCACAATTTCTGTTGATAGTGATAAAGAGACTGATGTAAATGGTAGTGGTGATGAAGTCTAAAATACACCAACAGAGGCTGTCCAAAATGCACCACAACAACTTATTATGCAGAATGCTAAACCAAAGAAGAAAACTGGTAGGCCAAAGAAGAGGGGTCCTATTGAGGACACTTTCACAGTTAGAAGGTCAACAAGGATGAGAAGAGCACCAAGTCAGAATATAGTAATAGCTGATGATAATAGTAGTGGAAGTGGCAGTGACAGTGAAGATCCTGAGTGTGTGGCTGATGAAATTCAGAGTGACAGTGAACAAGATGAGGAACTTGATGATGAGGATGAGGATGTTGTTTCGGGTTTTTCTGGAGCAGATAGTGATGACAGTGCCGTAGGTATAAGGTTTAGTGATGAGGAAGAAGAGATAAATGATGCTGTTGGTTTAGATGATGTTGTTGAAAGGGTAAGATGGAGATCAAACACAAAAGAGGCAACACCAAAGAGGTCAGGTAGACAAAGGAAAGAAAACACTGTGGTGAAGCCCACTTTGGATGCTGGTTTAGATGAAGAATACTACTCTGAAGAATTGGATATTGGAGCTGGGTCAGATGACAGTGAAGAGTCAATTCCACAACCCAAATATCTAGTGTTTAAGTTGTCAAAGGATATGAATGACTACAAATGGGAAGTGGGTACATATTTTGCAAGTAAGGAGGATTTTAAGGAGGCGGTGCAAACATATGCTATTCATTCTGGTAGGGATATAAGTATTATTAAGAATGATCATACAAGGGTTAGAGCCAGATGCAAAGAAGGATGTGGTTGGTGGGTATATTGTGCAAAGCTTCCAAATGAGGAGACTTGGCAGATAAGGACCCTCACTGATGTACATGCTTGTAGCAGAGAATACAGGGTTAAATTGTTAAAGTCTGAATGGTTAAGCAAAAGATTATTCTCTGGTATAAGAGAAAACCCAAAAATGAAGATTGTAGATGTAAAAGAGAGATGCCATGAGAAGTGAAATGTTGGGATTACAAATTCTAAGGCTTTAAGAGCTAGATGCTTTGCAAGAGATCTTGTTGAGGGATCATTCAAAGACCAGTATACACGCATTTATGATTACTGCCATGAACTTTTGAGATCAAATAATGGTTCTACGGTGAAGATTAATGTGCAACCAGTACAAGGAGATGATGACGATGATAGAAACACAGAGCATCCTGAAAGGTCCCTAAACCCAACATTTCAAAGACTGTATACTTGTTTTAAATCATGCAAAGATAGCTTTTTTAAGTGTAGGCCTATCATTGGGTTGGATGGGTGTTTTCTGAAAAGCTACTATGGGGGCCAAATTTTAGCAGCAGTAGGAAGGGATCCTAATGACCAGATGCTAACTATACCTTTTACAGTTGTTGAGGGTGAGAATATAGACTCATGGTTGTGGTTTTTGCAACTACTCATAAATGATTTGGGCGACCCAATTCAATGTAAGACTTACACATTCATTTCAGCTCAACAAAAGGTATGATTTCAGACCTACACATTCACTGCATCTGAAATTTGGCATCTTTTGCTGCTGTCTGCTAGTGCTTTCTGTTTACTGCTGTCTGCTAGTACATAAAATTGTTGCTGCTGTTTCATTTCTGCTGCTATTGCATTTCTGTTGCTGCTATTTCATTTCTGTTTTCTGTTGCATATGTAGGGATTATTGCCAGCCATTGATGAATTGCTACCAGGTGTGGATCAAAGGTTTTGTGTATGTCATTTGTACAACAATTTTAGAAAGAAACATCCTGGTTTGAAACTGAAGCAATTGATGTGGACCGCTGCCAAAGCCACTTATCTGGCTGCGTGGGAAAGAATTATGAGAATGATGAGATAAAAAAATGAATAGGCTTATAGGTATATCAAATTATACTGCCTCTGTGACATTACTTCATGGTTGTTTTGCTTTCTGTTTGCACATAGTGAATTTTTTTTCCTATTGCTTTGACAGGGATCTCATTCGAATTCCACCAAGGTATTGGTCTAAGTCAAGGTTCACCCCAGGACCTAAGTGTGACATATTGCTAAATAATATGTCTAAAGCTTTCAACAGTGTCATACTAGGCCCAAGGCAGAAACCTATAATCACAATGATTGAAGAAATTCGAATTTACTTGATGGAGAGGAGGACAACAAATAGAGAAAATATTTTAAAGTTTGAGGGTAGTATCTTACCAAGGATAAAAAAAGGATGGAACTAGAATCCGCAAATACAAATTTTTGGCTAACAAGTCATGTTGCTGAACATTGGTATGAAGTCAAGCATATTAGCAATAATGGAGATAAATTCACAGTGGATCTGAACTCCAAACAATGCAGCTGTAGGAAATGGATGCTTACTGGATTACCTTGTGTACATGCTATTTCATCCATGAAGTCCATGAATATCAACCCATAAGACTATATTCCAGTATATTACAGGAAAGAAATGTATGCAGAATGCTATCAACTAATTATTTACCTAACCAATGGACCACAACTCCATATACAGATGTGCAACCACCTCCAATGAAAAGAATGCCAGGGAGGCCAAAAAAAGTAAGAAGAAAGGAAGTTGGTGAGACTTCAAGCAGTGCAAATAGAGTTAGCAGGAAAGGCATGTTTTGTAGATGCAAAATGTGTGGCCAGTCAGGACATAATAGAAAAACATGCAAACAAGACCCACCACCTGAATCTCAATCCCAAAACCAAGACCAACCACTATCTGAAACTCAATCCCAACCCCAACCACAACCACAACCAGTTACGAGGCAAAAACTTCCTATCAAGAGGGTTGTTGATTCTACTTCTATGCCCGCTACTGCTTCTAAGTCTGCTACTGCTTCTATGTCTGTTACTGCTGCCTCTAATTCGGATGTTGCCTGTTGATGCTAATATGTCTGCTGCTTCTTTTGTTTATGTTTCTATTAGGTTTCTTTTGTGGTATTATAGATGATCCACTTTTTGTTAGCTATGACTGTAATCGGTTTTTTGTGGTTGTAATTACTCCATGGCCTAGATATGATGTAATTGACAATGATCATCAATACAAATTAAGATTTTAATCATTTTTTAGGTCATTCTGAAATTCTTATTATTGTCCTGCTATTTCCCTTCAATTTGCAGCTGATGATTAATTCAGGTAGTCAGCAGCAAGAAATTATTAACCAACTCGAGTCCTCTGCCATTCTTTGAAGCAATTCATATTCCTTACCTTCTTTTATTTTTGTCATGGTCAACTTACATATAAATATAAATCCTGGAAACTTAATTAAAATTGAAAGAGCATTAATAGTTCCAGAATTTCAATTGCCATATTTCAATTCAATTAACAAAGAATACACATTTCATTTCAAGAACCATATTGAACAGATTAAAATTCAACAACCATATTACATTGAACTTCAACAACCATATTACATTGAAATTACTGCCATTACATTGAAATCCAAGAACCATATCACATTGAAATTTCTACTTCAAATACAATTTATACCCCTCTGCCATCAGTGTTTTGTATAACATAAGTACCAAAACCACAATGATCCATAATAGTAAAACACAACACCCAATGCTCTGTTTCAGCCATCTATTACTGTTGGACAATGAAGATTCTAACTGTCTGATCCTAACACTCTGTCTCGAAATAACCATGTCTCTGTGGTCGACCACCGCTTCTTCTTCTTTGCCTTCACCTTCACCTTCACCAACATACCAGTCAAAGAAACCACAACCACTGTCCTCAATCCCTGGCTGTAGTGACAAGTAAAATGACCAAAATCAGTAACAGATCAGATGCAGTAAAATCAGTAAAATCAAAAACAAATCCTTAAGATTAAACAATTTACCACCCAATACTTCCAACCCTAGAACAACCTTGCATAATTTGCCTTCGTTTTTGCAACTCGCAGTCTTGATGGTTCTTCACAATTGCAATCTGGACCACGACGGTAAGAGCGACGTTGGGTTGATAGTGAAGGGTGAACTGAAGGGCGAACCCTAGCCCTCGAAGAATTGGAGGAGGGGGAATTCATGGAGGAGGAATTCAGATGCAGTGGTTGAATGGAAGCCCTAATATTTAGGAATTTTGGGGAAGAAGAAGAAGAAGAAGAAGACCTCTTCCTTTATGTGCCACATTCCAACGGTACAAAAAAACACAATCAGTATGATTACATGGCAAAAACTGACACATCAGAGTCTATCTCATCTTTTTCCTAACGGCTAAATTAACGTTTCAATTAAAAAGGATCATTTTAAACCACTTTGAAAAGATAAAGGACTAAAACGAATATTTTAAAAGATAAAGGACGAAAACGATTAAACAGTAAAAGATAAAGGACAAAAAGTATATTTTAGCCTTTAATAAATGTAGTTTAAAAAAATTAAATGCACTTAACTATTGTCCTTAATCAGTGTGAAATTACTCCATTCAGACTCAATTATAAGCAAAAAAGAGTGCATAAGTTTGGTGGATTCAAATATAAGCAAATTTTAACTAACCTACCCATATTTAATATCAACTTTTATTTTCCAAGAAAAGTTGTGAGGATCATTATGATTAAGGGTAGTTTAGTAAATGTAGTTCCTATTTTATATGAAATCGAGAAAATTAATTGCACTTAACTACCGTCTTTAATCAGTGTGAAATTATGTTTATAACTGAGTCGGATGGAATATGTATTTTTGCTTATAATTGAGTCCGGAGGGAGCATGTTCGTTTTGGTTGCGAGAAGAAAGTAAGAGAGAAAGATGTGAGAAAGAGTGTGAAAAGAGAGAAAGATATGAAAAATATATAATTAATTTGGTATATGAACTTTTTTATTTACGTTAATTTAACTAATTAATCATCTTTATGTGAATAAGAAGCATTCTTCCAATGTATATTTTCTTTATCATTTAGCTTATCCTCAGTGGTGAAGTCTTACTTCAAATTGATATTAAACTTGTATTTAGATCTTCAAATATGTTGTTAGAGCTCGATGATCCTTCTTAACTTATACTAAAGCTTCTAAACAACATCTCCTATGTTGTTTCTGAATGATTATTTTTGTCTTGATCCTTCTGATGATCAATCAGAGCACGAGCCTTGAGATGACTTATTCTTCCTTAACCTTCTTGTAAACACCAATCATGTGAATTGTCAGGCTTCTAAGCAATTCTGAGTTGTGTAGTGTTGCCTAATGAAGAATGCATCCATGGCTTCTGAACACTCAAATATAACTTTTGATTGTTCTTCATGCTTTTCGGTTCTTTCTAAACACACTTAAACAGAAGCATCGGTACCTTACCATTCAGAAGACATGTGATTTGTTTTAGAATGTTCGTCATAGTAAAAATATGAAGGTTCTGAGCATAATGTCGGGATTTTGCACCAATTGTAGTCTTGTGTTGCCAATTTGGCACATCTAAATGTCTTCCCACTTTGTCTTACTCAATTGGTAAGCCATTTTGTTTCCACTTCTTATGCATCAACTATTTCCATTTACCCTTTCATGCAAGAAATGGTAGGTGAGACACTGAAACCACACTAAAGCATGTAGCTATGAATAAAAATGTATCGATTGTCATCTCAGCTACATCCTTGTTAGTTAACTTGGGTGTTTCATCGATCATTGACAACATCTTCCTCAACATATCAACTACCATGTCATTAGTACCTAATCATTATGATAATTAACTGCATCTTAAGACACATCATAATTATCAATAGGGACTATTTCCCAGTTAGATCTCTCGCGTTGCTTCTCTATAATAAAATATCAAATCATGGAAGCTTTGGTTGGCAACTCAGTCAAGTCTGAAAAAATCCATGGGCAAATTAACAACTCTTCTTTCATATGTGGGAGCATGTTACCCATAACTATGGTAGTAAATTCTGCTTCTGGAAACTGTATTATGCATATGCTACGTTCAGTTTCCTGAATCTTTCTATGAAGTCGGCAATCGTCTCAACCATAAGCAGCTAGATAAAATAAATTTGGTACCAAATTTGAAGGTGGACCGTGTTATATTGTTGCCATTGCTGCCCCTTGAAGCGACATTTGGTACATATATCCCGGCGTGTTTGGAATTATTGTTTGATTAGCCATAGTAGGAATTGGTATCATTGTTGCTCTGTTGCATAACAACCGAGATTCTTATATTGAGTCTCGTGAACGACTGAATAATTTGTCGAGAAAGGTGGGATGGTATTTTATGTCTGCTCCCACAATCATTTAGTTGTTCTATAAATAATTCCATGAGGAGAATTTGACCCCACTTGACCATCAGAAGCCTATTCTAGGACAGACCGATAGATTGGTTGATTAGTCAAGGTAGGTGGAATAGTATTCCATGGATGCTCCCTCATATAGTCACCAGGTAGCTTCATTTGTATTTCTCTAGAGCTCATTGCTTGATAAATAACATATCCTTTATTGGTGGCCTGTAGAATCACACCATAAGATGAAGCATTTGGCGTAATGCATGACATTCCAATCTGTCCTACTAGGCTACCACATTATTAACCATATCATTCACCAATATTTGCCCCTATGTTAGTAGTAACAAACATATTCGGATGAACCTTTGGTAGATGTCTTGCCTGAATAAAGTTTTGCCAAACCTGTGGTAAAGGTTATGTTTGGACATGTGGTTGTTCTTGTTGTGGTGCTCCAATTGTGAACAATTTTTTCACCTTCATGGTACCACTAGGCTTGCCAATTTTGTTGTCGTATGATTTTTGTGCTTAATTGATTAATCGTTTACTCAGTTGATTAATTGTTTGCTCACCTGATTAACCAATAGGCCAACTAACTGTCCCAAGTAGGTAGCTCGGTTGGTGAGCTAAGGGATGCTGAAGGAGTGTAAGCTGGATGTCCCGGGTTCAAACCCAGGAAACTAACATTTCTAACAATTACTAACAACTAATATTTGCCTATAAAAAAAAGGCCAACTAACTTGTAGAGTACAATTGATTCCCCTTGACCAGGCGACTATGCTGAGAATATGGCTATGTCTCTCAGCTATGAGTTCATAGAATACTCTAGTGAAAAAAATTAAACATTTGAATAAAACTAAATTTAAGTAAATAAAGATAACCCTACGGGATAAGATATTGATATTTTTTTTGATTTTATTATATTTTATTATTTATTTGCTACTTTCTAAAAAGAAAAAAGTTACGGCTTAAAATTTAAAATCAATCCAACCGAAGATATTTCAGACTGAATTATATTTGTCCCAGTTAAGTAGCTCAAGTGGTGAGCCAAAGGACACAAAATACTGAATTATATTTGAATTTAGAATCAAATGATAACATAAAAACTTAAAACAATTGAACTGATCAGTTGCATTTTTTTTTTCAGAATCGCTTCAATCCAATTGACAAAAACCTATTTTTAATTTTTTTTTGAAAGGAGTAAATTTATTCCATTTCCTTCAAAAGAAAGTCAGCAATACAGGTTAGTAAATAATCAAAGATGTGGTGACTAGCAAAAAATTTTGATGTCATTGCTAAGGTATGAACAACAGAATTAGCTTGTCTCATAGTGAAACTAACCGAATAGTTTTGGTAAAAACTCAACAAATCTTTACAGCTGCTAATAATGACTTCAGCCTCAGTTTGACAAGTTGTTCCTCCAGTTATACCATCCACCACAGATTTGCAGTCCATCTCAAAGATTACGTTATGGTATCCCAATGCTGCTGCCCAAGAGATAGCCTCCCATAAACCTCTAGCCTCAGCTTCTACAACTGTGGCATTGCCATGACCACAGACTAATTCTGCTTGCACGAATTCACCAAGATGATTCTGCACGCACATACCTATACCATAGCAACCTTGGTCTCGAAAAATTGCTGCATCAATGTTACATTTTAGGACACCTACTTCCGGTTTTTTCCATTTGATCACCTCTGTGGATTGGGTCGAAACGCTTCCTCTATTGTTGTTCCCCTCAGCTGCCTCCCAGTCACATAGAGATTGCATGGATAACATGACTGGCGTGCGAGCATCTTTCTCTTCCCCATGCCAAACCTTATCGTTACGTCTTCTCCATAAGCACCAAAGGACCATTACAAGTTCACACTGTTGCTGCTGATCAGAGAGCTGCAACATCCTAAAAATTAGATCCTTTAAATCAGCTGCAAGAGGAATTTGTGACTGCACTATCACTACAAGAATTTGTTGGAACATAAACGATTGAGTAGACCCTCAATAATTTTGATGATAACAAAATATCTATAAGAGAACTTTTTAACTTCTAATAAGTCTTGAAGTGTGTAGGTATTAAAATCATTCTTATTTTATAACTCACTCAAGCAAGAAGAAGGAATTCACAAGAAGATGAATACTTTCACTAGTGTCTGCATCCGGTTCACTCCAGCTTCTGGTATATGTTTACTCTAGCGAGAGTCCGGTCTTTCAAGTGTTGTGACATGTGAACTTAAGCATTGCAGCGAGCGTCCTATGCATTTTGAGCAAGCATCTGGTTTATTAATGAAACACGTGCTAGTCATGTTTATTCTTTCTGCTCTCTACCTCGGCTATCCTGGAACGAAATTCGAATTTGATTTTGTGCACTCAATTCTATGTACGAGGAATCAAAGGTGACATCTTTGGGATAAGACAAAATTCGTACACTGCAAATGATTGAAAATCAAATAGTACAAAACGGTAAAGTGTACTATTCTAAAATTCTCTGGAAAGGAAGATAAAGACGTTTTTCAAATTTTATCACTCAATGATTTGGAGCTGTGTATTTCTGCAACGGTAATATCCTCAAGGATTTCTACAAATTTGAAGAAGGTCGCTTTAAACGATATACTATTAAAACTACTACTCAAGTGAGCAACTAAGTTTCTGTGCCAAGTATTCTGAGAACCAGAACTGAACTTCAACGTCTTACTCTCTCTTTTAGAAAGCTATTTGTTTTGAGCTTAAGTTTTTTTCATCCTCTCTTGTTGAGAGTTATTTGATTGTATTCAAAGCTTCTTTGTGAAACTTGTATTGCCTCGTAACAGGCTTGTTTCCTCAAAGGCTCGAACGTACTGAGTCGTTTTGAGAAGTTAAGAGTATTGCCAAGTTTGTGACAATAGAATACTCTTAAGGAATTTGTAATCAGTGTGATTATAATGAAAATCTTTCAGGAACGAAGGGACTAACCAGGTTGGTGGTAAACTAGTATAAATCTCTGTGTCTCATTCTTTATTGCTTTACTTTTACTTCTGTTTTGAGAAGAAAAACAAGTTTTTAACTTACTTCACTTTAGCGCCTGGTACTTTCTCAGCATCCAGTTACAAACGTTTTTCTAGCTAACTAGTTTTAAAGTATTTTTAATTTAAAAATTTCAACATAATTCAGCCCCCTTCTTGTGTATATATGAATTAAACCTATGGCCTCCCAATAGCGTGTAGCTTGCTCGCAACCAACAAACACATGTCAATCATTCTCCTCTCCAACTTCATAGTTGTTTTATTTTAATAAAACAATAGCTTATTTTAGGATAGTTGGGAAATTATTTGGATGCTCAAATAACTCTCCTATATGATAAGTTTCTCGTGATACTGTCAACATGGTTGAGATCTATAATTTACTTCGTTGAACGAATTTTTGGTAATTTTAAAATATTTATTTGGATAGATTGTAAATGAATTAATTCTATATTTATTCATATTCTTTTTTTGGTGAAAATATTTATTCATATTCTAATCATTATGTATAATCATTTACAAAACAATTAATTCTTTAAAATATATATTAAGTAGATTTTTTATAATGTAAAATAAAATTAAATGGCTTTAGTAGTATGTAAGTTCTTTTCTTTTTATTGTATGTAAGCTCTTCTAATAAATGTGATGAATGACACAATGTGAAGGTCACCCAAAAAAAAAAGGAATGACACAATGAATGAATTGCTTTACGTATTATTTTTTTAATAATATTTTTGGCATACATAATGTGCCAAAATCTTTTTTTTTTGAATAATGTGCCAGAATCTTAACAATTAATTTTTCATTTTTTGACGAAATAATTAATTCTAAACTGGTATTGTAGTCTTTTGCACGGTATAATTTTATTAATTTCATTTCTTACAAGAATTTCTTTCTAATTCTTTTCTTTTTGTTGATAATGTTCTTTCTAGTTCTTTGAAGCTAGAATTTCTTTCTAGTTCTATATACATGCACTATTCATTATCATTATCTATTCCTAAAACACCCAAAAAAACTGTCCTCGAATAAATAAAGCTTTCGTCAAAAAAACTGTCCCAAAAAGAAAAAAACTATCCATTATCTAGTTTCCAAAGATTTTCGTATAAAAACCCAAAAAAATTCTGATAGAAATATAAAATAACGAGTAGTAATTGTTAAAAGCCATCCTCGTTGGAATAAGCGGACAACGATACCATGCCAAATGCATGAGATGGGCTATGCCCTAGCCTATATATATCAGACTCATATTAAACTTTTTAAATAAATAAATTTAAAATTTTTGAAAAATTTATTTAACAAGTTTTTTAGTCCCAACAAGCATAATTAAATAAATATAAATAATAAATCTTTACTACTATTATTATTATTTTTTAGATTTTATACACCATGTTAAATCATATACTTGTTGACAACAATTTAAGCATATTGGTTTACGTAAAATTTTGGCATATTTAAAGACTTTATTGCAAAATAGAATTAAAATATGTTAAGTCATGCTCTCTAGAAGGTAATGTTAGACTTTAAACGAGATATATATCATACAAATAAATCAAAAACGGACCTTATAGAACTCAGCTCTTACTATACATTTTCACCTCTATGTCTCATGTCTTTTAGTAGTAGTGATTATTTCATTTTTTATTGTTTATTATAAATATATTTTATTCTCATTGGCCTATTAGCTGTTAGTGATCTATTTAAAAATAGGTCAGATGACTTATTTAAATGTGTTAATATGAAATAAACTGTTAAGTAAACTATTGGGGTCATACAAGGCTTTCAAAAAGCCCAAGTCAAGCTTAAAAAAGTATATGATGGGTAATAAGCGAGACTTGAGCTTTGGATTTTTTGAACAGGTTGGGTTTGAGCCTTGCAAAGCCTAATTAGTCCAACCTATTTCCACTCCTAATGGCAACGAAGGAAGATATTCAATGTATTAAAGGCTCTTTAACCAAAATAGTTAATTGCATTCTATCAGTTTCAAAAATAAACAATCATAACTACTGGAAATATTAGTTTCAAAATATATATGGACAGAAAAATAATGGTTATTCATTGACAAGAGAATAATAGAATCATGTCATGCCTATAATAAACCCTTAATAAAACCCAATTGTTAATACAAAGGCATTAAGAGAACCATGTCATGCCTATAAATTGAGCCACAAAAATTGTATCTGTTGTTGAGCCAGAGCAGTGTGAACCCTTTTATTTATCTGAGAAAATGAACAACAAAGATGTTGCAATAGTGCTGGCGATTATACTGTTTGTATCAACTATTTTGATAATCCCTTACTATGGGTCGCAAGATCCAGATCGTCGAACTTCTGTGCTTGTGTGGTTTTGTTGTATCCCTATTTTCATTATGCTTTATTCACTTTTTCTTGCCCTTTTTGTTTGGTGAATTCATTGCGCATTCGGTCGTAGAGATGGGATACTCCAAAACAAGGCTCTGCAACAGTTGGTGATCTTCTTATGAATAAATAAAGTTCGAATGATGGATTTTGCAAATAGTGCACAGAGATTTTATTTATTCCTTCTCCAAAACAATGAAATTAATAAAAGGATTACTGTTGATAATATGCAGTATATTTTATGTAGATTAGTGATGACTTTACGGTCAAATAAATTCAAATCGTTAGTGTAATGTCATTTGTTTGTGTCTTTTTCTTTTAATATTATTTTACCGGAGATGATTTGCAGTCTATCTCCGGGAGGTTTACTACTCGAACTACTTGGTACGAGGGGCGTTGTGTCAATGGTGAGGTACACGTGCCTCATCGATACATGTATCACCACTAAATATCATTAGATATGTTTCGCAATTTTACAGGGTTAAAACTTATTTATTATCTATTTTTTTTATTAATTATTTATTTTTCTATTTATTTTATGTATATAATCTCTCTCTTCTCACTAAATATAGAAAAATGATAGAGAAAAAAATTGGATAACAAATAAGCTTTAACCTGTGCAAGGTTGCACACATTAGAAAAACCGTAGATATATCAATTAAACATTTAATGGATATTATTTTATAGTATTATATAAAATTTTAAATTTACAATTACATCCTTATGGCCGGCCACATTTATTGGCAGTAAGGCACAAAGGGATTTCTTGACTCGCCCTTGAGCTTTGGTCTGGAAATCCCACGCATAATTAGCTTTGTTGAATTGACACTAAGCATATTGGCATGCAAGGATCCTCATCAAAATCAACATCACCATCTAAATCAGCTGCACTCCCTAGTGGCGTGAGCACAATACTCCATAACTAGTGACAGATCTAAAAAATTTCTTTTTGGAAGCAATAAATAGTCTATATTATTTTCATAGAAAAAAATGTTATAATTTTTATTTTTCTATTGCTATTTATTTTAAAATTAATTATTATATTTAATTATTTTCATGATCAGATCATATTACAATGAATGGTTTTTTGTTATAACGTATATTTTATTGTATTTAATTTAGTGGTTTCTACCCTGTTGAGAATTAGATTGTGCAGCCATAATTTTCAATTAATTCATTTCTTTTTTTGTCTTGTTTTAAAAGAATAAAAGGCAACGACATAAAGGAAAAAAGGGAGATATACAAGATTGATTTTGCTTTTTCTACTTCTATCCGACGATTTACTTGTCTCTCACAATAGCTTTCGTTTTTTTTCCCAAAGTGTGCTTGCATCTGTTTCTATGGCCTGCAACCATTATTACTCTATCACATATACAACCTTTGTTTTATGCACAGTGAAAGTACACGAAATTTTCTAATTATAATTTGATTGTGAGTTACTACCATCCTGTTTTCTACTTTTGGTGGAGAGTATTTTGTGGGGTAGAAAGCCAACACCAGAGCCTTTTTACGGGAATAAAATAAAATTGTAGAAGTACTTTTGGTTCCACGGAGCATTCAAGAGTTATTCATATGACCTTGCTATTCCACGGAGCATTCAAGAGTCATTCAAGAGTTATTCTCGAAGGATATTAGTCTTGAGACCAATTGTATCGAGTAATTAACTCGTGGTGGCGAAATACTCTTAAGTCCATTGTTTTTGCACGCCTCAGCTAAAATTGATAAGTCTATTTTTTCTCGTTTTATTGTTAGTTTTATTGTCGCCTATGTTTCTAAATTTGTTGTGTTAATTTTACTGTGATAATTATTCTAATTATTTTGTGTAAATTTTATTATTGTTGACCAATTTTTTCAACAAAAAATATATAATATCAATTTTCACAAAATTATGACAAGAAAACTTAAAATACTTAAACTTCCACAAATTACAATTGTCATCTACGCATTATCATATTTTGAAAATGTTAAATGATTTTTTAATTATCAATACTATAAAAAATATATCTATATGTATGTAACCATATGCTCTTTATTTGTCTCACTTTTTGTATCTCAGTCTAATGATCTTGACATAAAATCTTTAAGAAAAATGTCTCTATTCTTTGAGTCTCTAAATTTCTTTCTCTTATATTTGGGACGATGTTTCTTTTTTTGAATTCTAATGTGGTTTGTCACTATGCGAGTTTAGTGTTAATTAAAGAAACAGTAAAATTAGAAGGATAAAGAGATAAAATTAATACTAATTTATTCTCTCTTTTATATCTGATAAATTTCTTCGTTTATTTTAAAAATAATGTGTCCTATGGGAGCAACACCTATTTTTTTATGAGGGCAAACAATTCCAATAAAAAAAATAATTATATTGTCCAAGCAATTGC